>MQTX01000191.1:779297-1071775 GCA_009735665.1 Angiostrongylus cantonensis | reverse complement strand
TCATCGTCCTTCCACCACCTACACCACCAAAAACTTGTCAGCCAGTCTGCCAACAAAGCTGTCAATCTACTTGCCCGACTGTTATCTGTGTTGATTTATGTATAAAGAAATGTGAAACGGTCTGCCAGACTTGTTGTGTTCCGATAGCGGCTCCACCATCACCACCACCTCTTCCGCCACCACCACCTCCACCACCAACACTACCTCCACCCCCGCCGCCGCCACCGCCACCGCCGCCACCACCACCTCCTCCACCCCCTCCACCACCGCTGCCATCACAGGTAAGCAATATATAGACGAAATAATCCAATGTTATAGTTTAAGACAATACGACCATATGATTCAGATTTCAGGTAATGGAGAACAATTTGGCTTTATAACTTCATAGATATGTAATTTAGCTCGTAGTGAACTTAATCCGAGAAAAACCATTTGTATACACCTATGTATCTAAAGAACCTTTCGAATTTTCGGCTCTTATATTAATGACTCCAAAAAATACATTACTATTACTTGAAATGAAAGTTTTTAGAATGAAAATAGCATTCCAAAAATTATACTTGGTCTCTTCTTTATGTTTGTAAGTTCTGGTGCACTTTAGCTATGGAAAAACTATCGAGATCACTTATGGAGAAAAATACTCAGA
Organism: Angiostrongylus cantonensis; assembly: GCA_009735665.1. NCBI lineage: Eukaryota > Metazoa > Nematoda > Chromadorea > Rhabditida > Metastrongylidae > Angiostrongylus > Angiostrongylus cantonensis. The sequence continues at coordinate 1,071,129 of MQTX01000191.1, read as the reverse complement.
GTTCGTCATTATGCTGGTCAAATTTCTAGAAAATCACTATGTTGAATGTTCCTACCGTAATCAGTAGCTGGACATCACACTATCTATAATAATAAGATACAGCAACAACTTGGCCTTTCCTTAATGTGCCTAATGAATGACCCGAGTACTTTTAGGTTCTGTGCATAACAGCTTGCATCAAACCATGCGAAGTCAAATGTCAACAGACCCAACCCCTTGCCGCTTGCGTTCCACTGTGCCAGCAGACGTGTCAAACCACTTGTCAACAGACTCAACAACTTGTGGTAAGCTTGTCTACTATTTGAGACCTAAAGATACTTTGAGCGTAAAAACATGTCTAAACCACCATTACACATGTAAAACATTTCCCAGCATTCTGTCATTAGTTCATTAAACAACAAATATACATCATTCGCATGAAGGGTCTTTGAGTGTGAAACCAAGAATGCAGCAATGCTCTGGTTTTTGCTCTTTTGGTTTTTGGACATCTAAAACGAATCAGCGTATTCCATTTCATAGGAAATTCGTCTTTTACCTCTCTTCACGTTCCTGAGAATTGTCTCTCGTTTTAAACACATATACGACAAACGTGGCCTCTTCGAAACCCACTTCAAAGGACATATTGTGGTAGGAATGATCTCTATAGAGCTCATCGGTTTTTAACGCTCTGTTTTGGCATTCGGGACTCTCCTTCTATGCTTCCTGCAGTCAGCCAACACTTTAAGCAACACAGAGGTTGTGCTACTCGTTAGCCAGAAAAAGCTCTATTCTGTACATCGAAGTATGAAAAAAGCCCTTTCCCGTGCGAGTTCATTGAACGGTAACTCAACTGGAAAATTGACTATCATTCAAATTCTGGTCGCTATAATGAATCGTAGTTGTTGCATAGACTGAGTGAGTATAAAAAATACAGCTATGGACTCGACATAAGCTACAAAACAAAATGGCCAGTGAAAGTGTTAATTTGACCGATGTTAAAAACATATAGTAGTTAGTAGCATACATACTACTCACAGCCACACAGCAGTACAGCACAGCTTCTCATTGTGCTCTCAAACCCTCAAGCCTCATGATTATCAAGATGCTACCATCTATTTTCGGAAAACCAACAGATCCCCAACGACATTGGATTACACGTCTTCCGGCGCATCAGAAACGTGTTAAAAATGCCGCTGCTTTTTTCAACTCCTCTGAATCTTGTCCTAGCAAATTTCTTTTCCCACTGATTATAAGAGAACTACTGACGAACCTCTAATCACTTGAATTCTAGGTACCATGTCAAGTGCCAAACCAAGGCGGATGCTTGTGCAACACCGGCTATTCTCAATGTGGTCGAATGTGTTGCAGAGTCTAAACAGTGAATACTCTGCACTTTCTCTCCAGTGCACCATGTCATATCTATTTGTAAATACGACAATTGTAATAATAAAGTTCCTGCCAGAATACAATGTGCAGTCACGAAAAGCATAGCCAGAGTGACCGGCTCAATATTTACCAAGTGCTTGTGAAACCGGCCCTGCAAAGGAAAAGCCACTTTTGAAGTGCGATTACTTCTCCACATGCTTTAAATTGTCAAGTTAATAAACTTATACAGAGATGAAGATGAATACAGCACATAAACACAACAATATAACAACTTAAAGCCCATATGTTGTTCACCCATAAAGGAATTGGAGGATGACAAACAACGAGAATTTCCACGGACACAACGACAAGCATCAATCATGAGTATACCGCTCTCACATAAAGGAAGCGCACTGACAAAGAATATTTAACAAGACCTGGCAAGCTCCATCAATGTTTTACATGAGGAAGCATAAGCATCGCTTCATAGAATTACTCGGCTATTTTTGTAAAGAGCACATCTCAGATGACAGTTTCTGGCTTTCTAGCAACTCCTTCAACTTTCTATATTCATCGCTTGACTTTTCCAAGAAGGATATTTCAAGTGCATCTATAGACAACTTCCTTAGATCGTCGACGGTCAGGCCAAATGCGTTGCTCGCTTTCCACAACTCTCCAGATAATTCGCAATCCATCATTCCTTTGTCATCTGTCTGGAATAAATCATAATGAAATATGAAAAAGAAAGAATGTCCAATTAATAAAAGACCTAAATAATACACGAGCAAGATAACCTTCAAGATGTGAAACGCGTAAGCAACAATTAGGGAGCGCATGCTGCAATGATAGTGATCCATTCATGACGTGGCTGGCTCAACCTACGCAGACGCCAGTTCGACCTCGCTCCAGAAAAAGCAAGTCTCTCTCATCCTTTCGAGCTTAGAAGATTGGTACTAGTCTGAGATGGGCTGACTTCCTCGAATCGACGCAAAAATGCTCCAGCGCGGCGATCTCTGGATTTCGTGGAGCATGAACTCGGCCATCATTAAATGGCATTGGTGATGACGGTGAAAACTCATCAAGCGGCAGCCGAAACCAGGCGCAAAAAATGTTCGGGGTCCTTTGTGGATGCAGGGAAATGAATACAATGTACGAAGTACTGGGATTCGCACAGTGTGTTACATGTGATATTGGGCCATGTGATAAATAAACGAATAAATAACTCGAAAGACTGACTTTCTACAACCTCAGTATAAATAGTTTATACATTCTTATTAACTGATCTTGTCGAGCTGATACGAGGTTGGTATAAGTTGTCGTTGTTGTCGCCCTTGTGGTGCTGTTGTTGCCCCATTCATAACAGCTCGATTCTGAGGAAGGCGAAATCTCCGAAACGTCAGCCATCGAACAACAACAACAACAACAACAACAGCAAAGTCAACAAGGTCAGTTCATAAGAACACATAAGTAAACGAAAAAATAATTTGTGCTTATTTATCCCCCAAAGTTCATTATGAATTTCCTTAGATGTTTTCATATTCCCAATTTCCTGCAATTTTCAGAAACAGAAAGAAAGTACACAGCCACTGTGGTAAAAAAAAAAAAGTAGACACCATTTTTGTAAGATCTCACCTACGCAAAGATGAAAATCTACACAATTTACAGGAACTATTCCCCCAATAGTTCCTACTTCCCACATTGCTACAAGTTTCCTAAGCGACCTATGTTTGCTATTAGCAACATTTATATTTTCCTGGCAAGCTATATCTATGGACAGCATTCTTCACAAATAAGGTATGTCCCCTGCCTCTTCATACATGTTTTTCAATCCCTGCATCCACACACTTTGAAAACCAATGCGTGAGAGACGCTCTGTAGTTTCTTGTACGTTACCTCCAGCTTTCGTACGAAAACATGAGCTGGTAAGGAATACTCCCAACGATTTACGGCCTCATCCTGGCTAGGTGTTCCTGGCTGTTGGACTGCGATGTACAACGGGAGGATTCGTCGACCCCTGCCTTTCCACCAGAAAGCCTAGATAAGAGTAAACCAATACCAGGATCCGTCACCGTCCTGGTACCAAACTAGTCGCACGATGGAAAATCTCCTTCTGATCCACAAGGACCACGACTCCCTGTGGTGGTGACAACCTGGAGCATACTTTGGCCCGGATGGAACTAAAACCCCGAAAAATGGAGATTATACTGCGGCCCGTAAATCAGTGAGGACGGGCCGTTCAAGTATTAAATATCAAGTAAGGTAAAACTCCCGCGTGAAAAATTCGCGCGAAGTTAAGTACTCTATTTTGAGCAATTGATTATTCAGAAATGTTAATTGACTCGAAGAACTCTATTCCACAAAGCAAACCAATATACGTGGCGCAATTTATTTGAAGAAGACAAACGTAACAATCTTACTTACTTGGATACTTAAATGGCTCCTCCTCACTGATTATGCGGACCCCAGCATAATCCCCATTTCTTCGGAGATTTGCTGGTTTAACCAGTTCCTTGGAAGCCCGAGGTCAGCCTGGCTAAAGTCTGCCCCAAGTCGTCACCACCACAGGCAGTCGCCGCCCTTGTCAGAGGGAGATTTGGCACCATGCGACTAGTTTGGTAGCAGGACGGTAACAGATCCTGGTATTGGTTTACTCTTAGCTGGCCTTTCTGATGGGAACGCCAGATTTTTTCTCAGCTTGGAAGATTCAGCCGGCGTGGACGAATCCTCCCGCTGTACATCGCAGTCTGACAGCCAGGAACACCTCCTAGCCAAGATGAGACCGTAGACCGTTAGGAAGAACGTTACAATCAGAAGAACTCAAACACAATTTCCATCTAATTTCACAAGAATAGCAAGCTGTAAAAGTAAGTTTCTGTTCGCCGCGATGGTTTTTCAACAAAAAGATTCCGATTTTGATTTTTCATACCAAGTGAGGACTTGATACAATTACAGAAGACACACCGTACCAACGTTCCTAGAGTACAAATATTTTTTTCAACTTTAAATCCGTCCAAAATTCAAGATGGGAAAAAGCTGGAACCAAATTTTTGATTTCAAAACTTCTACCGCAAGCATAAAATATCTTCGGTGATATCACTGCGTTCTCCTTTAAAGAAATCTCTTATTTTCCTCAATCGTTTCGCTATTCGATTCACCCGTGGAAGAAAAAAACAAGGAAAGACGACGTCTTGCAGACTCCAGAACACTAGAATTCTACCTGTTCCAAATCTTTCACTAATAGAAACAATATTTTAAAAAAAACCCGCTGCACTCACACAAAAACAAAAGGGCACTGATTTGTCCATCCAAAATCGCACATGAGAATCCACAATGCTTGGAGTGGTCATGCTCATAACATTTGACGTCAAGCAGATTTCTATAATTGAATAGAACACTAGTTTTAGACTATAGTCAGTGGTATAATGTTCATAGCTATATGAAAGATCTCAAGCATCATGAATACGATAAAAGGGATTAAAAAATTCTATCGAAATTTAGTACGTAGTAAGGATGGCGTGGTGTGCAGTGGATAAGGGTACAGTACGCTTCAATATACATACTTTCGTTGGTTCAATCCTGCGCCCAAGAAATGTTAAGCTCTCCATCCTTCGGAGCTGCTAGCTTGGTACTCATCCTATCTGAGAGGTAAAAAAAAACGGATTTATACATTGACAGGTCCCTTAGCTCACATTATAGGCTAGATCTGAACCCAGTAAATTCAGTCGGATATTTGGCGCAACATGAGGGGATTGAACAATGCCGAACACTTTTTGCTATACTGTTTAATGCACAGCAATACATAAGTGTTACAGATAACAGAGGTTAAAAACAAGGATTACAATTCATGGGAATAAAAACTAAGTCTATGTTCCAAAAATCTAAAGGTTCCCCGGTTTAACTGTCTATTTCACGCTAAAAATGTGAGAAGGATACAATGCAAAACAAGGCGCACAAGAGCGTTGTTGAAAAAAAAAGCTTCAAAAACCATTACTTACCAAGTGGAATCCTCTGTTGAATTACTGAATTCACAAAAGCCTCGTGAATATGCAAAAAGGTACCGTGACCGATTCGATCGGGTCGAAAGGCCAAGAAATCGTGCACTTCTTCCAACTGAATAGTCACCTGTAAAAGTGTGCTGAAATACTCCAAAACAAGAAGCCAAAAAGAATCAAGAGTAACAACCGGCATATAAATGGGATTGCTATATTCATAATTCAGAAAAAAAGCACACTTCGGCTAAGTGGACCGCAACTTTTAGTCCGAAGTCTCTAGCCTGTTGGAGTACTGAAAGAAACTTTCGTCCGTCTATAGAAGGATCACCGCTTAATTCCACACCAGCAATAAGTCCAGACTCTAAAGTAGGAGCAGCACATCTTAACTGTGTTATAGTATGCCGCCAAACATTTATATCAATTGATCAGCAAATCCAAGAAATCGTTAGTGTAAATACAAACAGTTTCTAAATCGCCACGATAATCAATTCAACCAACACTTCAACTAAATGGGTGGAGGTCTGGAATAAATGAAAACTGACTATCAGCTGCCGCAATTTTCACGGTTTGTTCAGCATCTTCCACTGATTGACGTCTATCGATACTAAGCAAAAGCCTAGTCACAATCTCAAACTCTTCTGATCCTTCAATCATTCCTTAAAGAAATCAAATTAAGAAAATGGAGTGAACGTATAATTTAAAGCAGTACGTTCATTTTAGACAACTAAAATGTAGAAAAAATATAAGAAAAAAGGTAAATGCAGCTAATATACCGTCGATAATAGCCGCAACATACTGCTCTTTAGACATTCCTGGACATGCTCTTGGAGTAGATCGCAGCTCTAAATAAACTACTCGGTCATCACTGAACTCTTTGATCACATCTTTCGTCGCCTAAATCGAACCACATGACAGCTTAGCCAATTATATTACTATGATTCTACAACATTCATAAAGAAAAAAGGCAATTTCTCGTTAAGAGAGGTCGATTTGAGTCCAGCCAGGAACAACAGTACACCTATGCTTCATTCATAACAGCGAACAGTCAAAAGACCGTGAAAAACATCCAAGTTGTGTGTTGCACTGATTACAGATTTCGACAATAAAAAGTAAAGTGTGGTTACTGTTGGACCAAACATCGCTTCTTAAAACTAAGCTTAGATTACGAATGGTAGTGAACCGGCTACTGGACTACCCACTACGCTCTGGAGGTAGTGATACTGTACATTATGAGCACGACTGGGTTCAACATCGTCCCGCGCTCACCAAGTCTGCCATTTTTCCAGAGTCGGGAAATTGGTAGCAGAAATAACACAGTTCACCATGCTTGTTCTAATCTACGTGGGAACGTCCTAACACGACCATCCCAGAACTCGAAGGAGAACCGATTCGATCAGTATTAAACGACGTTCATAACGAGAAGGAAAAACCTCAGGAACCAGCCAAATTCACGCGCGAGATTTCCGAAGGCCTTCGTTGATGATGGTGTATGTCACGAAACGAATCGAATGCAGGAAGTGCTGGGATCCGTGTAGAAGATATGAGGACCAGTCATGCAAAACAAAATGAAAATAGAAAAGCTCAGAATTCCCACACCTTTAGAAGAAACACTAACTTGATAATATGCAAACGAATTTGACGCGTGCCAACAGACCTGGTATACATGCTATACAATTACTTGAAATAAAACCTGTTGATAAGCTTTTAAACTATTCCTATGGGTTTCATGATCATGAAAATAGTGAAAGTATGCCTTTTTTACACCGCAATTTCAAGACAATTATAAAATAAAGTTTAAAATGCAAGTTTCAAAAGAATAGAATTAACAAACATTGGTGGTATTGGGTAGATTAAAACATAAACAAAAAAGATCACGTGAGATGGGAGATGAGACAAGGAAGGATGTGGTCCAAACATAGTTCGGAAGAAAATCAAAGGAAGCGCGCGCAGAAATAAGGACACAATTAGTAAAACTTACCATTCTGACAGCTTGAGTGGTGGTGGTCAACGAGTGAATGATTGGAAACATCCTGAACACGCTGAAAACCACGAGAAGTTTAAGACATTGCAGGGTTTTTTTTCTTCAAATCCGTCTACATCACTTTTCTCAGGGTCTCAGAAATGCTTTCCTTAGACTTCCACGTACAATAGAAATTTGAATAATGTTGATAGAAATCAGATTTGCTACTTAAATCAAGATCAAACACAAAAACAAACTGGTCTAGAAAGTTAAACGGCACTCGCATATTATCTCTTAAGGAAGTTCTAAATTGTTATGTATGACTCACTCTTCCATAGAAGTAGGCTTCTGAAGCTTGATTGAATCCTTCCGAAGGGTTCCTTCTGTAGAAGCATTATTGCCTTCAGCAATAAGCAAACAATACAGTTTTGCGATCGTCGAAGATGATATGCTTCCATTTAGATGGGCATGTAGCTCCTGAGAATAAATCAAAATCCAATTCGAGCTATTCGATATAACAACGATGATGATGAGATATTCGCAAAGCTCTGGTGCCACGCCAGATTCCAACCTGTGATTATCATTTCTGGAGACTGCCATGTTACAAACTGCAGCATTGATGCCGTTGCTTTGCTTTTTTCTTAGCCAGTTTTTTTTTTTTACCCTAACGATCCTATGCGATCCTATCAGCAGCAATCGATTAATTCTAACGACCTGGTGAGCACAAATCGGCACTGAACTGTCCCACAGAAGCCCTTGCATTGCCTTTATCTCAACACTACTAGGATAAAAAAAGCTAAGTGAGAGAAAGGCAAAACAAGGCCTCAGTGGCGCACGAAGGGTAATCGCGGGTTCGTAGATCACCTGGTGCACTGAGTGTTGCAAATATCTCAGCATGATCGTGGTTGTATTCCAAATAATACCCCGCCATGAAGAAATAATGGGCGGTAAATGAAAAGTTATACTATTCAATATGAATCAATTTCCCTGTACACAATGGATGATACAGTGATAATATAAATTTTACTCTATTAACAATCCAGAATGATACATGCACAATTTCAGTTCTCTATCCTTCTCTATAACGCATAAACTGGCGCGTCACCTCAGATTAACTTTCCGATCTGAGTGAATTTCATTTATCACCTTATGTGAACAACACATTTTGGTTGGGACTGTGAAATGATTCTGTATAGTATGACACGGGCGCGTGTGGCGCAGTGGTTGGAGGCGCCACTGCGGCGCCCACGTGAAATGCGCCCATGGCCCACTAAGTCTTCCATCCCTCCGGGGTCGACAAATTGGTACCAGACTTGTCTGGGAGGATACCAGCACCGGCTCGATACATCGGCAGGCCACCGCGAGTCATTGTAAAGGCCAGATATGCATTCAGTTACCTCCAACGACACTTAATGAAGTCGAATGCATGGCGCATCCCTCAGGGATTGATCAACGCCGAGAGCTTTATCCTTTATCCTTTGTGTAAACAACACATTATTGGTCATAACACTTAAAGAAAGAACATGCTCTTTTTCCTAAACATTAGGGTTTCGCGTATAAATTAGACCCTGGCCATTGGATATCTTAGTTGCAGGGCGTATTAGCGCTGTGTATCACCAAACTAAAGAATGCGCGGCGTGTCATGGCTCTGCGGCAACATAGTTGAAAGAACAAGAGGAACGGGATTATCTTACTACATTGCCGTGTTCCAAGGCACACCGCAGACGGTGCTGGTAGAATTGTTGCTCTTAGGTGCGGACAGAAGCAGGGCTTCGTTGGCACGATGGTTGTGCGGAGTGCTGTGTTTATCGGCAAAACAGTAGTGCGGTTGACAGGATCGTCAATGAATTCGTCCTAATCAAGCATCACTACAGGTGCCTTAATGCTTTTCTAGCATACGTAGCAAATTGTAGTGGCCTATCGATGTATCAAGGGCGCGTGTGGCGCAGTGGTTGGAGGCGCCAATGCGACACACACGTGAAACCGATCCCCGCGCCCATGGTCCACCCAAACCTTCCATATCTCCGGGGTCGGCAAATTTCTACCAGATTTATCTAAGAGGATAGCAACACTGGCTCGATACATCGGTACGTCAGCACGAGTTAGTGTAAAGGCCAGATATGCACTCAATCACCTCCAATGATACTTAATGAAGTCGAATGCATGGCGCCCATCCCTCAGTGGTTGATCAACGCCGAGAGCTTTATTTTTTATCGATGTATCAAAGTTAGTGCTACTATCTTCGTCAACAAGTCTGCCGCCAATTTTCAGACCTCTGAAAGATCGAATCAATGACCACGTGTCTAATGCAGAGCACATTTGACTACTGCTTCTGCACGCTCTCCTGGTTGTCATTAATACTGTAGAGTATTGCTCCGAACATTAAAGGTAAGGCAATATAGGAATATGACAACGTCCTCTTAGCTCAACGAGGAGAGTTGGCAAGACTAAAATGAGTTGATAATTAGTGCCAAGGTTAATTAAGATTGCATTTCATCTACACTAAATTAATAGACATGGAAGGGATGGAAGGAAGTGCTTTCTTTCTAGCAATTTTTAGTTCTCTCAGTTCATTCTTTGGTTTGTTCTTCACTTGGCTCTTTATTCCATCTCACAAGCTATATACAATTTGCAGTTGCATTAATATCCTCGTGTTGAAATTCGCGCCAAACATCCGACTCAATCTTGTCTGTTGTTGTGCGCAATGGACACCAACAAAGCTCATCACCAATTGCTCGTCACCTTTGGAAACAGCACGAACGACAGCGTATTGTGAAGCTTCCTTGTCGCCGTCACAAAATTTCCGCCCCAAAAAAAAGCTTTACTTTATAGAGTCTTTGAACAAATGAAAAGAACATCGTTATTAGACGAGCATTCTTTAGCACTAAAATTTAGAACGGTTTGAGACTATTCCATAAAGGCCGAGTGATAGCACCAGTATGAGGACTCAATTGCCACTCTTCATCGAATATCTGAAATCATTTTAATGACTCTTAATAAAGCTTAATTAATTTAACATTCGTAATGACTACTGGTTTAAGATGTTTATAACATGACGTTACACCAAGTTCTACATCTCCGCGTTATGGATTAAATTCAATGAGTACGGTCGAAAATATCCCTCATGCCGTAAATAGGAAATTGCAACAAGACAGATGAAGACAAACGCAGCATTCTCAAAATATGCTATGAGTAAAATAGAGCACTATGCAGAGTATAAAAGGGTAATTAGAAATAGTAAATCTCTCGGGGTTGATCAATCCCTGAGGGATGCGCCATGCATTCGACTTCATTAAGTATCGTTGGGGGTGATTGATTCCATATTTAACCTTTACAATGACTCGCGGTGGCCTACCGATGTATCGAGCCAGTGCTTCTATCCTCCCAAACAACTCTGGTACCGATACCAATTTGTAGACCCCCGTAGGATGGAAGGCTTGGTGGGCCATGGGTGCGGCATCGATTCCACGTGTGTGTTGCAGAGCGCCCCCGAACACTGCACCACACACGCCCGTGCAGAGTACAATTCCCGTATTAGTGATAAACTACGGACTTAACACAAGTGGTTTAAAAAAAATCTCTTAGAGAAAAGGGGACGATTGCAAAGAAAATGCCTAAAAATGAAGCATATTGTCTGCAGTACCATGTCATGCACGCATTGTAATCAATGCGGATGGTCGTGAATCTATTAGCTGTATCCCAATACCAACGTTCTTTGAACTTTGGCATGGATATCAATGCTTTTCGTTTACTAATAAGCTTACACAAGATTGCTACTAATCCTTGCTGTGGCTTACGTTTCGGCGATTTCGCCTTCTTCGACTCCACTCATCGTAGCTCTGAAATCACATTTTAGCCATAATAAATATTAGTAACAACTTCGTGTAAGCCTATGAATAAACCGAAGCTCATTAGCAATATGTCACTTTGTTTCGCCGCCTCCATCTTGGCGACTAGCTAAGAGAAAGGCTATAGAGAAAAACGGAAATCGCGACTTCCGTGGAAGACTTTGAAAGCGAAGAGACCACTCTTAACCCTGCATTTCTCAATGGAACTAGAAATGGAATACCAAATAAGTCACGAGATTTAGAAGATTGCACAAATACAACAACGAAGTTCAAAGTTTCAAAACGTAAATGCTTTTTTTTCAACTTCACAGATAAAGGATAAAGGATAAAGCTCTCGGCGTTGATCAATCCCTGAGGGATGCGCCATGCATTCGACTTCACTAAGTATCGTTGGGGGTGTTTGAATGCATATCTGGCCTTTACAATGACTCGCGGTGGCCTGCCGATGTATCGAGCCGGTGCTGCTATCCTCCCAGACAAGTGTGATACCAATTTGTCGACCCCGGAGGGATGGAGGGCTTGGTGGGCCATGGGCGCATTTCACGTGCGCGCCGCAGTGGCACCTCCAACCACTGCGCCACACGCGCCCCTTTGCCTCCGTTCAACTTCACAGAACGAATGAAATCCTCACTTACCACTTTATGAAGGCGACGGCAATCCGACTCGGTTACCATTTATTCAACTCTAAAGTGAAACCATTACTTCAATTACTTACGTACCACTTCATAAAGCTGAAAATGCGTGTAAAGCGGAGAGGATCCGCCCAGTAGACCTAGAGAAGGAAGAGGTTAGAACCGAGCTTTTTCTCAAGTCCGTGCATCGATTGATCCGATAACATCTACCACGAAAGATGAGCTCACTAAAGATGAGTTCCTAGACCAAAATGTGTCCTTTAGTCCAGAGTCACTGGCTGCTGTTACCAATATCATCTTCGAGAAAGCTGTGAAGAGAAAGTTTCAACTACACAGAGTATGCAGTTACAATCGAAGACTTTTTGAAATAACCTAGTTTTCACACCTAGGTTTTCTAAAACAGCGGACTAACTGCTAGCAGGAAGAATAACCCCTTAGTAACAATTGAAGTTCATCAACACACACACTGTTGCGTTGGTTAAAATATAAGGTGGTCAAACTCCTCGGACAAAAGCGAAGAGGGTCATAATAAATAACGACAGATAATGACGATATAATAGCAAATCCTAGAAAGGATTTCCTTTTAATATGACAAATAACAGAGAAGAACAGACAACAACAGCGAAGAATCCTCCTGTATCCCAACAGTCGTCTTCACTTGTGGCGCTCCAATGGCAGCTGTGCTCCATCGCCAATCGAACCCTCAATCATTATGCTTCTCTGCACTCGTCTTTTTTTTTTAAGTTCCTGTATTTTGCTTTATTCTTCTGACTTCTGCTTACACTACTTTTAATCAGGATTCTTTCTTGATTATGGGATTCTATGGTGAGGACGACACCTTTTGTGAAGTGAGTGCTCGTGATGCATCACGCATTTCTCCATTAAATGGGCCGAAACGTATGCGTTTAGACGAACCCAGCACCAGCTATGCAGAAGAGGTTGGTTCTTACAATGACGAGATTGGATTTTATTCTATCTTGCTTCCGGTCTTTAAACTTTTACCAAGAATCACTCCATCGTATTCTCAGAACTTTCCTTGCTTGCAGGGGATTCGGTCTGGTGGAATTTCAAACATTTCTTCTTGTAGTGTTGTTTGTTCTTAAATTTCTGATGTAGGGATTTGCTTACTCTTGTGGATTTGTTTACCATTAAGAGTTTGCTGGTTGTTTAGTATTCTTTTTCTGATTTTCAGTGGCAGGGGTCAGCGTTCCATGATTCATTGGCAGAACTGGGTTCATTAGACGCTAATGGAGAAATGGAGCATGATCCACAAGAAAGCATTGTTTGTGCAGGTTATTGTTCTTCACATGTATTTGACCTTAACAAAGAAGATTTCAGATTCGGCATGAGATTCTTCGTCGGATTGGACTGGGAGAGAAACCTTGCCGTGCTTTGCGCAGGTATATGGAGAAAGTCGCAAAAGGGGTAAGTGTTGCAGACTGAACGATTCTGTCTTTTCTTTGCTGACGTTGACTATTGTTTTCATATTTTCACGTCTATAGGATTGCAGCATGTGTTATTGCATTTGGCCTATATGGTTCTAAATTTCCTTAGAGTTTTTCGTTTTAAGTTTCATTTTAGTTGTCACTGACTTGGAAGTCTTGGTTTAGGTTAAGCCGAACCCATGGGTTTCAAAAGTGCAATCGGAGAAAATACTCCGTAAGATGCTACGCCGTTATATGTTGGGAATAGTGATTCTAGCATGTGAAAACCAATGTGTCGAGGATTGTGGTATGTTTCTAGTTTTTTTTTTCTAACTGTTATTCAAGCAAATTTAGATCTATGAATTAGCTTCGTTTAGAACTGGAGCAGTCACATAGAAATGCCTTTAAATCAATTGATTATCTAAACGAGGAGATCATCCAGTCGCTAGAAGTTCTTGGAAACTTTTCATCCGAGCAGATGCGTTGTGCTAGAAATAATTGTCAGAAGGTGATTGGCTTTAATTCTTCGCTGGTGATTTTATAGGTTTATTAATCCAATACCTTCTCATGAAGCACATGACGCTTATATGTATTTATCTTTAACTCGTTTCCTACTGCAAGATATTGGATGAGTGATTTGAAATATTGTTAGTAGGGTTAAAGGATAAGGGATAAAGGGCTCGGCGTTGATCTATCCCCTAGGGGTGCGCCATTCATTGGACTTCATTAAGCATCATTTGCACGTGATTGAATACCTGTTTGACCTTTAAAATGACTCGCGGTGGTCTACCGATGTATCGAGGCAGTGTTGCTATCCTTCGAGACAAACTTGGTACCAATTTGCCGATCCCAGAAAGATGGAAGGCTTGGTAGGCCAAGGGCGCGGATATCGATCATCACAGGCGTCTTGTGTATTGCAGGGCATCTCCCACCACTGCGCCACATGCGCGTTATCAGGTTTGAATGGAAGAAATCGTCTGTTTTATTTGTACTTTGGTCTATTTTTAATGAAGTCAGTGGCCACGCCTGTGATGCTAGGTATCTTGAGTGATGTTGTTGGTATAAGCTAGCGAGATTGTAGACCGGTTTTTTTTTCCAAATACTGAAACAGTGTGATCCTTCTCTACAGATTTGGTTCTTATATTTGCACAAATAAATAAAAAAATTCTATTTGCATGGATCTAAGTACTGCGAAGTCTCCCTAATCTCAATTCAGGCCTTTGTTCCAAGGAAATTTGCTAATGCGTTAGTTACCCAAATCCCTGGTGATTACACACATTGCCAAGTAAGCGATTTTTTCAAACTTTTTCCGAAATTAAATACCAGGTCTTAACAATTTTTAGATCCATTATTCTTTGATGACAAACTGATTTTCATTCATATTTGATATAACTAAGTGTGTTTATATTGGTTGCAGCATAGTTCTGTGACAAAGATCCAAAACTTTTTTCAGTTTTTGGGCTTTCCCGTGGATCCTCTGGTGGACTAATTAGGACTTATTACTTATTTGAATTTTTATAAGTGGGTAATCACCAGGACTGATTTTCTATTATTTTCGCTACTGATCATTAAGTTTTTGTTTTCCGTTTTCTTGACGAGCAGACATGAGACTCTTAACAAAAGATTTATTTTGTCCTAACCTACGTTTTAGAGATTTGGGATCTTTTTGAAAAAGTTAAATATTGTGTTTATAACCTCGTATGCGCTCATCAAGAGTATATTTTTTTCTGTGACATTTACTGTGAGTAATGCAGCACTGTTTCCCTTGCGTATGAGATCGGGTACTGTATAAAGATTCTTGTCTACGTTATGAATGTCATTGAATGCCGGTCTAATCGATTCCGCCGGAGATCCTGTGATGACCGCTGTGGCGTGTGTTCGAAAAAGACGTGGAGGCAAATCACCATATGATTGTGAAGCAATTTGAGGTGGGCTTTGGTGTGCCCTGAATTGGTTTGAATCAAGCATAGATTCCGCTCATCGGTGTTAAGATGTTCAAATCATCGTTTTCCAATTTTTTGTTGAAGCAGGGACAAAATTCTGCGTTACAGAAAAACTCATGTATTATTCGGACTTTGTTACCGAACTGTGCCGGCAGGCCTCGCCAACCTACCCTGAGTCGCTTTCGCACAACGTGTCACGTTCTCCGTATATATTGCTAAATAGTGCACGTACTGTGAATGCAGTTCAACGCCTAGCCTCGAATACTGGATTCTTCTCTTAAAGGGTACCACTTTTACTACGGTTGGTGATGGCCTGTTGGTTTACTGGCATTCTATTTGCTTAAGGAGCGAGGTATTCTTTAAAGAAAGGTATCTCATTATTAGTGTATCTCAAGCTAGTGCGTCTTTCAATAGATAACACTTTTAAAAATTGTCTTTTATTGAGAGGACTTTGTTGTCAGCCTATTCTACAAGGAAATATGTACTGCACCATCGTATTGGTACAGGTGCCGGATTGTTCTCGCAATACTGAGACTCACGACAGTGTTAATTATTTAATTGTTGAAGGAGGCCCTTATAGTCATAGATTAGAAATGCCTGAGCACACGGAGTCAAATAGCAAGGTGTGTAAATACTTTTCCATCTAATTTTTTCTTAAGGAAACAGTTTTGAGAGAACTTTGTGTTTTACCGACCTATTTATCTCTTATTCATATTTCAGTTGTTATGTCTGTGTTCATTTCACAATGGAATTTTTGAGTTCATGTTTGATATGATTCACATGAAATGGAACATTTACCACAATTGTTTAGTTCATGTAAGTTATTTACGGAAGTTAGGAATTTTTCTTCGTGATTTTTGAGCATGCTCTTGAGAAGCTGAAGCTCTAATGCTCTCGGTGTTGATCAATCCCTGAGGGGTGCGCCATGCATTCGCTTTCATTAACCATCGTTTGGAGGTGATCGAATGCATATCTGGCCTTCACAATGACTCGTGGCGGTCTACCGATGTATCGAGCCAGTCCTCCTATCCTCCTACACAAGCCTGATACTAATTTAGCGACTCCGAAGGGATGGAAGGCTTCATGGGCCATGAGCGCTGGTTTCGATTTCACGTGTGTGTTGCAGTGCGCCTCTGACCACTGCGCCACATGCGCCTTTTGCCCTTAGTTCAGTATAAGGTCTTAAATCTTGGGATCAGTCTTAATATTTGCCTCCAGGTTATTAATTGAAAATTATTAACAACTGCTGGTTCTGAATTAGAATTTCGTGCTCGAATAGCCCTATATTCGCATGATAATGTCAAGTGATTACCGTCGCATCTGTTGTGCAGCCCTGTCACTGTTGTTTCTTTTTACTAAATATCCTTCGACGCATCTAATTAGCTACTATCTATAAAAACATCTCGTTTTCCTGATTCCATGCAATTTGGAACAATTTAGGTCAGAGAAATTTTGAAAAACAACCGTTTCAAAAGCAGCGATGACGTCATAGATGAATTTCCGTCTCTTGTTATTAGGGTAAGTCTTCTTGTACATGTTGGGTTGAAAAAGTTCATTTCACATGAGAATATCTCTATTTTAGAGCTTGGTTCACTTTTATATGGCTCGATATTTCTGTTTATGGGCGTTTGGTGATACTGAGTTGTGGAAAAAGAATGGTTTTACACTTTTTCAAGCGTTATTCGGATCTCAATCATATTGAGTGCTAGTAGTGCTAGTGCTTGTTTTACATGTTCCAATCCTATTTTCTATTTCATGAGGTCTTTGGTTACAAAAGTCATATTTATTTTTGCATTTCAACTTGTTATGGTAATGTAAAACAACCCTTTTCTTTTTCTCACCTATTTTTTTTTGAGGTTGTGAACTAAATTACAGGATTGTTGTTAACATTGCATGTCGTTCTTGTTATTAGGTTTTTCGGCATCATGTGTCCGGTTGCTTAATAGAATGTCCCAGCCATTTTTTATTTATCTATACTTAAACGTTGTTTTATAGCCTTGAATTCTTTCTTTTCTCTTATGAACGAGGCATAGTTGTTCTCATTGTTCAGTTGACATGTTCACGCTTGGGGTTGGAAACCTTGCTAATAAAGGTCTTTGGGAACCCAACAATATTGTTAACCTCATAAAAATTGTTGAAGCGAGCTATCGATTAACTATTCGACAGAACAGTTTGGCGTACGCACCGGACGATTCCTTATTGTGTCAAATCTCTCTGAAAAGAAAGAGAGTTCAATATGCGGATTCAGCAAGTTTGGTAACTCATAATGTGAAAACGTTGTCAGAATATTAGGGTTCAAGAAAGTTTAGTTCCTTTGTTTTAAAATAATGTGAAGAACGTCGACATATGTAGCGTTGGAATGGTCGACAAATCATCTTTTGTTTTTATATTGCTAAATTTACCGCTTTACAATGAACAGGATTGCACGAAATCTAGTAGCGTAATATTTATTGAAAGTGGTCGAAATACATTTGTTATCTTACAATGTACAAACTTGCAACACAATTTATTAGTTAGATGTCGTGGTAGGGCGCGTCGTGATATGGATGGGCAGGTTGGATGTTGTTCACTTGATGGTGATGATCACCGTCGATACTAATACTATCGTAAATAATCGCACATGGAATGCCATAGAGTGCTGAATGTACCATCGAGAAAAGCTAAATAATGTCATGTTTGATTCCCTGCACATCAATAAGAAATGCAATCGTGGAGTACTTGAATTGGATCGTGCCATATATCATTGCTCTCTTTTTTAGAACTGAAAAGATCGACTTTCTATGTAGCGTATCGTAAATAATCGCACATGGAATGCCATAGAGTGCTGAATGTACCATCGAGAAAAGCTAAATAATGTCATGTTTGATTCCCTGCACATCAATAAGAAATGCAATCGTGGAGTACTTGAATTGGATCGTGCCATATATCATTGCTCTCTTTTTTATAACTGAAAAGATCGACTTTCTATGTAGCGCTGCAGTAATAATCAGTTTGGCAAAAAAGCTGAGAAGAGGTCCGGCATTTTTATCAGGAAACCCAGCTAAGAGTAGACCAATACCCAGGGTCCACCATCGTCCTGATATTAAACTAGTCGCATGGTGGCAATTTTCCCTCCGATCTCCAAGAGGCGGGAGTGACTTTGGTGGTGACAGCCTGGAGCAAACTTTGGCAAGGTCGACATCTGGACTCCAGGGAACCACAGTGGCTAAACCAGCAAATCTCCGAGAAAATGGAGGTTGTACTGGGGCCAACACAGTCATTTAGGATGAGCCACTCATTTGTCCAAGTTTTAACCAGTTTGAGTTTTGATGGCTGAGCTCTCGTCTACTTGGTTTTTTTTTGACTAACTTTATGCTTAAGTAGGCTTATCCTTATTGTTCGCCGAACATTCTGTAGTCGTAATGAGAACATCATGTACAAACCAAAACCAAGTCAACAAAATGAACACCTCGATGAAAAGCTTAAAGTCTGACAAAGTAGTCCTCTGTGTAAGCACAGGACAGAAGACAACAGTGGTCATTTTGAAGTTGTAGTTGTCATTCTTCTAAATAAACTGAAGATATCAACACAGAAAGTTCCTGGTTCTCTTTGGATACCGAAAGGACTTATTACGCCAAGTGAGTTAGCTCTAACAGATTAATTTTCTATTCCGAATGAGTTCCATTCATTATTCTGGATGTACAACCTGCAAGTGATATAACCCTTTAGAAAAACAGTACGGTGAATTTTTTTTAAAAGGTTGGAGTTTGATTTGTAGATATAGCTTTTGTTAAAATGAAATAATCACCGAACGAGGACAAGGGTGTACAACGTCGTTTACGTCTAGGCTGTGAAGAAGGGTCGCTGAAGAGTTGGTCAGCGAAACTAAGGGATACGTACTAATAACTTTATACAACCTCATTAAAGAGAGCTTTTAAGCCCTAAATAAACAGTTCTGTTCGGAATCCTCAGATCTGTGGGCAATTTTTTTAATATCGGAAAAGCCTAGGAATTTGATCTATTCTACGAAACAAATAAACCCTTAGGCAGTCTTTGGAAAATTCTTATTTTATTCCTCACTTTTAATAGTCGCATTATAACCACTTCCCTTTAAGCTCTTTTTGGGTGGCAATGTATTAGCATGTCGAGAAGTCGACGAGTTAATTCCACCAATAGATTACCCAAAATAATGAAGCGCGTAATGGAACCTTTGGTAAGCGCCTAAGTGTGGACGCATTAGGTGATAGCAATGCAGAATGCCGTGCTGTGCTTATATCGTTCACACTTTCTCAAGATTTCCTAAAAATTTCAACCTTTCTTGTTAATAATAAGGAGACCTACTCCTGTAGCGATATAGCCTGCGGAGGTTCCGCCAAGATGTCGATTGGCGAAGCCGAATGAGAGCCAAACAGAGATCATACTTAAAACCGCAAGAACAAACGAATAAACCAGTTCCTGAAAATGGACGCCATATTTTCGTTGTTTAAAACTGGGTCGCTTAGAGTCAGTTCTAGTCTTCTAGTACTAAATTAGGACTGCTTGAACTTTAAGGTGGTGATAAAGTATTGGATGAATATACCAATTCTATAAAACATAAACGAATGTAGCACGTGAATTTCATATTTAACTAGTACTTTTAGATAAGCAGTCTCGATGTGGCGGCTTCGCCTTCGTGTCGAGTCAGGTCTTCTTCAGCGGTCCGTCTCCTCGAATGAGGCACACTCATTCAGTGGTGCCCTTTTATACACGATGCTGATGGTGAATATAATGATAATGTCCGTTGATAACTATTTGTTTTTCTTCCGGACATATTATTATTATTATTACTTATTATTTGTTCAATTCTATAAAACATAAACGAATGTAGCACGTGAATTTCATATTTAACTAGTACTTTTAGATAAGCAGACAAACAACATTATTTTTGAAAGTCACTGCAAATGCTGATTTCGTTCATTTCTATCGATATGATATATGTATGATACGTGGTTGAAAAGGCTCTTCTAAAATCTTTGTATGACAACCACTTGTTACTTCATCGTGAGAGAAGAAAACGCCGTTCAGTTCAGTGTCAAGCAGTATCGAACGGAAACATTTACAACACTGCCACATATCCTGCTCTCCTAGCACTTTGGCTTCATATTTACTTCGGTCATAAACGAGTGAGCGTAGGGGTGTCGGTCCATCAGATACTTGGATTGGCCATAATTAATTGTTCGGCGACCTCGCTTTTTCGCATTATCCTGTCCAATGGCTAGTATTAACTCTTTCATGACCGTGGCCATCTTCGTGTGATAGTCCCATCGGACTCCTTGTCACTGGATTAGCGTACACGTTGAAATCAAAATGTACGGTTCACACGCACTTGCAAAGCCACGGCGCACCGGTTTCTCAAAGTTATCGTTCTATTCGAGTCACTCGCATGAGATACTGGCAACTGCTAACTCACGTCAGAAACTGCAAAACAATGCAGACAGACGATAGAAGAGTAGTCTAAACAGAGAAGAGAAGTAGTTATAGTCAAAGGTGCAGAGGATTGGAAAATCATTCGCACAACACACCGATGCTTCGCATATCACAAGACTGAAACGGTTGAACTCCGATACCCAGACAGGACAGTTACAGCTTCCAGAAAGGTAATGGAGAAAACCGTTCACCATGGCTACTCGGATCTCTTCAATAGCCGCGTCCTCCTGCCCTCATACGAAATAACACTAGATGAATATGTCGTTCCATCGGTTCTCCCTTTCAAAATGAGATATATGTTTAGTCCGTGAATAATCGAACAACATCAGCTCCGGACAGGATAAGATCTGAACATTTGAGGAACCTCGCTAGTCCTCATAAACACAATAGCTCAATTGTTCACACGTTACTGACAGAATGCACGGTCCCCCCTCAGTGAAAGATCTGCAAAACCGCGCTGTTTTACACTAAGGGTGAAGTCTACGATATCGGCAGCTATCGCCCAATCTGCTTACTGTTTGCTGTTCACAAGTTTTTCCTAAGTTCCTAAACAAGATTCGCAGAACAGTGGAAGAAGGACAACCATGTGAGCAAGCAGGGTTTTGAAGACGATTCAGTGCGCTGGACCACATCCACGCAAGAACAAGACCCACTGAAATATTGCAATAGTACAAGAGACTGCTTTATCTCACTTTCATCAATTTAAAGAAGGCTTCTGACTCAGTTGAGAGAGAAGCTGTCATGAAAGCGCTGGAGAGCCAGAGCGCTTTGGTAAGCAATTACACCATCTTCGCTTTGATGGTGACTTGTTTTCATAACACCAATCATTAGTCAAGAGGAACGAAAACTGGTAGAATTTGCTAGCGCTTGTGTAGCGACTGGCTTTCGACAAACTCTTGTAAAAACGATGTTCATGAAGAGCAGACAGGTTATATCCGAGCCGTTCACGCCTTACGGAATGGATATCTCCGTATGCTCCAGTTGTGTCCATCTAGGTCGGGAAATCACTATGATGAGCGACTTAGCTCCAGAGCTGAGCAGAAGGAAACGAGTGCCTTGGGAGCTTTCAAGAGTATCGAAGATGCAGTGGAGAGGGCAAAGAACACTCGAATACGTGCCCACCTTTTCGACTCAACAGTTCTTCCTTCCCTAACGTATGCGTCAGAAACCTTGTCGCTGCGTAAACAGGATGAAAGATCACTCAGCGTTATCGAACGTGCAGTCGAGACCACGATGCTAAGAGTATCTTATGCCACATAAGATTTCCGTATTGAATGGTATCTCTGATTTTTCAACATTAAAACAGGTCAGAGCTTCGAATTCCTTCCCTCGTTTTTGTGACACAGGATACTCTTAGCGTCGTCCTTTCCACTGCGCGTTAAATAACGCTGGGTGATCCTTGGAGGTGTGAATAGAGTCGGGCATTCTTTGCTCGTTCTCTTCACTAGATACTCGATGCTCTTAAAAGGTCCTCAAGCCACTCGTTTCCTCCTGCTCTACTCTGGAGTCGTTCATCATGCTGATTTTCCGACCTTGACAGACGTAACTGGACCATTCGAAAACATTCATTTCGTTCAGTGCGAATGGGGCATGTGAAACCAATCTGTTCTTCATGCAAATCTTTTTTCTTGAGATTTAGTCGAAGACCAGTCTTTACACAGGCGTTATCAAAGCCAGCAAGCATTCCTTCCACCTGGATAATGCTCGGTGTTATAAGGACGATGTCATCAGCAAGGCGAAGATGGTGTAATTTCCGACCATCGATTTTCGCTGTAGAGCAGTGATATTTTGGTTGTGAAGTTTTTACATAGATAACGGAGTACCTTTATATAATGAGTAAGGACGCACAGGCTGTTCAGCGCTCTAATGACTGCTTATACATGAACTGAGTCAAAAGCTTACTTTACATCGATGAAAGTGAGACATAGCAGTCTCCTGCACTCTCGACATTCCTCAAAGAATCTTGTCATTGTGTGGATGTGGTCCATTCTACTGAATAATTCTCGGAACCCTGCTCGATCACATGGCTGCTCTTCGTCCACTGCTGTGTTAATCCTGTTTAGGATAACTGCAATGGAAAGCTTGTAGGCGACAAACAGTAAACAGATTGGGCGAAAGTGGCCGATTTCGGGGAGACCACTAGGAACATTTTAATAGGTGAAGAGCCGAGCTAGTGTGTTTATGAGGATTGGCGAAAAGTTTTTCAGGTGTTCAGATTTTTTATCCTGTCCGGACTTAATGTTGCTCCATTCTACACCGACGATATAGCATGATGGATTTCAGAAGGTGGAATCAGTGAGACAACAGATCCACTATTCTTTACTTCGTATGAGGGCGCGAAGATAGGCTATCGAAGAGATCCTAGTAGTAATCACGTGTGATTTTCTCCATTACATCGTTACCTGGCTTTTTGAGTAGCACCGTGTAAGGCCAGACATAATGGCTAGTTTGTGATTCAAAAACATCTTGCTCGACTCGCTTACATTTTTCCGACAATTCAAATTATGGGAGATGTCATAAATTATGCAGGATAAACCAAGTGGTATCGCTGATTACTAGATATTGCAAAATTATATTTAAACCTAGCAAGGTGGCAAACATTTACGAGTTGATTATGACATTCAGGAGGAATAATTGTACTACGTGAATACAAGTCTCACAAAAGACGATAGTACAGGCTCATGCTTTTCAAACTCTGCAGTTAAGTGGGATATCCCTACAAAACAATGGTGTGCACAAGTCCATGGGAAAATCTCATATAGACCAGATGTCAGATGTCAGATGGTAACCCTACATTAATAGATGCTACATAGGCATTCCCTAGCTGTGAGTCCACTAGAATAGAATGCAGACTTGATTGAAACCTTAAGAAAGAACAGGATAGGCATACTAAAGGAATTCATGGAGCCGAATCAAGACAGGGGCAGTGGATAGTCAAGCAAAATAGGAACGGTGGTACTCAGATGGAAGGATAAGAAAGGCGTAATTATTTCTCCAGCACACGACTGGGCCTTCAATCCAAACACGGGAAAACGTGAAACTGTTAAATCCCAGCAAGCGAAAGTCGTTTATGGACCTTGCCGACCAGATGGCAGCCTATTCTTCATAAATGAGGAGAACACGTCAATGGTCTTCGCATTTTGCCCCTTCATTGCTTTACAATATCTAACTTCATAATTGAGATTTATGACTTTCCTATTACTTGGTCAAGCAAGCCAGTTTGGTTAACGCCTGGTGTATATACAGCCAGTTCCTGCGAAGAATAGTTAAACGAGTTCAAGTGGAGCGTGTACATACGGGATGAGTGTTTCGCGGCCAATCACTGGCCGCGTGCTCGAAAAGACACATACAGTCCGGTGATGTGCAGGAGCTGTATTGAGTGTTATAAGAAGTTGACGAAGCACGAAGATCCTAGATATGCGAGGTTGGTATCGTCGCATTTATTGGCACACAATAGCTGAAGTTTCGGCGGTTTTGCTTCCTTGAGAGCCTGAAAAGGTCCCCACATGCTTTACAAGAGATTAGCCGCACCGTACCCGACCTCATTCAATCACCGTCTCAGCAGTTAGGGAATATTTTGCAATTTTTCATTGAACATCCATGGTCAGATAGGCGGTCACGACCTAGCTG
Source organism: Angiostrongylus cantonensis (assembly GCA_009735665.1). Lineage (NCBI taxonomy): Eukaryota > Metazoa > Nematoda > Chromadorea > Rhabditida > Metastrongylidae > Angiostrongylus > Angiostrongylus cantonensis. Next base: position 1,046,911 of record MQTX01000191.1, on the reverse strand, counting down.
ACGTCTCAGACCGAGTTCACTAGACCGGTCTTTCTAAGGCAGCGGTAAGGATTGTGTGTAGTATGTAGGAATCGTATATTATATGTGGTTGTAGATAGATATTAAGAAGCAAGAACTGACTATAGGTAGAAAGCACTAAGCAGTATTTATATATAAAAAACAGAAAGTGCTGATGAAATGTAAGAAGAACAAAGTTTATGCAAAAGAGGCAAATTGTTGATGGCTGTTAACCACATAAGTTTTGGAGACTTAAACAAATATTTTGAGCCGAATGCTCACAACATTACTAAGTTCTTATGAAGGTATAGGGTGAGAATAAGCATTTTTCCAAAGAAGTACTCTACACACTGACGAATACACAGCACTCTCTTCGCTATGTGCTAGATAACATAATATCTACTGCTTCGGGGTGGATTATCCATCGAAAACAAAGGCATTATCAATGGATAATAGCAACAACAACCATCTCCTATATAAGAGAGCATTGCCGGGTGAGTACGCCTCATTCGAGATGCTCCACTAAGGAAGATGTGGCTCGATACGAAAACCAAGACGCCACATCGAGAAGAGGAACAACTGTGGGCCGTCGACTGGGACCATCGGCTCTGATGAAGACGAAGACGTCCAAGCGTTAGCCGAAATGGATTCCTTTATCAAACTCGTGTGAGCTCAACAATTTAAACACATGCTGGTTATTTTACTATCGAGGTTAAATGATGGTTGGTTTCAAAATTAAATGCACACTCCAGTATTTAAATGTATTTCATGGAATAATTTTTTCTCACCCAAACGTTCATAGCACCGCAAATGAAAATATTCAATAAGAACTGGGAATGTGTCCTTTTCTCAAGGATATAGTTAACACAGATAAATAGGCATTATAAGGAGGCATAGGCTTTGCGCAGAGCACAGATAAATTCATAGAAGTTTCCTCAGTGACATGGCATAACCTTTTAAAGACAGAGTCCCAAAGCTCTAATCTTTTATGTGTTAGTAGCAACAACCATGTATCCTCCGTGGGAATTCGAGGGAATGAGCCAACTCGTCCGGAAAGGACTCTTCGCCTGTACAACTTAGTGAGACTACCTATTCACGTAATGGGCTCAGGAGAAAATCTGTGTTCGACAAGGTATCGATTGACTAGAACGAGTCTACCAAACTCTGTGGAAGACGACAAGCGTGCGCATCGACATCAAGATATATGGGGTAAAAGTGAGGCAGTGTACACAATGAAGTTAATGCGTATAGTCATGAAGGGATTAAATAGACTGACCAGGTGGAAGTCTATAATGCGATGCCGAGAATCTTTTATGGTTCAGGAAGTGAGGCAGTGTACACAATGAAGTTAATGCGTATAGTCATGAAGGGATTAAATAGACTGACCAGGTGGAAGTCTAATGCGATGCCGAGAATCTTTTATGGTTCAGAGATATCTGCGTTTAAAAAGGGTGACATCGCCTGCGCTGTAAGTAGAACATTAGGATCGCGGCTAGTTAGTTAGCGGCACTAACAGTTAGATACGACTCTCTGCCTGTACTTAGGCCATTTGTATAGACCTTGCGTCCATATGGCCTTGCATTATTCCCTTCCTTAGGAACGCCATTTGTTAATGTTGCTTTAAATTTAGATTTAGATGCCAATTTAATAGTTCTTTTACTCCACCAGTATTGAACACTGAAAGCCGCTGAATTATCCAGTAACAAGTCCCCTCTAAGGAACAACACCACAATGTTGGAGGACGTAGTTTGAATTGAATTGACTATTTGAAAATACGAACAACATTGCTTCTGATTTGAAAATCTTGGGAGAATCCTTGGTTCTTCACACATATTTAAATCACACACTGAATATGAGTAGTGTAAAGCATTCCTATCGAATTCTTTCTTCTGCCTTGCGTGATAAAAATGTTTGAAATTCTTGATCCTAATTGAGAACGTTATGAGTCGGAACGAGGAGGTGACGGTTCACTACAGAATGGTGGAACAACTGAATTTCCGAGAAGATGTAACTTCTGAGAAAATGTAAGCGACTTCCTCGTAAAACAAACGCTTGAGTAAGTACAACTTTCGGTATTGAAAAATGAGCTTTTGAAGAAGCACGATGCTTGAAGTGGCTTTACTCTCAGATTGAGTTTTCTACCCTGTGCTTTTTTTTCCCAGATACATATATCAGAGCACTAAATCACAGACATGGTTTTCCCGCTCTTGAGCTGAGACGTATCAACTTGAGGGCAAAATTTCAAGTCGATATCTCGAGCTATGGAGTGAAGAGTCAACATTTCTAAAAGTTGGAACGAAACACTCCACAAATAACGGACCCGCAATCGTACTTCACACTGGTTCTTATACTCGACACTTTCGAAAACAAGATCCAGTATGTAAACTACAATAGTTTGTTGAAAGATTTACATCGGACGTAACGACATATCGGAGAGACGGTAATAGCGATAAAAGATAAAGATAAAGCTCTCGGCGTTGATCAATCCCTGAGGGATGCGCCATGCATTCGACTTCATTAAGTATCGTTGGAGGTGATTGAATGCATATCTGGCCTTTACAATGACTCGCGGTGGCCGGCCGATGTATCGAGCCAGTGCTGCTATCCTCCCAGATAAGTCTGGTACCAATTTGCCGACCCCGGAGGGATGGAAGGCTTGGTGGGCCATGGGCGCATTTTCACGTGCGCGCCGCAGTGGCGCCTCCAACCACTGCGCCACACGCGCCACTGGTAATAGCGATAATGTTCAGTAATTTACAGCAAAAAAAGAAAGAGTATCGTTGGAGGTGATTGAATGCATATCTGGCCTTTACAATGACTCGCGGTGGCCTGTCGATGTATCGAGCCAGTGGTTCTATTCTCGCAGAGGAGTCTGGTACCAATTTGCCGACCCCGGACGGAGGCTTGGTGGGCCATAGGCGCATTTCACGTGCGCCGCCCAATTTACGGTAGTATAGAATAGTTCCACGGATCCCCCTCATATGAGGGATCTCGAGCCGGTTAATCGTGAGGCTACGTGGCGCGTCCCCAGGTGGCTGATAGGGGGTTAATCGCAGACCAAAAGTGACCTTTGCTTCCCTGAGACGCAGGTGGATCAAGGGGATGGACTCCCTGTTTCTGATACGCCGATTTGACACATACTTTCTGTATTTGCTAGGCGTATTCGTGCATGCGGGTGTGAGTGCGTTCTCGCTTTATACGGATTGTACTCTACGAGTCAATTCGGCCAAAAGCCTGCAATCAAGTGACAGGGAAATATATGGGAGGCGGTTAGGAGTCGCCTCCGACAAATAAGCTCCATGTCCACTCTGGAAGAGCCTGACAGGCTACCCGTGAGTATAACCAGCGCCACGATCAGAGCTCAGCAAGCTATACTTGGGTATCAAAATGCTAAACACAGTAAAAAACGGGCCTCATTCCCTTGACCCAGAAAGAGCCCGCAATTTCGCAGTGCTGGGTAGGAAGACTACGGAGAGGCTGCTAAAATCTCAGCGCCAATGGAAGCTGCCTGGATCACGAAGAACTATGATGAAGATCTGTACGTACAATGTACGTACACTTGCATCCGAGTTCTCAATAGAAGACTTGCTCATGCAAGCAAGAATAATAAGGTACGACGTCATCAGCCTGGCTGAGACGAGACGACGCCACCCATTCAACGCCGTCTATGACACAGAAGAAGAACTGTTCCTCGGAACATGCGACAGTAGAGGCGTAGGCGGTGTCGGCATTCTCGTCAACACGCGTTTGTCCATGAACATCGATTCATTCGAACAGCTAGCAACCCGAATCGGACTTTTACGATTAAAAAGATGTGGATCAATACCGGCTTTGACAATCTTCGTCGTTTAAGCGCCTACATCAAACTATGACAAGGAAGAAATCGAGGCGTTCTATATGGACTTGGAGACGTTCAACAGAGAGGACCATACATCAAGGTCATTGGAGATTTCAACGCCAAGATTGGACCAAGAGAATCGTCTGAGGAACGTCACATTGGGACCCACGGATTAAATTGGAACGAAGAGAGTGAGCGGCTGAGTCTATTATGGCCACCATGACCACATTGTAGCTTGCAGTTCCAGAAGCCCCACCTTAAACGCAAGATATGGGAGTCTGCCAATGGAGATTACCATGACGAAATAGACCACATCATAGTAAATAGAAAGTTTTGCCTAACCGATGTCGCTGTTGTCCCAAAATTTCACACGGGATCAGACCACCATCTCCTTCGTGCAAGATTTTATTTCACTCGGAAAGGAGGGAATGTCGCTAAATTTAAAAAACGAAGTCTCAGAACCACCACAAACTGGGACTTATTCAACTCATTAGTCGGCTGTTGGGAAGATGCCGTTGTCGACAACATCGACGAGGAACACGATCTGCTCATTCAACATAATCACGCTAGCGCTATGAAAGCTGAGAGTTCGAAGGTTACCAAGAGACGTCTGTCTCCAGAAACTCTCGAGCTAATACGCCAGTGTGGACTCGCACGAGCTGCAGGCAACCGCGAACTAACGACCGAGCTTGCGAAACAATGCAGACAGGTGATAAAAGAATATAAGAACAGCAGAAAAGCAGGAATATTCGGCGGCGCGGAAGAGGATTCGAAAAGCCCGCCGAAGCTTCGCAAATTACAAGACCAAGATGATTGCACTCCAACGCCCAGGCCGAACAATAACAGCGTCCAGAAAGGCAATGGAGAAAATCACCCACGATTACTACTCAGATCACTTCGATAGTCACATCCACCTCTCGTCTTATGAAATAAAGCAGGATGGATATGGTGTACCATCAATTCTACCTTCCGAAATCCAATATGCCATTTCGTCAGTGAAAAATCGAACAGCACCAGGTCTGGACAGGATAAGATCAGAATATCTGAAGAACCTTCCGCCAGTCTTCATAAACACGCTAGCTCGGCTCTTCACACGTTACCTGTTTGAATGCAAGGTCCCTACTCAGTGGAAGACCAGCAAGACCGTGTTGTTGTTCTAGAAGGGCGGCCTACACGATGTAGGCAACTATGGCCCAATCTGCCTGCTGTCTGTCGTCTACAAACTTTTCACTCGAGTCATCCTAAACAGGATTGACAGAACACTGGACGAAGAACAGCCATGCGAGCAAGTAAGGTTTCGAAAAGAATTTAGTACGATGGACCACATGCACACGACACAAGGCTCATTGAAGTATCGCGAGAGTACGAAAGACCGCTCTGTCTCACTTTCATCGACTTAGAGAAGGCCTTGGATTCAATTGAGATAGAAGCAGTCATAGAAGCCCTTGGTGGTCAAGGAGTCCCTACTCAGTATGTAAAGATTCTTCGTGAGCTGTACAAAAATTTCACATACAAAATTTCACCATTCTGCAACGATATTAACGTTGACGTCAAGAAAGGAGTTAGTCAAGGCGATACAATCTCGCCAAAATTATTTACAGCCACTCTCCAGAACATCATGCGAACATTGGATTGGAATAATATGGAACTGAAAATCGATGGTTGGCAGGTGCATCATCTTCGCTTTGCTGATGACGTCGTCCTTATAACACCAGACATTAACCAAGCGAAACGTATGGTTGCGGACTTTGATAAAGCGTGTGGAAAGATTGGTCCTCGACTAAATCTCAAGAAAACGATGTTCGTGAAAAACGAATTGGTTTCGTTTGCCCCATTCACGCTCAATGGAACAAATATCTCCAATTACTCCAGTCATGTCTATCTAGGTCGGAAAATCGATATGATGAACGACTTAGCTCCAGAGCTGAGCAGAAGGAAACGAGCGGCTTAGGGAGCATTCGAGAGCATCGCGAATGTAGTGAAGAGAACAAAAACACCCGACTCCGTGCCCGCCTTTTCGACTCATCGGTCCTTTCTGCTCTAACGTGTGCGTCAGAAACCTGGTCGCTGCATAAGCAGTATGAAAGATCACTCAGCGTTATAGAACGCGCAGTCGAAAGGACGATGCTAGGAGTATCCCGTTTGACACAAGTAAGGGATGGGATCCGAAACCCCGGCCTACGTCAACGATCGAAAATCAAAAATGCCGTTCTATACGTCAAACAGTCGAAGATAAGGTGGGCCGGACACCTAATGCGTATGAATGATAACCGATGGACAAGGGTTGTTAGTGACTGGATTCCTCGGGATGTCAAACGTACTGCAGGAAGACCACCGACCCGGTGGTCAGAGTTCTTCACGAAAAGCCTAGAAGAAAGATATGATGCTCGACGAGTCCCTGAAGCGAGGAGAACCCACTGGGCTACTCTTGCCCGCGATAGTGAAAAATGGAGGATTTACTGGCGCCCTCTCAAGTCACTCGACGATCAACGGGACTACAGGTGATACAGGTGCTAGAATATTTATCACTAATTTCTATTAGTTTCTACTTAATTAATGCCTGAAGCCGCCTTATTACTCGTGGCATAGGCTGCCTTTTTGACTGATGAACCCCAATACGATCCGTATTGGTTCAATTTTCCTTGAATCCAGTCGTCAACCATATGCGACGCTGATCAGCGACTCTTCCTCAGTGGAAGGCACGTAGAAAAAACGGCTCTGAAGAAGGCGATTCTGCCGAAACGTCAGCTACGATTGTGTTGTATGCCTGTTATTGTATGGAAGTAAACGTATGCCGTTTAACAACCTCGCGATTGCTGAGAAAGAAAACGACGCATTTATAATCGAATGCCGAGGTTAATAGAAAGTCGTCCTTGCGAACTGTTTCCTTGAATCACTTCAACACCCGTGAGATGACCAATCGTTAAGGGTCTTGTTTAAGTTGCACACCATGAAGACGTACTAACCAAAAAATAAACGATGCCTTACTTTACAACTCTATGGAGGTCTATATTCAAATTTCTCGGCATAGATTTTTGCAAAATCGTCTTTAATTACAGCAAGGCAAATAGGTTCAACGACGTTGTTTACAATGGTGGCTTGAGGGTTCTTAAACGGTATAATGATTACTACAACGCAAGTGGAAATTCCATTTGGTTATACTCACAAGGTCCTTGTTTGAAAGCACTTTGGACTACCGCGCTAGGGTCTGGAATTTGGTGCTGCATTCATAAATGAGACGGAAATATTCAAGAAGCAGCCGGGCACGAACAAAATGGGTGATGAATGCGAGGAATGAAGTCCAGTGAAGTAAGTGTCGGGAAGCATGTGATATTTGATGTCGAGTCATTCATTTGAATTGAATTTGGAGAAGATAAAATATTTGAACCAACAAAAGGCAAAAGCAATTTCACAAATATCTAAAATCGTTTAGAACAAAAAAAGACTATGTATTGTGGCCTTGCAACGTCGGCAGTGAAGGAAGCAGTTGAATAACTTACAACAAGACTCCACGGGATACTTCCGTTCGATATGTTCTCCATTATCGTGTCTTGTACGCCAATAGCAAAAATGAACGTAGCAGTGAAGGATATCTAAAATTTTTTTCTACATTATCGGTGTTGTTCGACCTCAACTCATTTCTTACTGCTTAATCCTTTTTACCACGGAAAAAAAGGCACCACGCCCATGGTCCACCAAGCCCTCCATCCCTTCCAGTTCGGCAAATTGGTACTGGGTTTGTCTGGGAGGATAGCAGCACTGTCCCTATACATCGGTAAGCCACCCCAGATATGAATTCAATCACCTCCAAACGATGCTTAATGAAGTCAAATGCATGGCGCATCCCTCAAGGATTGATCAACGCTGAGAGCTTTATACTTTTATGCTTTTAATCCTTTTTCCCTTCCAAAAGTGATTTTTAAAATGCTGAAGGAAAAAGAACTAATAAATACCAACTGCTTTGTAAAAAATGTTTTTATCACAAAGATGGCTTTCTCAACCAAAATAGTATGAGGGCAGCCTTGCTTTTAAATAGGCCACTTCCATGGAATTAATAGCTTTTCGACTTTCGAACGTTTCACTTCATTCGATTCCAGGATTCGCCCACAAAGTTTTCTTCAATGTAAATCTTTACTTCTTGGATGATTACGTTTGTGGTTCTAGAAACTTAGTCATTTGAACAGAAAAATGAATGTTCTCTAGTTTATTCCATTCCACAAAAAGCGACTATTATAATAAATCCATTAACAACCAACCAACATCGACGTTATCACAATAAACCAGAGAATTCCGTTTTCAGTGCCGGCAGTGGAGCCGACGCAGATGGCGAGAATGACGGCATTCACCTAAGTACCAATGCATCAAATAAAAAATGTTGCTATTGTTATTGATCTGGCTTGAGATCAAAGGTTTGCAAATATCTCAGCATCATTGTGGTTGTATTATTACTGTTGCTGGATTTTTCGGCCTGACTGCAAAAATGGTGAAACTTTCACTGATTCTCTTTTTTAATCCTTTCTGCTATATTAATTGAAAAAAAGCTGGATCGCATGTCTAGCATGTCTAGCACTTCCAGACGCATTCAACTTTGTGGCTTATAGATGGAAGAGAGGATATCTCACTCAGCTAAAAATACAACGACAGCGGTGCTGAGATATGAGTGAAACTTGGAACCTCACGTGGACTTCAGACCCGCGATTATCATTGTTTTCAATGGGCCCATGGGATCCCACCACACTAACCGAAGCTCTTGTTTTGCCTTTCGCTTAACTTTTTTTTTACTTTATTGGTACTATATGCAGTAGCCCTTCATTGGAAAAAACAATAACAAGAAAAAAAAACATAGCACAGAGAAAGGCAGAGCAAGGACCTCGGTTCGTTTGGTGGAGAGCACGCGAGCTCCCTGCAAGGGCAGTCATGGGTTCGAAGTCAAATTGAGGTTCCGAGTTTCAACCATATCTCAGTATCCCTATGATTGTATTTCATGACGTATCCTGCATAGAAAAATAATAATAGGCAGGCAATAGAAGTTAAATTGCAGTGCTTAGAGCCGTGTCGCGATGCATTCGATACTTGGTTCTATCCAGCATCTGGTCAAACCAGACAGTCGTCCAAAAAAAGTGGCATGAGATCTATCTGAAGGAATGAAATACTGCCTTGTTTCCTCAGGCATATAACAGGTGTATGTTCAATCACCTCAGCAATCCTTAGTGGAGTCGAGTCTTTAATGGACCGGTAGGCGTCGATAGCTTTATCACTTATGTGCAACATTAGCAAAAATATATTGAAGGCAATGAATTCTCGTTTAGATTAAGAGTTGTTGAAAAGCTCAAAGTGGAAAAAAAAACAATTAATGAAAATTTACCGTCTGCAGGGGTTTGTATATGTTCGGAACCCTGAGGAACACATTATCGGAATGTTCGAGTTGTTCTCGGAAAGACGTAATCGACATCTTTCCACAGGTTTTGATGACGGAACTTCGCAAAGTCCTGCTGCAGTCAGTGAACGCAATGCTAGTGTCCTAAAGGCATTTGAATGAGATGGTCAACCAGTACAGTAATTCGTTTGCTTGTTTGGATATTCCACAGCTTTGAAAGAGTACAAAGTTGGAAAATAGTCAAAATGTTTGGCACTTAGCTAGAATTTCCCACATCATTGTCGTCATTTTTCATGCTACTTTTTATACCGAGCTTGCATAGCGCAATGGTTATGGGCGCCCAGCAACGTAACGTCTTTAGCTTCACCTCGTGCGCAGAGTTCACCAGCTTTCCTCTGCGCAGGGGTCGGTGAATTTCTGTTATACTTGTTGGAAGAAAGAGGAAATGTGCACTTGCTACGATAGTAGGCAACCATAGGATGTTTTATAGGCTAAATATGCATTCATTTAGGTGTACAATATTGTGATTGGAGCGAAGTACATGGTGCATCTCCAATAAGTTGACCAGCGCAAAAGGCTTTGTCCTTATTTTTAATCCCTTGGTGTGCCAAGGAGCAATGACTTGTTGATTTCATTTCACGGTTTTCTTACTGAAATCGATATAAAAAAAAGTACCTGGCTCAAATCGTGCATTCATTTAAATTCGTAACGGCATAAACGGATGCTAATCTTCGAGTACGTACAACAGATTTAAATCCGCAATTCATAGCTTTATTCGGTCCAAGTTCGAGGTTGAATTATTTGTTCTGTACTTTATTTTAGATCTTTTTTTTCTTCAGTGATAAAGGTATATTGTTATTACTATGTAGTTACTTTTTTATTTGTCACTTATTCTTTTTCATGGCAGGATAGGATTTGAATTATAACCACGAGGCTGAGATATTTACAAAACTCCGGGCCGCAGGTGTCTGCAATGGGACTGAACTCTACATTTCCCTTGCTGGGTCTAAAGTGTTCACCTTTGCACCATATGGGTCTAAAGCTCTCGGCGTTGATCAATCCCTGAGGGATGCGCCATGCATTCGACTTCATTAAGCATCGTTGGAGGTGATTGAATGCATATCTGGCCTTTACAATGACTCGCGGTGGCCGGCCGATGTATCGAGCCAGTGCTGCTATCCTCCCAGACAAGTCTGGTACCAATTTGCCGACCCCGGAGGGATGGAAGGCTTGGTGAGCCATGGGCGCATTTTCACGTGCGCGCCGCAGTGGCGCCTCCAACCACTGCGCCACACGCGCCCTTTGCACCATATGGGTACTTAATTTCGCCTTTCTCTCAGCCTTGTTCAAAGCGTTCTGTCACAGGAAAGAGTAATGGCGAGTGCGATCCCGAGAGCACACACGTGGGTTCCGGAGCTATGCAAATATCCCAGCACCCTTGTAATTCATTACATTATTAGTAATTGTAGAAATATATTAACATAGCGCAATAATGATTAATATTACAATCACGCTCAGATATTTGCAACAGTCAAGGCTCCACATTTTCTCCGAACCCACGACTACCCTGTCCAGGGGCTTACGTGTTGCCCACTTCACCAAAGAGGTTATTGGTGAGGGAAAGTTAAGCAACGACCTCGGTGGTGCAGTGGCTGACATATGAGCCCCTGGCGAGGATAATCACAAGTTAGGAACTGCTCTACAGTTCCGAGTTTTGCAAATATCTCAGCATCTTTTTCACAACAAACTGGCAAGTAAACAAATACAAGTTCTTTTTTTTTCACCACTTCTTAACAACGTTTTTTTTCAAAAATTATTTAGAAATCAGTTTGATTTGTTTCAGTAATCGCTTTTCCGGTAGAATCTATTCGACTAAACGATCGATAGATCTCTCTGGAATAATATCTCCAACTACCTTATAATGCTTTGGATTTCAGCCTTTCACGTTCTTGCCAGCAACAAAAAGGTGTTAAAAGAGAAGAAAAATGACTCTTTACTATGAAATGGACAATTACAATAATTGATTCAGGATGAACTCCCAAAGCTTTGCGTGGCTGGGATGTGTTCCTGGGTGTCGGGCTGCAATGTACAGCGGAGGTATTCATCCCTTCGGCAAGGTTTTTCAAGCTGATAGGAAGTTCGACGACTCCATCAGAAACCAGAACTCGGAGTAAACTGATACCAGGATCCACTACCGCCCTGGTATCAAACTAGTCGCGTAGTGGCAAATCTCGTTCTGATCAACAAGGGCGGCAACTGCCTGTAGTGGTTCTGATGACCTGGAGCACACTTTGGCCAGGCTGACCTCGACACACCAGGGAAACATAATGGCTAAGCCAGAAAAACTCTAAAAATGGAGAATGTGCTATGGCCCGCACAACCAGTGAGTACGGGCTGTCCAAGTATCCATGCAGGATTCGGGATGATATGACCGCTCAGAACTCTGCAAAGTCTGCAAAGTTCTACCTAATTTGTCACGGGTAGAAAATTTCTTCAGAGAATATGAATTACTTATTGAATTGAATAGTAAGATATAAACAAATTTGCAATGCTGCTTACTGGATGTTCAAATGGAGAGGGTTTGAGAAAAGAAAATACTCCGGACCTTAAAGTGGGAGCTGAAATGACGCTGCAGTGCAGCGATCAATTCGCTTCGCTTATCATCTCCATCGTTATCTGAGGTCACTACCCTTGCCGACCTGTCCAGCTCTCTGCCAACCAACAGACCCATCAGTATAGCTTCACCATTGTCAGCAGTCTGGTTGGGTTCATACAACGTGCCTCACAGGGTCTTTCATTTATTTTTCCTCTCATTACTTTTCTTTATTTACTTTCAAATGAAATTGAAGGAGACAAGTTATTATTTATTACAGCACATGTTAAGCAATATGAAATAGTTTTTACCTTTACGTGGTTCAAGATCACCTAGTCTTTCAGATTTGGCATACGTGTCCGGTCTAGTTTTGAACTTTACCAGTTTAAATAAAGAAGTTTTAGATTCCGCAAACCTACATAAAGATGTGTTTTCGTATTCAACCATGAGACCAATAGTTCCCTCCTTTTTCCGTTTTTTTTTTGTTTAGGCTCCACATTTTGACTAGTGATTGAAGAAGTGGAACTTTGTTAAGCAGCTTAGAATCATGCTCTCCCATGAAAATACGTCGCTGGTAGTCACGGACTCCTTGTTTGCCTAACAAAAGAGCTTATTTAATCTATCACTATTGTTAACGAAATCTATAATTCTGAAATGGTAGTGAGCCCGTCCGTAACGATGATGGCTAAACTTATTCACCCGGAATTCGTCCAAGCCACTTCCAGGGCCACCAGGTTTTTCGTCTCCTCGGCATCGGAAAATTGGTACCAGAGGAGTTAGGAACAAACGCACTTCCTCCAATCCACGTGTGAACATCCTATCACAGTTATTCGATGATTCAAGGAAGAATCGACTAGACGAGCATTCAACGACATTCGTTAAAAGACAGGAATTCCTAAAACAGCAGCCAAACCTGTTGGTTGCCATAGATGGGCCCGAGCAACAAGTGGACTTGTATCGCTTAAAATAAAGGAAATTTTGTAAAGTTGACAACAGATGAGCAACAACAGTATTAGAGGGGACAATAAGGAAATCTAAGCGTTCGGTTGGACGACCACCTACAGTGTGTTGGACCTGTTTGCGGCTCACATCGCCAGTTGTTTTCGTAACTGCATATCCTTTGTAAATCACTGAATGATATCCACACAAGTCTCAGTTCCACATCACCACCACGGATAGAGATTGAGACCGAATGAAGCGAAGAGAAAATATTCTACGATCCATACTATTCATGGAAGCATCTGAACCTCCCACTATTGGTTTCACTCACATTTACGGTTTGACAACTGACATCGGCAGCTTCGCTTTCTTTTCAGACGTTCTTGAAATTAAAAGTGCAAAGCTTACAGGAGAAATAAATAGAAAATGGTTCAAATAACTTCAAAGTACACCATCTCCTCATTGAAAACATCTTACCATACAGTATTAGAGAAAATTTCTTTATTAAAGGAATACACAAAATGAATTAAATACCCGACAAAGAGGCAAGGTGTAAAATCACAGGCAAAAAAGCCGAATGGTCATGGATCGAAAATCATCGCTGTGCCTTCCATCGATCACGAACATCACCTGATTTTCTAGCTTTTTTGGCTAAAGGTATGAAAAAAATAAAAGTCTGGCACCTTGCCGAATATCGTCATCTCCACGGTAAACGTGTAAAATACTAGAGAAATTATGAAGGCTATCATCTGAAAAGAAGAAAACAGTCCTAATTGAACCAGGCATGAGTTTTCTTCAGGTCATGTTGTACTTTATGTAACTCTTAGTAAGGAGCGGTTCCGTGAACCAGCTACGAGAATGTGCTCAGCGTTATCAGTCATTTCGTCCAACCGCTATTGGTTAATGAAGCGTCAACTATCGGACAACCAATTATGTCAAGGTGGGCTGTCTTAGTGACATCCATCACTTTTAAATGCGCTGCTTCAAATCGCTAAAATTCCCAATAACAATGGTTACACCAATATTGTAATTAACTAAGTAATTTATCCAGTGTATATCCTATCCGAAATGGTTAGGAAAAAAAACTCCTTTCTGTTTTACTTTGACAGCAAGTTCATGTCACCATTAACAGATATACTTTCAGTTGGGACTGCTTTCTTCATTCCAGTTTTTACAAGGATGCTTAGTCTTGAGCTCTGCTTATAATTTATGCTGAGCTCTTATATAAATATTAGCCAAGGCTATTCCTATTGTGATTGTGGTGAGAAATGTAGAGGCAGAGACGAGAATCCCAAAACCGGCCACCGACAAACAGAATTCCATCGGAATCCACGATGTTTGTGAATAGGCAAGATGTTGTGGAAGCTCTAAACACGTAATAGGGTTTTTCCCATATTTTCATCTTCAATGGACATTTTTTATTTTTTTTATTTATCTTGTTCTTATCATATTTTATTCCCTTGTGGTTAACTCGTCAGCGAGTACGAGTACTGCCGCGTGCTGAATGTCGCGTCGGCGCACTGAAGTTTGCGCTTTCCGGAGTTTCCCAAGACAACTCTTCCGCGGCTGCAGCAACTCGTTCGATACCGTAACTTTTCCACTGCGGCAACTCGTCCGCATAGTATTTAAACATTTAATATTGAGTTTGAGCGCTGAAATTCGCATTCACTGACGAGTTACGAACGGTTACGAATGTGGTTTCGCCCCAAGCTGTCTCGTCGGGTGTCCCGACGCGACTGATAGCGTGATCAGGAAATTCGTCGCATTTTGCGATTTTTCTCGCTTAAACAGCGTTTTTGAGAGATTTGGTTGCGTGAGAACCGAGAAGTTCCCCCTCCCACCACTTCTTCATCCTCAACCCAAAGCGAAGCGACAAAGGGATTCATATTACTGTTCCGTCGCCAATGTTGATACAGAGGACATAATTGAACTTTTATAAGTGGAAATAAGATGTACTCACCCTGAGCCATATCCATGTCCAACACAACGAGAGAATTCGCATGAATTGTCATCGAATCATCTTCTGTTGATGCCGCTCGACGACTCCTCAACGACATTTCAGGTGATGAGCAATCAAATGGCTTGAAAAAATCATCAGTATGTGGTGAAAAATGTCAAAATCTGACGGCAAAGAATTTTTCCTTTTTGTAACTTCTAGAGGCTTTTTGAACTCTTAATGTACCGTGGATCTGTTAATACAGTTTAAATCATGTGGCCATTCTGGTTACTCCATTGTGTCTCCAGTAGTTTTACTTTGATAATTTAACTTTAGTATGAAAGTTACCTCAATGAATAGCAGCAGTCAGGAATGATTCTTTTCTCTCGAAACCTATGGAAATCTTTGGGACTTAACATTTTATTATCACAAGATATTGATCTTGCTATCATTTTTATTGATCTTCTCACTTGAAAAAAATGACAGAAATGAAACGATCTAAAAAATCTACTCACCACAATCGCAGAACAATCCTGATCAAGTTTCGAGCAAACCTTGATCGAACACTGGAAATCCACCGAAGACCTTAAATGTTTTGCCTATGAGGGAACACTACCACAAAAATCAAATGCGGCTAAAATTTCTTCAAATTTGCAAAATTAAAAACACAGTTAAACGATTTCACACTGGCACGACGAAAAATCTCGAAAAACCAAAAATTTCATGTGACACACTTTTCAGGACGGTTCGAACTCACCGTGGTGAAATTCTCAAAATCACGGATGACCGCTGTGTTTACAGTGCTTGTACTTGCATGTCTATAGTTTTTATTGCAAGGAAGAGTGAACATTAGATTTACCTGTCAGGAAATTTCATCATAAATGCGTCGACACTGGCTGTCGGTTTGTCCTGATCATAATGTGGAGTGTTGAGAATATAGGGATCCAGTGAACAACTGCAAATGATTTTTATGTGAGGGCTTGGAAATCCTCTGGTATCATTGCTTCGACAGAAGAGAAAATCTTTTCTACCATGAGTTCACAAGTTTTCCTTCATGGTATAGTACTTTGCACAGTGAAGAAACATGGAATAATGGAACAACTAGAAGATATCTTTCTTTCCCAAAACATCTTCTTCTAGGCAACCAGCAGTTTGATGTCCTAATCACGATTTAGTTTGCGACGACATTTGGAACTTGTTGAGTGACGTTACTACTGAAGAATCTCTTCTTTCGCTTTTATTTCTAGAAGAAAATGATCCCCAAGGAGAGCAGCTCGAAAACCTATTTGATGCCAGCTCATGAGAAAGCTTTCAATTTCACGCAACACAATCTTAGCCGGAAGATTCTTTCAATTTCTCACGTGGTGAAGTTCTGTCATCCCACTGCTGTTAGCTGTATTGGTGATGCCTACAGACTATCGGCTTTTGGTGTGGTATACTGTCTGAACTTTTTAAACTAGTTTTTTCACTTTTTGAAAGCTCTTTGTGATATCCGTTTTATATATATGATTCTTTATGCCATATACCTAGAAACTTGAGCTGTTTAAAAATGGGATGTAAGGAGAAGTAGTGTGTATGAGCTCACCCGTACTTATCAATAACTTCATAGCGTTGTCCAGCCCCATCCTCGATGAAGCAAGAATGAACAAGCATCGAATACAATTCTGAAATATTTCAGCGTTCGATGAACTCCGATTCTTATGTTAGGCTTCCTTATTAATATGAACTATTAATATGAACTATATACTTCGCTATCAGTTTTCAACCGCTCATTGACCTATTCAACGCTGTTTCTGACTTGCTTAAAAGAATGGTTCCAAACATTGCTGTTTAACTGACTAGGAACTGTTGTTGTGCAGTTCCACACGTGTTTCACCCTTTCACCCACGTGGACATTCTGTATGGGGCGTCCGTCCGAGCTGGAGATGTGGTACTCGCATACTGGCGGCATCGCCGTACCGTTTACATTCGAGGTTTCCTCTTGCCTGAAAATTATATAGCTCAAGGTTTCGCAATAAATCTGTCATGAACAAAGTTGACACAATATTGTGCTCAATATATTTGAGTTTTGACTCCTCAATAGGATTTTCATAACACTAGATGGCGCTTTAGAATCTCCCTGTAAATATCACCCCCAATGACTTAGTACAGTACGAGTAAGCCAGTAGGGCGTAACTCACTTTTACAGCTCTCGAGGAACGTTGGAACCTACCCGATATTCATCTGAGCGCTGAGGGTTTTGTTGATTTCCATATAAGCGCATTGAATGTGATAAGCACGATCGAGTTTAGTGATGAATGATTCGTGAAATGAAATCACAGCAACGAACGACACTGATAGAGTAGGAGGAGAGAGCTGTAAAGTTATACAACTCATTACACTTGCCGTAGACTGAATGTACTTAACACTCAAAACCAGTGGATAAACCTAATGACGGTTTTCTGATAACTATCTGGGAACCTTCAGTAGTGAATGGGATAAATGTAACACCATTGTCCATATTGCTACAGCACAACAGAGAGCTTTTAGGGAAATTCAAGAAATGTCACCAATGTGTTTTAAAGAATTGAATTCATTTTTGGCATTCGAAGTGAACCACAACGGTGCCGAGATGTTTGCCAAATGCGCGAACCCCGGAGGACAATCGTGGTTCGATCTGCCTGCGGTCCAAGTTTTGCGAATATCTCAGCATCGTTGCGGTTGATTTCGAATAATACCCTGCTGTGAAGATTTTTGTAGACAGTGAATAAAAAAGGAAACATTTCTGATATTCTTTTGTGATATTTAGATAAAGAAAAAACTTTTCGAATGGATGAAAAGATTAGTAAAATTATGATGAAAGAATAGTGCTTGATTCCAGTTTCAGAAGGCTCGATGTTTCCATCTAATCGGTCTAAGTTGAAAGTCTGCACTAGACGTTTATACTTTCTACCAGACAAAATCCGTCAAATTGAACTCAATAATAGAATGGTCGCTCTGTACCCTCAATGACTTTAAATCGAAAAAAATGATGGAAGTAATCAACTCAAAGTAACCAATAAACCATACTTCTAAGAAGGAATTCAAATAATAATGGTTCTTCGTTTTGTTCTTGGAAAACGGAGAGTCAGCACTGTGAGACCAGATGACTCTGCGTTCACACTAACACCAAATTTTTACAATTTTTACTTTTTATTTGCTGCCTTCTACAAATTTTTAGGGCAGAGTATTATGCGAAATACAGCCACAGCAATGCTGAGATGTTTACAAAGCCCCGGACCGCAGGCGTCCGCGATAGGGGACGAACGCGCTCCTTTCAGGAGGCTAACGCGTTCGCCACCACACCATGCGGGTCCTCCATTTCAGCTAGTTTTGTCTCTAATGCTAAATTTTTATTTCATTATCCCTTCTTCGTTTCTTAAAGCAGCGTCTTCATTCAACTATGAACAAATTATGACCACCAACATGGTGCTGAAACTAATCGAAATGTTACCGTTGACCCTTATAAAGAACTAGTTTGATACAATGCAGGTGTGAAAGTCCCGCTTTGGAGATAAGAATACTCCATTTTATCTTTCTTGCTGAATCGATAAAAACTCATTGTCATCGATGATGATAACGTGAAGAAGGTAAGTAGACTGATGGACAGTGTTATTAGAGATTGAAAGATTTCGGGCGAAATGAAACATATTTCATCCACGCTCTCGTAATTGTGGTTTCAAATTTAATTACGTTCATAGCTCATGAAAAAGACGAGTGGTCAGAAGCGCCCTGCAACGCACACATGAAATCGATTCCCGCGCCCATGGACCACCAAGTCTTCCATGCCTCCGGGTTCGAAAACTTGGTACCAAACCTCTCTGTGAGGATAGCAGCACTGGCTCGATACATCGGTAGGCCACCCAAAGTCATTGTAAAGGCCAGATATGCATTCAGTCACCTCCAACAATACTTAATGAAATCGACTGCATGGCGCATCCCTCAAGGATTGATCAACGCCGAGAGCTTTACTAGGTCCTATTGAAATCTATAAACTAAACCACTACTTTATTGCATACACGGCTCTAGCGATGGTATAGAGCTTTTTTGTCTTACTAAATTGGAACTATGACTTTCAAACTTCCATAGAACGCGTTTTTTTTTTTCTTTCCCTTTGTAGACTGAACAAAGAAAGTCTCGTTCAGGAGCACGTTATCATCGAACGAAGGTTGTGGTGGCAAGAGCCGACCATGCGACTCTTTTAAAAAAAATGAATAGTACTGAATTTGACCCTTTATAAGATTGAAATGGTATCTTGAGACACTCTATGTGCTTTTTAAGCTATAGAATAAAATCTGTGCTATAAGTCCTCCAGTTGCCATTTGTTTTACTCGTCGTTAAATTATCACATCTATCGAAAGAATCAGCAGCATCATGAGTGTCTTAGGAATCATGGTCATAATGGTGATATGATATATCTAAATATATGTTCTCACAGACTGTCCTTGTTGAGCTGATGCGAGATTGGTATGTTGTTGTTGTTGTTGTTGTTGTTGTTATTGTTGTTGTTATCGTTTCTGTTCGATGGCTGATGTCTCGGCAATTTCGTCTACCTCAGAGCCGTGCTACTGCTAGTGGGACCATCCGTGTGTTCTCCACTTTCCCTTTGTAGACTGAACAAAGAAAGTCTCGTTCAGGAGCACGTTATCATCGAACGAAGGTTGTGGTGGCAAGAGCCGACCATGCGACTCTTTTAAAAAAAATGAATAGTACTGAATTTGACCCTTTATAAGATTGAAATGGTATCTTGAGACACTCTATGTGCTTTTTAAGCTATAGAATAAAATCTGTGCTATAAGTCCTCCAGTTGCCATTTGTTTTACTCGTCGTTAAATTATCACATCTATCGAAAGAATCAGCAGCATCATGAGTGTCTTAGGAATCATGGTCATAATGGTGATATGATATATCTAAATATATGTTCTCACAGACTGTCCTTGTTGAGCTGATGCGAGATTGGTATGTTGTTGTTGTTGTTGTTGTTGTTATTGTTGTTATCGTTTCTGTTCGATGGCTGACGTCTCGGCAATTTCGTCTACCTCAGAGCCGTGCTACTGCTAGTGGGACCATCCGTGTGTTCTCCACTTTTAAACCTTCCATCTCATGTGAACAAACTGAGGAAGGAGAAATCGCTGGAGAGTCAGCCGTTGAACAACAACAGTAACAACGGTAGCAACTTACAATGGCAGCTTAAATCAACCTCGCATCAGCTCAACAAGGACAATTTGTAAAAGCGTATATATAACATGTGTGCAGATTATTAACGCCGAGGTTTATAAGAAGTTCGTCTTCTGAGGTAATATTATAGTTACAAATATAAATATGAGATACCTTTCTGTCTCTCTTGGCATTGCATGCTCCTAGGGGCACCGATAGCTCTACATGATTTGTTGTTCTTCTCTTTCTCTCTTGTGGTTGTTCTTCTTTGGAACAAACACACGGCTCGCATTTCTCCGGACAATTAAGGGATATTAATCCTTGCGAACCCGAATGCTGTAGGTTGGGTAAATTGTTTGCATCGTGAGATTTCGGTTTCGAATAAATCTTCAATGGAGGGTGCGCATTTTCCTTGTGAGAGCCACCAAACGCTCCTAAATACTGATGAGATTTTCCTTTGGTTGCGCTCACTCCGCCATATCCTGACCACACAGAACCCGACGAATCACGGTCGGGAGTAGTATTTTTGTTCCCAATGCTTTCTTCCGTTGTGGAATTTACCGCACTGTGTTCGGGCCACTTAGAATGAACGTTGTCCAGTCTTGTGTCTCCAACTTTTGCCGTGGTTTCTCTGTTTTTGAGCCCCATGTTATCGTATTCTGGAGAAGTGGGACTGGTCCGATTGTTTTCCTGAGTGGTGTTGCCGTGTTCTACCACGTGAAAAGGACTGGATGCTAGCGTGCTGTTGTTGCTTGCACGGGAAAAGAAGTCGGACACAGGAAGCGTCTTATTGGCACCATTCTCTTCAACCCCTCTATTCCAGTACTCTCGTGCAGGATGATCGAATGCTGAAAAATCGTTTGTTTAGTATGATTTGTTAGTCGATGCCAGATTTCAGGATGGAAGATAAGAATGGTTGTAATACAAGCTCTGATTATTTAGTATTTTCGACTGCATTATAACTTTAGAAGCATTTTACGCTTAAAATCTGACTTACCTTGTTAGTCAACCACTTATTAAAAAACAAGACATCTCCATGAATGTACCAAATGTTTCGTTTCAGCAGCAAAAAATTGCTAATTGTGCGACGCTAAGACTTAATGAAGATGAGAGACATTCCCTCCGGTGATATGTTTACGAAAAGAATCCACTTGTCTATTGCATCGATTATTTTCGAGTATTTCGCAAAAGTCTAGCCTTCTCAACTACATAATTGTGACTTTTATAACTTTAATTGCGAACATTTTGTTTGTCTTTTTATTTTATTTTACTGTTTTCACTGTCTTCACTTTTACTGTGCCGATCGCAGCACTTCTCACATCCACATTCGTTTCCTCCCATCCATCATCCAAGAAAATCTTCCAACTTTACGTGTGGCTTAGGCCGCTACCTGAGTATTTTAATTTCATCTTAAATGCGGTAGAACGCTGGTCGAGCAATTCTTCTTGGAGTCCTCTTTTCCAGAGAAGTTCGGTACCAATTTATTGACCCCGGAGAGATGAGAGGCGTGGTTGGCCCGGAGCGGGTGAGAGACAGGGGCGAATGAAGGATTCCACTTGTCTATTGCGGATAATTTAAAAATAAGCTATGCAGATGTTAAGATTTGGTTCTCTGAGAATAAAATAGTAAGGTCGTACTCATAAAAGTCACGAATCACTTTTATCACCTAAAATAGGCCAATTAAAGATTGACTGGAGCAGATCATGTTAAATCCTTCAATCGCTCCTGTCTTTCACCAGAAATGCCGTTGACTTCTTTGAAAACTCAATTTACGTGGAAAATATCACGTCTCTCGTACAAGGTTTATTATTTTTATTTTTCTTAGAAAAAGAATAGCCACGACCGGCTTGCTTGCCACTGCAATATCATCGTTAGCTCTTGGCTGGGCTTTCATACAGAATGTCGAACTCCTCATGGATAAAGTTGATAGAGAATGTGCACCTGCTGTGCACCACAGTTCAACATGCAAGATTATCTTTTTCCCATTTCACGATAACCACTATGGTAAGCAAACGGCAAACCATTGAGGTGGTTTATAAGAGCATGATTAATAAGAATGCTACAGTTTTTCAGTTACTGCAGCTTTGTTTATTTCCTATTGCTTGGCCCGAGAACAGATATATTACATTGTGCCCATCCCCACAGTTATCCTCATCTGCCTCTCTTCCACCATCCGCGAAGGTGTTCAAACTTTTTCTAACCCGTGGATTATAGAGCTACTTGAGGGAATTTTCATCACCCCCACGAATGTTGTTGAATGCTGGTGGAGTTGATTCTCTCTAGAATATTGAGCCATCCGTGCTAAAGGATTACTAGGTGGATTAAAGAACGTTGGTTTGTCGCAGACAAGTGTGGTACCAATTTTCCGGCCCCAAAAGAAGACTTAGTGGGCTTAGTTCGAGGTCGAATCACCATCGCCTGGATAGGCTGTGGAGTCTGCGTAATAAACTGGTTCACTACTGTTATAGCTAATATACTATACTAATACTACGGTCTGAATTATTTTCATATTTTGAATAACGGTGGAAAATCATCCCAGAAAACACATTGCCAAGGTTCTTTTCAAAAAATTGACTGAAACAGTAATCAGCAAGAACTTTCAAAGAGTGCGAAATATCGAAGTTTTCTTACGTTCTTCGTTTTCCGTTTCGTGCTGTGTTGGACGACTTTTTGGTGAGGAGCTTAGACCATCTGAAAATCATTCCGATAAGTATCATTGTCATGTTATAGAAAACCTTTAGATATTGAGAACAAACACATTCTTAACCTTTTTATTTGCTGCCTATTCTTTTTAAAGGCAGGGTATATTGCGAAATATAACTTTAATGAAGCTGAGATATTTGCAAGACTCTGGACCGCAGGTGTCTATGATGTGGAAAGAACGCGCTATTGTCCTTTCCGGGGCTAAAGCGCTTATCAACACACTATGCGGATCCTTTGTTTCGCCTTTCTCTTAGCTAGATCTATTAATTTCTGCCATCAGCAATCACCCATCAGCGGGATTGATCTGGGTAGCCCATATCGGTATTGAGCCCAGTTAAATTGAAGTTAAAATTCTACTCTATAGCTATAATCACAGTCTTAACCTTTTTGTTTACTGCCTATTCTTTTTCATTCTCGTTGACGGGTGATCATTGGTAGCAAGTGATCGGTAGAACTAGCTGAGAGACAGGCGAACCGAAAGAACCGTATGGTGTGGTGATGAACGAGTTACTCCCCGGAAAGGACAATAGCGTGTTCGTTCCCCTCCGCAAACACCTGTGGTCTGAAGTTTTGCAAATATCTCAGAATTATAAAAACTAAACACATTGTATTTTAGCTTATAATTGCTGGAAAAATTTTGTTTTCCTAGCCGTTAATTTTCAATGAAGTTTTCAGTTATAAACCTCTGGATCAGAATTTTCCTCATGAGCGTGTAGCGCATGCTCCATAAAGCTCCATGAAGACTACAAGAGAATTCGCAAAGGAGACTAAGAAGATGAGGAAATCTTCATTACAGTGATAACTCCATACTACTGCTAGTAATGAACAACACTGACTTTTATGAAAGATGTTGAGCTCGAAGGTGCGTGAGCGGACAATATCAACTGGAATAACAAAGTGATTTGTAAGGGTTTTTGCCATCTCAACGCGTCCACTGAAGGAAAACGGCGCTGCTACGAGGAGTAACCAATTTTGGGCTAACCTCTATAGAAATGCTGATGTTCAAATACAAAAAAACTACAGAGCCTCTGAACCGCTGTGTTTTCACGTGTGCAGGTCCAATAAACAAAGATCTGCAGTTTTACAGAAAGCTACCTTGATCATACCACGACAGATTTGAGAAATTCCATACAGCTGATAGTTACTCATACAGTGCGTTAACCGTCGGACAAAAACGAACGGCGTTTACAAAGATATTACAGAGCCATATCCAGAGGAGCGCGTTTGGGGCAGTGGTCGGAGGAGCACTGCAACACACACGTGGAATCGACCATCGAGCCCATAGGTCACCAAGCCTTCCACCACTCCGAGATTGAAAAATTGGTACCAGACTTGTCTGAGAGGATAGCAGCACTGGCTTGATACATGGACAGGCCAGCGCGAGTCATTGTAAAGGACAGATATGCTTTTAATCACCTCCAAACAATGCTTGATGGAGTCGAGTGCATGGCGCACCTCTCAGCGATTGATCAACGCAGAGAGCTTTATCCTTTATCCTTTTATGCAACAAAATAGTCAAATTTCAAGATTCTGCTGATCTCTAAAGACCATAAGTTGTTGTGTACTTCTGGATCACTTTTTTTAATTTTATTTGATCCGTCTTCACTTCTACTATGCGGATCCCAGCAGTTCTCACATTCCATTCGTTTCCTCGCATCCATCATTCACGAAGATCTTCCAAAGTTTACACCTGGCTTCGGTTGCTGCTTGAGGATTTCCGTCTCATCTTGAATATTGTAGAATGCAGGTCGAAAAACCCTGCTTGGAGTCCTGACTTCTCTGTACAAGTCCGAAACCAATTTCTCGAACCCGGAGGGATAAGAGGCTTGGTTGGCCTACAGCAGAGTAGAACTAGCATCATGCTTATGATAACAGACATCACCACCACTGTGCTCTTTGCCCTTTCTGGAATACTGAATCACCTGTATCACCTGTAGTCTCTTTGATCGTTGAGTGACTCAAGCGGGTGCCAGTAAATCCTCCATTTTTCCTTGTCCTCTTGTCCATCGGTTACCATTCATACGCATTACGTGTCCGGCCCGCATTATCTTCGACTGTTTGACGTACAGAACAGTGTTTACGAGGACCGGCGGAAGGTCTTTCTTCTAGGCTTTTCGTGAAAACCTGTGACCATCGGGTCGGTGGTCTTCCTGGGTCGGTCTGTTTGACGTACAGAACAGTGTTTACAAGGACCGGCGGAAGCTTTTTCAGATGTTTTGATCTCATTCTGTCCAGACCTGGTGCTGTTCGATTTTTCACCGACGAAATGGCATGTCGGATTTCGGAAGGAAGAACCGGTAGAACAACATATCCATCCTGTTTTATTTCATAAGACGAAAGATGGACGTGGCTATCGAAGAAACCTGAGTAGTATTCGTGGATGATATTCTCCATTGCCTTTTTGGACGATGTTATTGTTCCGTCTGGGCGTTGGAGTGCAATCATCTTGGTCTTGTAATTGGCGAAGCTTCGGCGGGCTTTGAGAATGCTTTTCCCAGCCTCTGCAGCTTCGACCATTACTGCTGCTCTTCTCTCTTCAAGATCTTCTTTTACCGCCTGTCTGCATTGTTTCGCAAGCTCGGACGTTAGTTCGCGGGTGCCTGCAGCTCGTGCGATTCCACGCTGGCGTATTAGCTCGAGAGTTTCTGAAGACAGACGTCTATTGGTGACCTTCGAACTCTCAGCTTTCATGGCGCTAACGTGAAGATGTTCAGTGAGCCGATATTCCTCGTCGATGTTGTCGGCAACGACATCTTCCCAACAACCGACTATTGAGTTTAATAAGTCCCAGTTTGTGGTGGTTCTGGGACTTGACTTCGGTTTTAAAATTTAGCGACTTTCTCTCCTTTCCGCGTGAAATGATATCTTGCACGAAAGAGACGGTGGTCTGTTCCGGTGTAGAACTTTAGGACAACAGCGAGATCGGTTAGGCAAAACTTTCTATTTACTATGATGTGGTCTATTTGGTTATGGTACTCTCCATTGGGAGATTGCCACGTCCAGCGTTGACGGTGAGGCTTCTGGAATTGTGAGTTACCATGGATGGTCTTGGTCGCCATGATAAACTCAGAGAGCCGCTCACCCTGTGTTCGTTCTATTCTAAACCGTGGGTCCCAATGTGACGTTCCTCAGACGACCTTCTTGGTCCAATCTTGGCATTGAAATCACCAGTGATGACCTTGAAGAATGTATGGTCTTCTCTGTAGATCTTCTCCAAGTCCACGTAGAACGCTTCGACTTCTTCTTCGTCATAGTTTGATGTTGGCGCGTAAACGACAAAAATTGTCAAAGCCGGTATTGATCCACATCTTTTTAATCGTAAACGTCCGATTCGAATTGTAAGCTGTTCGAATGAATAGATGTTCATGGGCAAACTCATGTTGACGAGAACGCCGACACCGCCCACGCCTCCACTGTCGCATGTTCCGAGGAACAGTTCTTCTCCAGTGTCATAGACAGCGTTGAATGGGTGGCGAAGTCTCGTCTCGGCCAGGCCGATGACGTCGTACCTTATCATTGTTGCTTGCATGGGCAAATCTTCTATCGAGAACATGGATGCATTGTAGGTACAGATCGTCACCATAGTTCTTGATCAAGGCAGCTTCCATTGACCCTGAGATTTTAGCAGCCTCTGCGTACTCGTCCTTACCAACGCTGCGAAATGGGGGGCTCTTTCGGGGTCAGGAAAATAAGGTCCGTTTTTTTACTGTATTTAGCATAATTGATATTTGATACCCACGTATAGCTTGCTCGGCTCTGAACGTGGAGGCTGGTTATACTAAGCTGTTCGAATGAATAGATGTTCATGGGCAAACTCATGTTGACGAGAACGCCGACACCGCCCACGCCTCCACTGTCGCATGTTCCGAGGAACAGTTCTTCTCCAGTGTCATAGACAGCGTTGAATGGGTGGCGAAGTCTCGTCTCGGCCAGGCCGATGACGTCGTACCTTATCATTGTTGCTTGCATGGGCAAATCTTCTATCGAGAACATGGATGCATTGTAGGTACAGATCGTCACCATAGTTCTTGATCAAGGCAGCTTCCATTGACCCTGAGATTTTAGCAGCCTCTCCGTACTCGTCCTTACCAACGCTGCGAAATGGGGGGCTCTTTCGGGATCAGGAAAATAAGGTCCGTTTTTTTACTGTATTTAGCATAATTGATATTTGATACCCACGTATAGCTTGCTCGGCTCTGAACGTGGAGGCTGGTTATACTCACGGGTAGCTTGCCTGGCTCTCCCAGAGTGGACATGGAGCATATTTGTTAGAGGCGACTCTTAACCGCCTCCATATACTTCCCTGTCATTTGATTTCAGGCTTTTGGCCGAATTGACTCGTAGAATACAATCCGCAGAAAGCGAGAACGCACCCACACACGCATGCATGAATACGCTTAGCAAATACAGAAAGCATGTGCCAAATCGGCGCAGCAGAAACAGGGAGTCCATTCTTTGGATCCACCTGCGTCTCAGGGAAGCGAAAGTCGCTTTTGGTCCGTGATTAATCCCCTATCCGCCATCTGGGGACGCGCCACGTGGCCTCGCGACTAACCGGCTCCAGATCCTTCATATGAGGGAGATTCATGGGGATTACTAAATAGTAATATTTATTTCTTAGTGAACAAGAAATTATGTATTGTCGTTCTACTAGGTCCGTTACAGCAGTTACGAAATGATAAATAAAAAGGATAAAGCTCTCGGCGTTGATCAATCCCTGAGCGATGCGCCATGCATTCGACTTCTTTAAGTGTCGTTGGAGGTGATTGAATGCATATCTGGTCGTTACAATGACTCGCGGTGGCCGGCCGATGTATCGAGCCAGTGCTGCTATCCTCCCAGACAAGTCTGGTACCAATTTGCCGACCCCGGAGGGATGGAAGGTTTGGTGAACCATGGGCGCATTTCACGTGCGCTCCGCAGTGACGCCTTCAACCACTGCTCCACACGCGCCTTAGCAGTTACGATATATATAGGTAATGAAATAAAAAAAAAACTGCATTGTGTTGAAATTGAGTTTCATTTGAGCATTTCGCAAAGAACGCGCTGATTAAACGACTTCAGAGCGCAATAGAGGTATATCGCGAATTTTGCTCCGTTGACTAAAAGTTTGTTTGGGCATTTGATAGTGCAAATAGCAAGAAATTCCGCGGATTCTTTATCAGTACACCAATTAATTCAGGCGAGTTACAAGTGCAGAAATTTCAAATGCATCTTTGTACACGCAAAAATGGATGTGAAAATTCGGTCTGTGCTACCTTTATGTCACTAACCATGTGGTGACGACGGAATTCCGTCTACATACGAGCGCATACATTGGCGATTCGCATATTCGCCCTTCACGAATACCTTGCCACCGAACGGGCGAGTTGTTTCGATTTCGATGCGGATACGGTCGCGTTCGCACGAGATCACAGGAATGCCTCAAAGCGACGATATGGTAGTTATGATAGCTTGGAAAGTATGCGATGTTCAGTTAAAAAGTGGAGAGTTCGTTGATAATAACAATTATCTAATCGCTTTTCACTGTCTAGTCTCTAGAAAATGATCGAGCTAATTTTTGCTTTATAGTAAAAATTGCCCTATTGTAAGCACTGAAGCGGATACAATGAAGCAGCAATTTTCCGGTCATTAGTCAACCTCCGGCATGGCGACGGAGGAGACAGTGTTTGCCCAATTACTAAGATGACCCGTGAAATCAAATAATCATTTATTCGAATGCTAGCGTTTCCTGCAGATGTTTGGAGATATTCTTTAGTCAACCGACCGGCTCTTGTCTTTGAGTGAAGAAATAAACGTTATGAGAGTTTTATGAGAAATATAGTACTCATAAAGGTTTCATCCATTCAAAGAACTCACCAACAACTGCGTTGTCAAATCGAAGAGAATCCGATTGCTTCGCCGCAGAGGTGAAGATCTGCAATGAATAGCTCGTATCCAAATATATATTACAATATATCTTTATCTATGGTAGAAAGTTCTTCTTGAAATATTCCGATCCTACAGAGGTGAATAGAGGCAGTACAACTTTAGTATGCGCGATCTTCTAAGAGACTATCGAAGTCTTCTTTCTGTTTGAAAACTATATATCAACGTTTTTTTTCTGGTTTTATCACAAATTTCAGTCGCAAATTGCTCTTTCCACATTGGCGCCTATTTACTTTGTTTTCAGAACTTATGGACGCGTGTGACGTAGTGGTCTGAAGAGCCCTGCAACGCACATGTAGAATCGATCCCCGCGCCCATGGCTCGCTAAGCCTTCCATTCGTCGGAGCTCGGCAAATTGTTACCAGACTTGTCTGGGAGGATAACACACTGGCTAGATACATCGGTTGGCCGCCAAGAGTCATTGTAAAGGTCAGGTATGCATTCGATCACCTCCAAAAGATGCTTAACGAAGTCGAATGCTTGGCGAATCTCTCAGGGATTGATTACTACCGAGAGCTTTATCTTTTATTTTTATTATCCCTTTCAGTATTTAAGAAAAAATCGAGACGATGGTCACTTATCAGATGGTTATTCAAATACTCTTGAATTAGAAAAGTATCACAAAAATAAAACTATGTGATATCTATCGTAGCATGGTAAGCAACCATTTCTCGGAGAAAGTACAACAAGTGTTCTAATTTCTTTATTTGTAATTATACAGCTACTGACTGCAAATATACTACATCCTTGGCTCAACCTAGCCCAGTCTAATACTCCCACGTTGGTTGCGAGATGGACTGGCTATGCAAAAGGAAAGAAATCACTAAGACATCAGCATTAGCTGGCTTGTGAACGGTGTTGATAGGTACAAATCTACAACTAAATCGCAGGGAAACGAGTTGAATGCAAGAAGTGCTCAAATCCGAACAGTAATGGTGAGTTCTCTATATTGCTGCTGAGCAAACGCGAGGTGTTATTTTATTCTTAGGAATAAAATAAATTGTGTTGTACGGCGCTTCTTAGAACATCATCACACAACCAATTTTTTTCTTAAGAACAAACAAATATTCTTCTTATTTTTTAAGAATGGAATAAAACCTCGCGTTTCCTCAACAGCAACATAAAGAATCACTTGGTGAATGCCGATGCTAATAGAAAGTCGGTCGTGGGAAGTATTACGAGTAGATGTGAGGTTGGATTATGTGAAAAACGCTTAATCTGCAAAGAGATTATGATGGCAGAGCGTACCACACCTCGTCAACCATCTCATGGCCGATTTCATTGCCAGTGCATCACGGGAGTTTCACTTTTCTAACTTGCTTAGATACTTAGACGGTATTTCCAAACATTTCATCCGGGTCGCCCTTATTCTTCCGATGTTTTGCAAACCAGAAAGGCAATCGGGATTTGCTTGCGGATTCAATTCCTCCTAAAGAATATTTTAAAAAATCAACTATTGAGGAAAAAGAGCAAAGAATATGTCATTTTCTCCCCTAATTAAGCCTGCATGAGTTTTCCATGAATCACGAAATAGGTGCGCTAGAACGGTACCAGAGTGATTTTTGAAACAGAGAAACGCCTGCTGTCGTGGTTTGGAGGCATTTTGCCTCGAAGAGTGAAGTCTTACAGGAAGACAGTGACGGTACGGGTTCCTACTATTGCATGACCGACAGATCGATAACGATATAACTTTCCGGGTTCGGCTTAAGATTAAAATAAATTTGATCTAACACGAAGATGGTGGTCTAAGAAACTCTATACAACACAGTATTTATTGACAGAACACGTGTTGGAGGAAAACGATTAGATAAAGGAAAAACGTTCGACGTTGATCATTAAGAGCGGTCCACGCATTCAAATCAATTTGTGGCCTTCAGGGAGATCATTCAATGTATATTTGGCCTATACAATAACTAGGAAAGCTCACCGATGTGTCCATTCAGTCTTTTATCCTCATAAACTAGTACCAATTTGCTTACCCTAAGGGAAGGAAAGCTTGGTTTGCCAACACGTCCACCGTGTGTCAACTGCAGAACCAGTAAGCTACTCAAATTCTAAACAATCTAATGTCATAGTGTATTAAATTCATGAGAAGCTTCTCAGGATGCAAGTTTGTCTCCCCAGCTGGTATGCACGTTGAACAATACGGATGTCCTTCGTGACCGAATGTAGTCTGAACAAACAATTCCAGACTGTTTTCGCGTGGAATCGCGAGTCCATACAGTTCACATCTACAGTATTGAGAGAGGTAGCCATTTGCTATCGTATACCACTAAGTAGGTGCACGTTTAAATGAGGACATGCACAAAACGTTCAGTATAATCCTCCATAAATGAGCCATCTCATCAAATAATTGATCATCTTAACAATTTTGAAATAACAGTGAAACAAGAGATGTAATGGTTTCACATTAGTTGTCTACTCGAAAAACGATAGAAATATCTGGATATTGTTAACCTTTTATTTTCTGCCTACTATAATTTTTCACGGCAGGATGTGATGTGAATTACAACCGCAACGCTGCTGAGATACTCGCAAAACTTGGACTCCAGACCAGATCGAACCACGATTTCCTTTTAAGGGGTCTAGCGGGAACACACTGCTCTTCGGAGGCCCTTGCTCTGCGTTTCTCTCAGGAAGCTTTCTACCTAACGCTACCATCAGTAGTGCCTCAGATTAACTGGGTTCAATGTCGATTTGTGCTCTACAGATCAATCCTGCTGACGGGTAATTGCAGATGGGAACGTTAGGTTGAAAACTAAATAAGAGAAACGCTGCTAAAGGGGCTCCATAGCGCAGTGTGTAATGCCCGAACCACCGAAAAGGGAAATCGCTGTTCGATCTGGCCCGGGATCCAAATTTTGCCAATATCTCAACATCGCTGTGGTTAACTACATACTTTTCGATTTTCGACTTTTTCAGTTCTCTAAATTAACGGAATCGTGGAGAAATTGACATGTTGATTTATTGCAAAATGAAGTGACTTCGATCGCTTTTTTACGGTCTTGAAGGGAAACGGAATCTTCCTAAAAAGGCAAAAAGTAGGTCATGACAAATGACTGAGCAAAATCGCACTTAGTGTAAGGTTTGAGAAAAAAGAGCAAGCGTTGGAAATATTTGCCTAAAATGGTCCTCAATTCGGCCCAGAAATGGAAAGCAATTGTTCAACGACTAACTAACGTTCTCTGTGGCTACACTCAATTCTTAGGGCGCGTGTGGCGCTGTGGTTGAGGGCGCTTCTGCGACACGCACGTGGAATCGATCCCCGCGCCGATGGCCCACCAAGCCTTCCATCCCTCCGGGGTCAGCAAATTGGTACCAGACTTGTCTGGGAGGATAGCAGCAGTGGCTCGATATATCGGCTAGCCACCGCGAGTCATTGTAAAGGCCAGATATGCATTCAATCACCTCCAAGGATACTCAGTGAAGTCGAATGCATGGCGCATCCCTCAGGGATCGAAAAACGCCAACAGTTTTGCCCTTTTATCCTCTTACACCTTTTCGTTGTGCAGTAATAGCTAAAGTTTACTTTTTTCTTCTACCGTTTTTTGAAAAGCGAAAAGGTTTCCCATCCGAATCACACCTTTATCGACGAAATCCTGTAATTTCAAGACTATCTTTTACGTCTAAAACATAATGTGTGCAAGGAACAACAAAAAATATTGGTGAATTCAGCATAAATACGAACGAAGCTTTCCGTCAAGGTGTTCAGAAGACGGTGATGCTAATTTTAAAGATTATATGGGAAAGTTGACTAACAAGTAAGCTGTGAAAGTCTCAGATGGAACCTGACGACAAAATAGCGGAACTGCACAACGTTCTGACAATGGACCAAAAAATTCTAGGTGGACGAAAACATTATCTTTCACTAAGTGAAGTTGTTTAACACATGCATGACTATGACCAATTTTTGTGGCAGCTGGTTGGCACTATGCTTAATTTTTCCGCATTCAAAGGGCATTGGAATTCGGAAGGCATTGGAAGGGAATTCAAAATTCGTGAGAGAAAAAGTTATTTCAAATGCTTAGAACAACTTTCACGGATGATGTTTAACACCTGCGTTAAAAATGATATTTGTTGAAGACACAAAGCATAACAAAGCAATTTTGAACAAGAACATAAAAATTTTGATGAGCTTACATCGATTTCAAACCAATGCATATGGTCCACTCTACCTAACTAACTATACCTATTTACTTTCTACATTTATATTAGATCACATGGATGTTCTTGTATCAGGTTTGTTCGAAAGGCAGGAAGGAAGGAATGTGGTAATCGATGTAGAAATAATTTGTTGCTCTGACAGAAATGCTGAGTACCGTAATATTTCAAATAATCGTAAAAAAACACCAAATAATTGTTAAAAATAAAAGCTGATATATTTAAACAGAAAAGCCTTGGCACACATAAAAAACTATTTGAAAGAAGATTGTCTTACCTTTTTACTAGTCTACCTATTAGCCTAATCGTATGGTGGCAAATCTCTCCCTGTTGCACAAGCGGTGCGACTGCCTGTGGTGGAAACGACCTGGGGCAGACTATGAGGGCAGGCCGACCTCTACACTCCACAGAACCACAATGGCTGGACCAGAAGACTCCGAAAAATGGAGGTTATGTTTAGGCCTGCAAAACCGGTGAGGACGGGCCGTCCAAATCTTCAAGTAATCAAATAGACCATTTGTGAGCTTTCCAGAAGAATATGAACCAGTATATACTCTTTCGCTGAAAAGCTAACACGAGGCAGATAAGAAAAAAATCGGCTAACGTTTCTGCGTCTTCGCTTTACTTAAAGCCGGAATGAACAACCGGAAGGTTATGAACCATTTCAATCATTTAAAATTTATTTACAATGTTCCTTAGCCTCAACTTGTTAAAATTTGCTGTTTTTCAGTAAAATTTTTAAAAAAATCTTTTTCGCAGAAAAATGACCACTTCGTTGTTAAAAAAAATATTTTTAACGTATCGTGGAACTAGTTGCTTAACTATGTGACCGTCCACATAGCTACAGACATCTTTCAAAATTTGAATACTCTGCTGTAGAAAAGTTAGGGTGAGCTAAACAAATCTCATGGCCAAACAACCACTTGACAAGCGCTCAAGGTTGAAAGTTAGTGGAGAGACGTCAAGCAAGTCAACTGCCACAAAAAGTGACACCGCCAACAACAGCGAAATTTTGTGTCCATCTATAGATCTGTGTCACAATTTATCCCTTGTATTTGAAAACTAAAAACTCCAAAGACTCGAAATTAATGTATGGAATGAGTAGAATTCAGTTCAGAGAAGCAGGAGCGTTTGGTATACTGGTTAGAAGTGTTCTGCAGTGCAGACAGAGTATTCACTCGATCCCATGCCTCGAGCGAAACACTCCCCTAGTTCTTCCAAGGTCGGCAAATTGGCAACCAGAGTTGTCCAGAAAAGCAAAAACACGAAAAGTCTGTTTAGGCCAAATATGCCTTCAGCAGTCTCTACCCTTTATTCCACTGCAGTTACAAATACTGTAACTACAATATTCCACCGTATCCAAGTATAGCAGATCTTCAAGCCACTTGTGTTCACTACGGACAATTGACAGTGTGCAGTTTGCCTCTATCAGACAGCTTCACTCAAATAAGAAAGTCAGCAAGAATATATACCTTTCCTTAAAGAGGGTATCCTTTCCTGTTCAAGCTAGGTGAAACTTTCACGAAGGTTTTTTTTAATATGACGAACTCCATTGAATAGAGCTCTGACAAGTTTTTTTGACAAGTGGCGCCAGTCAGTGAGAAATTGAATCGCTTATTGTTCATTAGAAAAAACTGTCATCGATTTGACAAAAGAATGAAGGGCTTTCATAGACTGGAAACGAGGATCAAACCAGCGATCGCAAACGACGCGCGAATGGCTATTCATTTTACCCTCGCTGGACTGCCTACCGCTCAGTAGTTTGAATTTTCCGAAACGTTCTCGCTCAACATGAGTATTCTCGAAAAATCCTGATGAAGGCTCTCTTAGTGAACTGCCAAAAATGAAGGTAAACAGATGAAAAAAAAATCCCTCAAGATGGGAAGAGTAATATCTCTATATTAAGCCAGGATAAGCTAGAGGATAGAACCTAAGATATAGACATGAAGTATTGAAACACGAAAAAAATACGCAAAGAAAAAACGCGGTAGGACAAAGCGCATTCTTAAGAATAGATGAAGTCCAAAGCTTTCTAAAATGAAGTTCACAAGGATTTTATTCCCTTAATGTCAGTGTTGAGAAAGAATAATGTACAACACTGTCACAAGCTGTGTGGCGCAATGGTTAGTTGTGCCCACCAACACACCGCAGTCTTTGGCTCAACACCAAGCTTCAAGTAAACTAAGCCCCCCCATTCCACCATTATCGGCGATTAACGGTTTTTTTTGCGAGGGAAAAACATTATCGCCGATTGACGATTTTTGCGAGCAAAAACAATGATTTGATAAACCTGCAAACAACAACAAGTAACTCTATAGGACATTTCCACCTCTACTGCAGTGCGAATGGAGTTGAATGCATAGCGCATCACTAAGGGATTGATCAACACGGAATGCATTATCCCTCTACTCCTTAGCCCAACGATTATAATAACTGCAAATAGGAATATTTTTTCCCAGAAACCGATTTTTGAGCCTAGTAAAGATTTTGAGACCGGCAATACTTTTCCCATTTTTAAATGGTGTGGACCGATATGGACGACCTTCGGATGTCAGTGTGAAGATACTTCATACTACTGTAGACTCCGTGGAACTCACCATCGCTTGTAAGACTGCTAGTAATCGCATAATGTACGTGTACTGCGTAGAGGCGATACGATGACGAGTCGGCATTTATTGTTGTCGTGTCGTCATAGCAAACAGAAGACGAGCGATTGAGGTGAGAGGGCGGAGCCGGACAACACGCCCATACGCAAAGGTCCCACGATAATTACGCCGACCGCAGCATTGTTCTACGACCACAGTAGACTGGGGATGCGGTGCTTAATGACCCATGCGTACAGAGTCTATTCGGATGAAAGAATGCGGGCAAGGTAAGGAAACGGGCACTTCCATACCCTCACAGTGAATGACTGTCACTCACACCGCTAAATGTCTACTTAGAAAAGTGGAAAAACTGGCGCGCTCGCTAAAGAAAAGAGTTTAAGCGTCTATTCCATTTTAAAACGAGTAAACTTGAAAAATTTGCACACCCACTTGCTGGAAGCCTTGGCCTTATGTGTAGAGGAACATCGAGGAAAATAATTTTGCCCTCATTGAATCTCGCAAATATTTCAAAAGGCTGCCCCAAAGCAGGGTAGTAACAGCAATTGGAGACTTCGTCGACTTTAAAATGGACAATGGTTCTCAGATTCGTTTAAAATTTAGTTGATTAGCAAATACTACTGGCTTCTGAGATGTTCCCTTTCACATGGTTGGACAACTCAAGGCTCACACTGGTTTGTTACCTAACACTGTGACGAAGGAAAAGCGAAATGAACGGCTCCACTTTTTTGAATAAGTTTATCTAAATGAAGCCCAAGTTTAATTCACCGATCCCGAAGCTCAACTAAAGGAGTACCTGTGTCAAAAGTAATCGTAGTCTGTGAAAAAGCCAAATTGCAGGATGGCATACTTCCTTTCGGGCTCATGACTGCAACAGTTAGCAAATGAATGTAATGAGAACATCGTATTCTCCCGATGCAGCTGTTTTGAAGCGATAGGAAAAAAAATATCCAGCCAAAGCATGCAAGGAAGGCAAATAAATTTGCCACACATGGTTGGTGCTTTACAATAAGGGAATTTCTTCGGTTAATTAGACTTACCTTGAGGACTTCTGATCCACAAGGGCTGCGACTGCCTATCGTGGTGGCGAGATGGTGCAGACTTTGGCCAGACTGTCCTCGGGATTCCAGGAAACCACAATTTCTTAACCAGCAAATGTCCAAAAAATGGTGATTATGTTGGGGCCCGCACAACTAGTGAGAATGGGCCGTTCAAGCACCGAGTAAGTATTTTCCCTTCACCATTTCTTAGAATGCCTAAAAACAAATTAATTCTTGGAGAAGGTCGTTACTCAACCATTTGATAGTTCGCTGCAAGAAAGAACTGTTCTCATCATCTTTACTCCAGTTTCATTTTTACCATTCACCCATTCAACATCTCCTCCCTTGATTACTTGCACGTTCTTCAGAGACTAAAGTGTTACCCAAAAGACCGACTTTCTATAAACCTCGGCATAAATAGTTGATATATTTGTATGTATGATCTTATAAACTGATCTTCTTTAACTGATGCGAGGTTGTTATAGGTCTTCGTTGTCGTTGTCGTAGTTGTTGGTCGATGGCTGACGTTTCGGCGATTTCGCCTTCCTGAGAGCCTGAACGCATTTTATATTAGAATACTTTAATTACACGGTGAAAGAAAGTTAAAATATTAATAAAGATTAAACTTTCAAATAGATGTTGGGCTAGGATGTTACGGTCAAATATAGCTCTATACTGATACATAAAAGGATAAAAAAGGATAAAGCTCTCAGCGTTGATCAATCGCTAAGGGATGCGCCATGCATTCGACTTCATTAAGTATCGTTGAAGGTGATTGAATGCATATCTGGCCTTTACAATGACTCGTGGTCGCCTGTTGATGTATCGAGCCAGTGCTGCTATCCTCCCAGACAAGTCTGGTACCAATTTACCGACCCCGGAGGGATGGAAGGCTTGTTGGGCCATCGGCCCGGGATCGATTTCACGTCTATATCGCAGTGGGTTTATATTTTATCGGCTTCTATTCCTACTCGTTTCGTAAGTACTATTTCAAATGAAAAACAGCAATGATTATGGAGTTAAGAGATCATTATTAAGAATTTCATGGAGCTTTTATTTTTCCAACGATGTAGAATGTTGCAAGCACCGGAGAATAGGCAGATTTTTTCGCTTCATCTTCTAGAACTTGGCACATTAGTGAAGAGGCTGGTTTACGGCAATCGAAGTGGGATTCCTGGTGAACACAGCAGTTGAAAAAAATCGAATTTATAAGAAACATGTACAGTTTTCATTGAACCTTCTTTCGAAAAAAGCGAAGCACTCGGAAGAAGTACTTTTTGTGAACCGCCAAAAATCAGAATTTAATTTTAGGATAAAACCGTGACTTGGTACGTTGTGCACAGTTATAGTGGAAAGGTTTGTAGATTTCATTAATTCTTATTTCAGTTGAAATAACCTATTATCGGCAAGGATATGCTGGTATAAACTTGAATGCACCCGCCATTATAGATCACATGCATTGAATTCAACACATACCGCCGTTGATGTGTTAAACGGTGCCCGTTATTATTTCAACAGCTTCCGTATTTACACAATTTTGAACGCGAACTGGAACTATTCCGAATAAACACTTGTCTCCGTCTCCCTACTGAAGCATTTCGGATGATGAGAAAAACGGGAACAAAACAACTAATCATAGTGAGTCGGTGTGTTTGTGAAGTTCTGCTCGTCTCGCTGTTTCAGTTGTTTCTTGAAGTCACCATGATTCCCAAGCACCAATTTATTTCGCAGAAACAATCAGTGAGTACTAACACGAATAGCACCAGTTAGGAACTGGGCCAGAATAGCACCAGTTAGGAACTTTATGCAGCTTCCCAGAAACCTGATAAAAATTACTGCACATCGTCGCAGAAAGTCCCAATAACTTCAAATGTTCCGCATCTGATGAAAGCTGTTTGTACCGTCGTTGCATTTTTTGAGAAACGACGTCACTGCTTCACTATTGGAGTTTCAGCACTCCAGAAACAACTCAATGGCACTCTTCGAATGAAGTCAGCAAACCCAGGAATTTCAATAGGAATCAAGAGTTTTCATGACCATGTTCTCAACCACCTTTAAACCTTTAATGACAATAAATCATTGAACTGGTTGCAGCTACCAACAACCGTTCCTGAATCACAGCAGTGAAAAAAAAAGTTTCATCACAAAGATAATTTTAAATGCCGACCGAACACACTTCCGTTTATTTAAATGGCCATTTAAACGAATAATAGCAGATTTGGTCCTTCTTTTCCCTCCAATACTTCTGTCGACTATTACTTGGATACCAAAAATCTTGAAAATTTCCTTTCATTTAACTAATCTAGAAGGCTATTTGGGAAAAACAAGCTGTTGATTGATAATACTTTATTTCAAGGCGAAAATAACTCAAAATATTATAATATTATAACATTAGTGGAATATAATATTGTGATATGTCGTAAATAAAAAGTTAAAGTTATGATTTCGACTGCAGCCTCAGCTTAAATGGGTTCATTTCCGGTTTTGGCTTCCCAGATGAATCCCGTTCGCGGCTGACTGATGATGGCACTGATCGACAGAATCTGAGGGATAGACGAAACAAAGGACCCGCATGGTGTGACGGTTAACGCGTTAGCCTCCGGAAAAGGTAATAGCACGTTGGTTCCTTACCGCAGACACCTGCGGTCCGGTGTTTTGCAAATATCACAGCACCACTGTGGTTGCATCACACTTAATGCCTTGCCGTTAAGAAGTGTGATAGGCACTAAATAAAAAATAAACATTGTAATTCAAAATTGCAGACCCAGATGATAAAATTCTAAGCAGAAGCATAAATCTCTATTTAGTCCATCCGTTATTGCTGTCAATACATATTGTTTCACTACCTTCTGTTCTTGGAATGTGCTACATTTAAATGTGGTTGCACTTTCGAAAAGTGCCAATATCGGCCGTGACCGATAAACAGTTGCCGTTAATGGAACTTACACCAGTCGACTCGAATCCCAATGCTATCTTAGACCTACGGCCAAGGTCTTCGGAATTGTGATTGTCGAGAGCTGTACGAGTGCCGCTCGAAGGACCACTGTAATTACTGTTAACAATACAAAGCGGTCGTCGTCTGGCATGTTGGTGGCGCTGTTGTTGTTTTGGAGGCCGACGCGTCCATCTACAGAGGTCTGGTCGAGGACAGATCGCAATAACATCGACAAGGGCTGGGTGAATGTTTAGGCGCGAATTGCGGCATCTTACCTAGATGAAAAATGTGGGAGTGCCGGAATGAATGCGATTGGGTGGCCTCTTGATTGGCTGATGATGAAATCAGCGGAAAGTCTTTAGTGACACAACCTCTAGCCATCAGCACTGCGAAAAATATCTTTCAAATTTATCGTGTCGGTCCCTCTGTGCACCACCTGCTTATTGCTGCTCGTAGTCTATTTAAGTATCAACTAGCTCAATGAGGATAGGAAAATTTCATTTGCCTTGCTATCTCGGAGCCCGAAGTTCATAGGAAATTGCTCATGTGCTATGCCGAAGTGAAACAGCATCATAATTCTATTATGACGCTGTTGCTTTTTTTTCAAGCAGTTTTGATAAAAGAGTAACCACCGGTAGCTAATGGACCTCTGACGTAACGCAGCTTTACTGTTAGCTGAACCACCGTACTGTAATGTCGAACTTCTGAGCTTTGATGATCCCATAACAGGATAGATTCCCCCTTCCCGTTCTAGGTCATGTTTTCTCACGTAACGCAATTTTTTAGAACACGAGTTACAATAGAAAAACTGTGACGCCAGATTTCGAATCATAAATGGTTTTTTAGGCCAGAAAACTGTATTAACTAAAAAGCATCTAAGCTAAGAGGCGAGTGGCGCATTTCAGAAATCTTTCTAGTGAGTGAACGCCAACTAGTCTCCACAAAATGGGAGTGGGGCATTAAAGATTCTTGTCCTCTGAAATTTCCCTCAGGTTTTTTTTAGATTTGCTTGTTTAAAGCATTTCGGGAGCTCAACAACATTTTGCTAAATTTCCTTCTGATTCAAGAAGCTGGTCACGTGGCATCAATTCTGTAGACTAACACATTAAGACTGTTTGTACAAGAATGTTCCGGAAAAGATATTCAGCACCAGATTTCGCGTCCATTCGACAAAGACGGGAGCTTTTCCTCTCTGGGCGGAAAAGCCTTAATGCCATCGTCCGCAAAAATGAGCAGCAGCATTATAGTGGACGAGTTACAGAATTTATGAAAATGGCGAAGATGTGTAAAGGATTTTGTAGGTTTGAAAAATATGGTGTGGACTGATGTCTTTTCACTCAGAGATTTCTTCCTCCTAACAATCTAATTTCAAACGCTCTGTTTATGTCGTCTGGCACGGTGAGTCCGAAGAGTCACTGGTGAAGAACACCACTATCGTATTTAATGGTTCACAGTATTATGAACCATGGAATTTATTTAAAGGATAATCGACGCGGTCTGGATGTAAACCACTGCGAAAACTCGGCTAAGATTATGCAGAATTTTCAAGCGATCATGCTAAAAAGTACTGCGCATTTCTCACTTCTCGTTCTTCTGCCTTTTGAATTTTCAAATTCCATCGCCGTTCTTCTGCTTAAGCATCTCATCTCCTCTATCGCTTAAATTTCTCTCGCTTCCGTAATTTTCTATGAAATGGTAGACGACGGTGGAACTGATCTTAAATTTGATGTTGTCTTCGGCTTTTGAGGAACTCCAGCTCAATGTCACCCGGTAAAAGGATAAAGGATAAAGCTCTCGGCGTTGATCAATCCCTGAGGGATGCGCCATGCATTCGACTTCAATAATCACTGTTTGGGGCTGACTGAATGCATATCTGACCTTTGCAATAATTTACGATTGCCTACCGATGTATCGAGCCAGTGCTACTATCCTCCCAGACAAGTCTGGAACAAACTTGCCGACCCCAGAGGGATGAGAAGCTTGGTGGGCTACAGAAGCGGGAAGCGATCCCATGTGTGTGTTTCAGGTCGCCTCCGACCACTGCGTCACACGTGCCCTTGTTAGCCGATAATGAAAGGAAATCTGTTGAATTCACCGTTACATCCATGGGACTTCAGCTACGTTGGCAGCAGTCTTCGCGATTCGTTTTCCAGAACATCATCGATTAGGTTATTATTTCAGACTATTTTTCATTTTTGTTCGCACTGACGTTCCCTTGAACGCTATTCCACCTTAAATACAGTGAAATACACTTCCATTTGTTTCTATCACAATATAATTAGGTTCTGAAATAGAATAGAACTCGCTGTTTTTTTGATGAACACAATCGTCTGATATTTCGGCCGTTTGCCTTCTTCAGAGCCTGAAAGGTCAAACTGGCACGCAATCCATTCAGCCTAAAACATCCATAATCTCAGCAGGCATCCATGGGACTTCAGCTGCGTTGGCAGCAGTCTTCGCGATTCGTTTTCCAGAACATCATCAATTAGGTTATTATTTCAGACTATTTTTATCCTTTTCTGTGAATTATTGATCAACTCCGAGGTTACAAGAAAGTCACTCTTAGGATTTGTAGAAATAAAATTTTCTGAAAAACTATCACCTGTTACCTGTATCACTTGTGGGCCCGTTGATCGTTGAGTGACTCGGGCGCGCGCCAGTAAATCCTCCATTTTTCCGTCCCGTGTAGGAGTCGCCAAGTGCGTTCTGCTCGCTCTAGGAACTCGTCGAGCATCATATCTTATTTCTAGGCTCTTCGTGAAAAACTCTGACCATCGGGTTGGTGGTTTTCCTACAGTACGTTTGACATCCCGAAGAATCCAGTCACTAACAGCTCTTGTCCATCGGTTATCATTCATGCGCATTACGTGTCCAGCCCACCTTATCTTCGACTCTTTGGCGTACATAAAAGCATCTTTGATTTTTGATAGTTGACGCAGGTCGGAGCTTTGGATCCCATCCC
Source organism: Angiostrongylus cantonensis (assembly GCA_009735665.1). Classification (NCBI taxonomy): domain Eukaryota; kingdom Metazoa; phylum Nematoda; class Chromadorea; order Rhabditida; family Metastrongylidae; genus Angiostrongylus; species Angiostrongylus cantonensis. The sequence goes on along the minus strand of MQTX01000191.1, from coordinate 1,004,724 downwards.
TTACTTGTGTGAAACGGGATGCCCCTAGAATTGTCCTTTCCACTGCTCGTTCGAAAACGCTGAGTAATCTCTCATCCTGTTTACGCAGCGACCAGGTTTCTGACGCATACGTTAGGGCAAGAAGAACCGTTGAGTCGAAAAGGTCGGGTGTTCTTTTTTCTCTTCCCTCCACCTTCGATGCTCTTGAAAGCTCCCCAAGCCGCTCGTTTCCTTCTGCTTAGCTCTGGAGCTAAGTCGTTCATCATATTGATTTCCCGACCTAAGTAGACATAACTGGAACATTCGCTGAAAAACTCTCATGTTAGAAAATCACGAATCCGTTCTAGATAAACTTTTGAGCTTGTGTTGTTAGTTCTTTTATAACTGTTGAGGAATTATTAAATACTAAATCTAAATGCTGATGGCACTGGTAGATAAAAAGCTAGCTAAGAGACAGCCGAAACGACGGACCCCCACAGTGTGGTGGTGAACGCTTGAGCCCCCGGAAAGGATAACAGTACGTTTGTTCCACACAGCAGACACCTGTGGCCCGGAGTTTTGCAAACGTCTCAGCATCATTATGGTTGTATTTCACATAATACTCCGCCGTGAAAAATTGTAGCAAGCACCAGTTAAAGAGTTAACATTGTTAAATCACATTTCAGCTTAGCGTGTCATCGATCGTTGTTTGGTTATTTCCTAAAATTCGGCATCGGCTACGCGAGCGTTCTGTTCAATTTTTTTCCTAGAAAAGGGATTGCTAAATCCAGAGAGCTAACATCATAAGAACCCCTTCTAGACAAAGTGTGGCATTATTCTTGTCTTTTAAATGATAAAAACCTTAAAATTTCCTCCTTTTCGTAGTTGCTTCTCCTTAAGTCGTCATCGCTTTTAAGAGACAGTGATTTTGTAACAGTTTTTAATTCATTTCGGAAATGGGGAATCCAATAGTTTCGGTAAATATGATTGGTTTCTACCGAAATAGTCTTCTCACACGGTTGAAAAACATTTTCCAGTTGGCGCATTTCAAAAGTTTTCAGCAGTTTTTTCGACTTCTCCGGACGGTTCACCACAGCCACAGTGATTAACTACGATCTGGTGAGGAGACGACAGCTCCGTAGTTCAAGCTCCATTCTTACGAGCGCTTGTGTAGAGGAGACGTGCTACCGAAGATTTGGCACTCAATCTTCCACTGTTATTTAGGCCTATTCCTGACAAATTCAAAATTTTCTCAATTCTCGTTTTCGTTCACACTAGGAGGATGTCTGTTTTTCGATTCGTATCGAATTTCCTACATCATATCACAGCATAAATGTCTACATCCGTGCTTTTAATCCATGTAGAAAACTCGAACGAGGGAAATTTTCCGCAACACAATGCCCGTACTTTTCCGCCGTCCTGTAAGCTTGATAAGAACTTAACCACCTAGGCGTGTAATGGTAAAGAAAAATAAATGATAAAGCATCAACCAACGGTACACTTGTGAATACAACTTCATTCTACGTTTAAACTGCAAGCTTCGATGTAAATAAAGATCGAAACGAAACAACTTACGCGTTGACTTTGTGGCTTAGAATTTTTCCGCCCTACCCGTCTTCATAGCTACTATGAGAATTCCAGCCCTCCTGCTAATGGATTCGTCCCCTCATATCAATCACTCACGATGCTCTTCCAACTTTTGCCTGCGAGTTCAGCTGCTGCTTGAAGATTGTCGTTTTCTCAACGAATGTCATTCAACGCTGGTCGATTCGATTCTCCACGGAACTCTGAAGTAACCACTCTTGGGAGTTACCAGGACTTCATCACAGACAGTCACTGGCTTTTATGGCTTGTAGAAAGTGTGCTGAGATAGATGGACAGACCAGTGTCATCACGGTCAATGCTGATGAACGGTTGAGCTTCTGCTGAGAGAAACAACTGTTCGCTCTCTTGGTCTAATTCAAGGATCCGATGTAATTCCAGTAAGTTTATGGTCATCACGCCCACAATTTTTTTCACCTTCTTTCCAGATGACAATTATACAAACTACGAAGAATTCGCAGTGGTAGATAGACGACAATCAAGAGAGTTTTTCCTAAGAGGTGAAATTTGATTATCCAAGGTTGACATTTTCATTCTTTCTCAAAGTGGTCACCTATTTGTACCTCCTCTTACCTAAAAAGGGTAGGACGCGATGCTAGGTCATTGATTTCCCGTGTCATTCAATCGCCGGGTTTTGTTTTACGCAATCCAGAAGTGATACAATAACCTCTGAAAGGTACGCTGCAAAAATCATTAGCTATGATGTTGGCTCAGCCGGGTACAAAACTAACTGTATTTTCAAGCAAAAGTCATTATTAATATGACGCGCTTTAAGTGAAGATATAAAGCAACAGAAAATCTATTAGTTTCTATCAATAAAAAGTTGTAAACTTGACAGATGGTCATTCAGCGAATTAAGCTCAGGAGTCTCGTGTTTCTTTGAATATCTAGATTAACCAAGAATGTACCTAAATTGTTGTCCGTTAAGTGATCCCAAATATCATCTAGGTAGTTGAAGGAAAACCAGTGAGGTCTTGTTTCCTCATTGTCATGCACCAAGGCCACCAAGCATGGTTGGTGAGGAGCTCTTCGTAGCAGGGTGTTCTTTTCATTGTTTTTTGATGAAAGGGTGGCCAAAGGTAGCCTAATCGCTTTGCGCCGCAGACCTGAGCCACTCATAAAAATTTGGCTTCTGAATAACACTTGTAAAATAATAGACGAAATTGTTATAGGCAGCAAAGGTTCCGACGCTTTCGCCTCCTTCAGAACGCCAGTGGATAGCGTCGACTGTCTACAGCAGTTGCTTCTTCTCGAGATGCGGCTTTTCGTTGTTGCACCGAGTAGAACCGAATAAAGTTGACTGTAACACGAATGAAGGAGCATTTTTCAGTACAGCTGTTTTCCGAAGGACGAGCCTTGCCGCTAGAATGAACTGACTTCACCTGTCTGGGTTCGGTTGATATTTTAGGGCTTTATCTTCCTGACAAGGGCGCGTGTGGCGCAGTGGTTGGAGGCGCCACGGCGGCGCGCACGTGAAAATGCGCCCATGGCTCACCAAGCCTTCCATCCCTCCGGGGTCGGCAAATTGGTACCAGACTTGTCTGGGAGGATAGCAGCACTGGCTCGATACATCGGCCGGCCACCGCGAGTCATTGTAAAGGCCAGATATGCATCCAATCACCTCCAACGATGCTCAATGAAGTCGAATGCATGGCGCATCCCTCAGGGATTGATCAACGCCGAGAGCTTTATCCTTTATCCTTTATCTTCCTGACAGGGTGGGCGTGGAACAGTGAGCGGAGGCGCCCTGCAACACCGACGTGGAATCGATCCCCGCGCCCATGGCCCAACAAGCCCTCCATCTCTACAGGGTCGCCAAAATGGTTTCATACTCGTCTGGAAGGATAGCAGCACTGGCTCGATACATCGGTAGGCCACCACGAGTCATTGTAAAGGCCAGATATTCATTCAATCACCTCCGGGCGATGCTTAATGAAGTCGAATGCACGGTGCATTCCTCAGGATTAATCAACCCCAAGAGTTTCATCCTTCATCCTTTTATCTTCCTTATGAGTGTCGTTGAAGTAAACTAAAGTCCCTTTCGATCGAGTATGATACCACACAAAAAATTTCCATAAACGCTGATGAAATGGTTACACCAACCAAGCAACAGTACATTAAGATGTAGACGCTATTATTATTCCTCCCATATTAAAAGAGTCACATATGGGGCAGTTTTTAGAGGCGCCCTAGAGAGGGGTGGTCTCAAGTTCGATCCCCCTCACCCGCCAAACGCTCGATACATCGGTAGGCCACCACGAGTCATTGTAAAGGCCAGATATTCATTCAATCACCTCCGGGCGATGCTTAATGAAGTCGAATGCACGGTGCATTCCTCAGGATTAATCAACCCCAAGAGTTTCATCCTTCATCCTTTTATCTTCCTTATGAGTGTCGTTGAAGTAAACTAAAGTCCCTTTCGATCGAGTATGATACCACACAAAAAATTTCCATAAACGCTGATGAAATGGTTACACCAACCAAGCAACAGTACATTAAGATGTAGACGCTATTATTATTCCTCCCATATTAAAAGAGTCACATATGGGGCAGTTTTTAGAGGCGCCCTAGAGAGGGGTGGTCTCAAGTTCGATCCCCCTCCTCACCCGCCAAAGCGACCACATATGTAATAGGCACATTAATGACAAGCCACCCCGAAAAGATAAAAACACTGACTTGATAAATCAGTAGGCTATCGCAAATCATTGAGGAAGGGAAGTACGAATTCCATTGCCTCTTAGACGCTACTACGCATGGGGTCGAATGCGCGGTGCATTTTTATTGATGTGATCAACATCGAACGCTTCATCCTCTGTTCCATAATATCAAAATCAATTAACCTTCAGTAAAATGTTTTTCATGTAATCAATTTTTTGCCCCTCCCACTTCTCACTTCGGCATCCCGAATTTTTCTTATTTTGCGAATTACAAGGTGTGATAGCTATACGAAATACTAATTAAATATTAGCCTCTATTTAGTTGTGATAGATCGGAATGAAAACTAAGAAAATTTTATCCGGTTATTTTTTGCTAACTGCGAGTTCTCTGTGCCAGTTCACTTTGGTTCTGTCTAGCTTTGTATATTCGCAGAAATATCAGTCGTTAAGAAGGAAATTTGCGTTGATGAATCCGTGTTAGTTCATTAAGAATTCGAGAGCTAGATGGTCAATACTGGGTTTAGTAGACTTCCAATCGCTTTAGTTTTATTTTAGCACTTTTGTCTCGTTCTCTTCTAGTCCTCTGTTCAAATCTAAATTCATTTTAGAAAGGAGTTTTAAACGAAGAATCTACGTTGTGCTACATCGACGACCTAAAAAGATAATGCGTGTATAGTCTGTAACCCGAATTCAGACACAAATTTGCGAGCTTTATGGAGCACAAGATGCTAGGCCCATCTAGCGTAATGATTACGTGTGCCCTGCAATATACGTTTACTCATTGATTCGACCCCATACTTCGAGTGAACTAAGCTTTCCATCCCAGTGTCGTCACAAAATTGAAACCAGATTTATTACAGAAACTGAAAACATTGGCTTCTTAGATTGGTTAGATCTAAAAGTCATTGTGTGACCTAGTCATGCAATCAATCGCCTCTGCGAAGTCGAATACACAGTACCACCGAGCCTCGAATAGCGTTTTAAGCTCAGCGGTTCAACGCTTATGGTCAGCAGTCGCGAGGTTGTTATACAGCATTTACTTCCATAGAAAAACACATAATGCAATACAACAGTAGCTGACGTGTCGGCAGTATCGCCTTCTTCAGAGCCTGGAAAGGTATACTGATATACAATTTATTAGGCCAAACACTAACACCAACACTTCAATAACACTTACAAAAAGACGAAAAGCTCTATGGCAATTACATGATCAACAGCTTCTCGAAAAACTCACCGCTTTTTTACATGACTTCCAATGAGGAGGGTCAGAACAGCTGATTATAGTCGCATATGGTTGATGACTGCGCCACCTCACATCAGAAATTGGTCCAAAGATACGGGGCTAGGTTGCACGTGACCTCTGGGCATTCCTCCCTACTATTATTTTCTTCATTGCGGGAATTTTGGCATTTATCCGAAAAGCCTCAAGCAGTTTGCGCGTTGGTGTCTTAGTCTCCTGTGCCAGGACATTGACTTTAATTTCAAAATCGTCTCCGCTTTGCTTTTGCAACCTTTGGGTGCTTCGTGGAGTACTTCGTCTTATTTTTCGTTTCCCATATAGGTGGTCCTTTTTACGGATACACAAGGGTCTGCCATTTTCACCAATGTATTCATCTCAGTAATCCTTGCACGAGATCAGGTATATCGTACCTGAACTCATGCAGTCACCGTCCCTGCCATAAGGGCAGATTACGCAATTTTGTGTTTCACATAGACGGTCATACAAGCGGTTACGAACTAACTGGCGACGAAGAGTATTCGGTGGTATTTCAATTATCGCTACCGATCCCTCTTGATCTGCCCTTCTTAAGCATCGTTTCATCGCTGCACTTATTTCATCGCTAATGAAGGGCAAGAAAAACGGGACTTTGTTTTGCCCAAACCTCCCGTCGCTCTCCCTCGAAACTTAACTCGTGGGGTTACAATTTCGTAGCCATTGGAGATGGCTATTTGCCGAGCCAAGTCGCGTGATTCTTCCTTTAGTTCCCTGGTTGTGCACACAAAGGTGGCTGTTTGAAACATATTTCTCACAAGCGCCCTTTTTGTGTGTGATGGATGGGAAGAAAGGAAATGAACCAAGATGTTTTTGTTACTTGATTTTTTCGTTTTTTTTTTACCACTTTATCATGTAACGGCTATTTGATAAGTTGATTTGAACGTTGAGAAATGGAAGCCAGGTCTGTTTCGGCTTCTGCTGGGTGAATCTATTATACTCAGACTGCTTACTCAATAATTCAAATTCAGTTTTAACTTTTCATCTCTAAATAATTCACATGAGCTCAACTCACACCTAGGCGTTATCAATTCATGAAACACCTCACAACGTGCAATGCTACGGTCTACAGTTTTTTTCGTTTTAATTGTATTTCATCGAAAACAATTATAAGACGATGGTCAGTGTGTAGGTACTTGAATAGGATTATGGTATCCTCATGTGGAACATCTATTCAATCAAGTATCGTTAAGCTTTGAAAAAAGTTCACAGTTTTCACAGCTTTCACAGTTCAAAACACGTGTTCGACAAAATCTATGATCTACCACGTGTAAGCACTAAGCGCATGTGTAAAGTTATGGTAGCTAAGGGAGGAATGGAGACGAAATGATGCTCAACATCAACTTTAGGCAACCGTGGTCTTCCGAACATTCAACGAAGTCCATCACTGTTTGCGCTTCGTCATCATAATTCGTGGTTTCTGAAACACATTCTGAGCGCTCTAATCTTATAATCATTACAATTACTGTTGCATAATTTTTTGGTTAATGAAATTACAACTTTACAACATCATGAAATTATTTAAAATGTCTCATAGGTTTATTTAGACAATTTTTTATCGACAGTCATCGTTCGCACCACTTAGTACCCCGTTAATTGTGGAGGAACTCAAGCGGATTCAGCACAGGCTCCATTCCACCTCGTCGTGGACTGCTGCTATCCATTGGAATCTGTTTTTTCTTTTGAAGAGAACAGGGAGCAGTACAGTTTTGAAACGATGAACAATTATTTTACAGTCATTGGTGGAAAGCCAGTCGCGGATAGCTCTAGCTCACAGTATTGGTTCGTGGCAGAGGTTCATCTATTTGCATTATTTCAGGTGCAAGTGTTGAATTCTTTCTGCGAAAAAAAATTCGGAATTTAACTGCTAATTTTTTTGTTTACAGTATACTAAAATTTTCAAGGCAGGATATTATTTGAAACACAACCACAATGATGCTCAGATATTTGCAATACTCGGGGCTCCGGTCTGCGGTGAGGATTGAACACTCTATTATCCTTTCCAGGGGCTAACGTGTTCCCCACCATACCATGCGGATCCTTCGTATCTTCTGTCTCTTAGCTAGTTTTCTATCTATCAGTATCATCAGCAATCATCCGTACACGGGATTGATCTCGGTAGCCCAAATCAGCATTGGACCCAGATAAGCTGTGGCTATATCCAAAATCACGTCAACTCTTCTTATTTACTATCTACTACAACTTTTCACGATAGAGTACTGTGTGAAATATTCAGAATTTATTTTAAGGGCTACTGGCTATTTTTCCATGCTGTTACCTTTCGTTCAAGCTTACCGAATACTATGGAAGTTAAGAGTCAGGAGTTCTAGTGGTACACAACAACACCAAGTGATTGCCTTCAACTATAAAATATCTGGAGTACAAATCTGTACTTACCGCAGTTTCAACCCTCCTTGCCCGACCCGTCGTTGATTTTTTGACCTCATCTGAAAGCAAATGACTATTTGAATCAATAAATAGATTTTTACGTTGTGAAAAATAAACTACTTCGATTTTTTTCATTTCCGACAAATGACTGAAGCAGATTTGATGGATCCAGAAAGAAAATGCTTCCTAGTCAGTACGAAAATCGTAGGGAAAAACATTTGCGGTTATTCTGAAGTCGCAAAAGTCGTAATGCGAGAATTTATATTGATCTGTGAGTTTCTGTATTCGTCTACAGCAGAGTCTCTGCCGTCAAATCTCGCAGTTTCAGGTTTTTTTTGCATTTCTATTGAAATTTCGTCGTTTAAGAAGGGACGACGGGCTGGCTGGGCCATTAAAATGCTTTCCACAATCCCTCAAAAACCACGAAGTGATCTTGCCCTTCAAATGCTAAGCTGTCATATTCCCTGGTGATTGGCGCCAAACCAACGAGTGTTCAAATCAGCACCTATCACTGAAGACCTCTCCGAGACTGTGTCCGACTTTAATTGTGCTGCTCTGATAGGGGAGCAAACGTCGTGCATACAATTTTCCTTTTTCGAGTATTCTTGGTTTTTTGTAGAGACGCATTTTAAATTGGCCAGGAAATTGACGAATAAGTAAGTACCTATTCTCGTTGTAGTCGTTTTAGAAGTCGCTCAAATGAGGTGTTTGAAAACTACTCAGTATTAATTTAAACAATCAAAGAAAAACAAAGAGCAAAAAAGGGCTAACCTATTGAAATACTTTCCAGGCCGCCTACCGTGGAATGATGATTCCAAAATAGTTTGAGTTTCTGTTGGCTTCTTTCTGTTTGAGACTGGGATCATTTCAGTTCATAATTCGGTGTTCAATCCAACTTTGAAATACATCGCTAATGTGGAGGGAATTATATCACCAATTGTCACCGTACAGCATCACCCCCCGTTTAAGAAGGGACGACGGGCTGGCTGGGCCATTAAAATGCTTTCCACAATCCCTCAAAAACCACGAAGTGATCTTGCCCTTCAAATGCTAAGCTGTCATATTCCCTGGTGATTGGCGCCAAACCAACGAGTGTTCAAATCAGCACCTATCACTGAAGACCTCTCCGAGACTGTGTCCGACTTTAATTGTGCTGCTCTGATAGGGGAGCAAACGTCGTGCATACAATTTTCCTTTTTCGAGTATTCTTGGTTTTTTGTAGAGACGCATTTTAAATTGGCCAGGAAATTGACGAATAAGTAAGTACCTATTCTCGTTGTAGTCGTTTTAGAAGTCGCTCAAATGAGGTGTTTGAAAACTACTCAGTATTAATTTAAACAATCAAAGAAAAACAAAGAGCAAAAAAGGGCTAACCTATTGAAATACTTTCCAGGCCGCCTACCGTGGAATGATGATTCCAAAATAGTTTGAGTTTCTGTTGGCTTCTTTCTGTTTGAGACTGGGATCATTTCAGTTCATAATTCGGTGTTCAATCCAACTTTGAAATACATCGCTAATGTGGAGGGAATTATATCACTAATTGTCACCGTACAGCATCACCCCTCCTTCTCATCACCACCGATTGCCGTATGTTCATTACAAATATAATGTGCTAAAATAAAATACTTTTTAACATACCTGGGGAATCCGTCTTCTTTTTCTCATCACGAGTCTTCGTCGGTGGATATTTCGATATAACCTCCCGACACTGAATACAAAAAATTGAGTAAAATCCAAAACTTTTAACTTATTATTTACTTCCTACTCTTTTTAATAGCAAGGTATATTACGAAATATAGCTTCAATGATGCTAGGATATTTGCAAAACTTCGGACCGCAGGTGTCTGCCGTGGTGAACGAACGCGCTATTGTCCTTTCGGGGAGTAACGCGCTCACCACCACACCATGCGGATTCTTCGTTTTAGCTATCTCTCAACTAGTTCTATCGATCTCTGCCATCAGCAATCAGCCATCAGCGGGACTGATGCGAGCCCGAATCGACAACGAAACCAGTTAAGTTGAGGCTGTTATAGTCTTCGTTTCCTACCGCAGACACCTGCGGCCCGGAGTTTTGCAAATATCTCACCCACATTGAAGTTCACCTGCATCACCTGTCACTTGTAGCCCCGTTGATCGTCTAGTGACTCGAACGGACGCCAGTAAATCTTCCATCTTTCCCTGACAAGTGCAAGAGTAGCCAGTGGGTTCTGCTCGCTCTAGGAACTCGTCGAGCATCATATCTTTCTTCTAGCCTCTTCATGAAGAACTCTGACCATTTAGTCGGTGGTCTTCCTGCAGTACGTTTAACATCACGAGCAATCCAGTCATTAACGGCTCTTGTCCATCGGTTGCCATTCACACGCATTCTGTCTCACATGTCTGGTCCACGCTATCTTCGACTCTTTGACATACAAAACGGCATCTCTGATTTTTGATCGTTGACTAAGTTGGTTAGAGCTTTGGATCTCATCCCTCACCTCCCTCACTTGTGTGAAACAGGATACTCCTAGCATCGCCCTTTTGACGGCGCGTTCAATAATGCTGAGTGATCTTTCATCCTACTTACGCAGCGACCAGGATTCTGGCGCATGCGTTAGAGCAGAAGGAACCGTTGGGTCGAAAAGGTGGGCACGGATTTGAGTATTCTTTGTCCTCTTCACTACATTCTCGATGATCTTGAAAGCTCCCCAAGCCGCTCGTTTCCTTCTGCTCAGCTCTGGAGCTAAGTCGTTCATCATATTGATTTCCCGACCTAGATAGACATAGCTGGAGCATTCGGAGATATTCGTTCCGTTGAGCGTGAATGGGGCAGACGAAACCAATCAGTTCTTCATGAAAATCGTTTTCTTGAGATTTAGTCGAAGGCCAATCTTTCCACACGCTTTATCAAAGTCCACAAGCATGGGTTCCGCTTGGCTAATGTCTGGTGTTATAAGAACGATATCATCAGCAAAGCGAAGGTGATGAAACCGCCGACCTTCGATTTTCACTCCCATATTATCCCATCCCAATGTTTGCATGGTATTCTGGAGGGTGGCGGTAAATAATTTTGGCGAGATGGTCTCGCCTTGCCTAACTCCTCCTTTGACGTCAACGTTAATATCATTGTAAAATGGTGAGAAATTTTGTTTGTGAAATTTTTGTACAGCTCGCGAAGAATCTTTACGTACCGACTATCAAGGAATTCTATAACTGTTTCTATCTCAAGTGAATCAAAGGCTTCCTGTAAGTCGATGAAAGTGAGACAAAGCGGTCTTTTGTACTCTCGCGTTACTTCAGTGAGCCTTGTTATCGTGTGGATGTAGTCCATCGCACTAAATCCTTTTCGAAACCTAGCTTGCTCACACGGCTGTCCGTCGTCCACTGTTCTGTCAATCCTGTTTAGGATGACTCGAGCGAAGAGTTTGTAGACGACAGACCAAATGCATGTTGGGTGATAGTTGCTGATATCGTGGAAGTCACCCTTCTTGAACAACAACACGGTCCTGCTGGTCTTCCACTGAGTAGGAACCTTGCATTCAGACAGGTAACGTGTGAAGAGCCGAGCCAGTGTGTTTACGAGGACTGGCGGAAGGTTCTTCAGATGTTCTGGTCTTATCCTGTCTGGACCTGGTGCTGTTCGATTTTTCACCGACGAAATGGCATGTCGGATTTCAGAAGGGAGAACTTGTGGTGCAACACATCCATCCCCTTTTATTTCATATGAGGGGAGGTGGACGTAATTATCGAGGAGATCTGTGTAGTATTCGTGAATGATCTTTGCTATTGCCTTTCTGGACACTGTAACTGTTCCTTCTGGGCGTCGGAGTGCAATCATCTTGGTCTTATAACTGGCGAAACTTCTGTGGGCATTGCGAATGCTTGTCCCAGCCTCTGCAGCTTCGATCATTACTGCTGCTCTTCTCCCTTTGAGATCTCCCTTTATCGTCTGCCTGCATTGTTTCTCAAGTTCGGAGGTTTGTTCGCTGTTGCCTGCAGCTCTTTCTGTTCCACGCTCTTTCTGGAGACAGACGTCTGTCGGTGACCTTCGAACTCTCAGCTTTCATGGTGCTAACGTGAAGATATTGAATGAGCCGATAGTATTCCTCGTCGATGTTATCGACAACGGCATTTTCCCAACAGCCGACCAATGAATTGAAGAAGTCCCAGTTTGTGGTGGTCCTGGTACTTCGGTTTTTGAATTTAGCGGCTTTTTCTCCCTTCTGCGAGAAATAGAATCTAGCACGGAGACGGTGGTCTGATCCCATGTATAATTTTGGGACCACCGTGACATCGGTTAGGTAAAACCTTCTATTTACTATGATGTAGTTTATTTCGTTACGGTATCTCCATTGGGAGACCCCACGTCCAGCGTTGACGATATTAATTCTGGAATTGCGAGTTACCATGGATAGTCTTGGACGCCATGATAAACTCGGATAGCCGCTCACCCTGTTCGTTCCATTCTAATCCATGGGTCTTGAAGTTATATTTCGTAATATGCGCTGCCGTTAAAAAGAGTAGGTAGTAAATAATAAGTTAAAATTGTGATTGTAATCACAGCCTCAGCTTAACTGGTTGCTTCGTTACCGATTTGTGCTACTCAGATCAATTCCGCTGACGGGTGATTGCTGATGGCAGAGATCGATGAAACTAGCTGAGAGAGGCGAAACAAAGGATCCGCATGGTGTGGTGGTGAACGCGTTACTACCCGGAAAGGATAATAGCACTTTCGTTTCCCATTGCAGACACCTGCAGTCCGGAGTTTTGCAAATATCGCAGCATCATTGAAATACAAAAATTGTTGAAAATTCCACTTAAACGACGCTACCATCAAGCAATTAACATTTTACTTTCGTCCACTTCTCACAAATGTTATAGTCATACAAATTTGAAGCAGTGTTAAAATTTGTTTGCGGAAAAATAGTGAAAAAAATTAAATACTGTGGCTTCACCTGTGTGTGCAGTTCAATGAGACCTTGACTGGCTTCGTGTGAATCTGACGTGAGGTACTGCAACATTCGAACCAAATGGTCTTCGCCGAGTTCGGCTTCGATCTGTTCCACTTCTTTCTCGAATTTTAAACTTTCAGTAATCGACATCCACTAAAATTACGGTACGAAGAGTATAGAATTCTTCAATGGTTGCAAAGTCTACGTTATTCTGACGGAATTAAGGAAAAGATGATGTTGCTGAACAGAAAACGACCGTAATTCTTGAGCTATGTGATTGGGGGCGAAGCAAAGGCTTTGATTTATCACGAAGAGTCATTAATAAATAGGCATAATTAATGATTCGACACCCATTAATATTTATTAGGAGCAATCAATGAGAACTCCACTAGGCACATTGAATTACTAAGTTTGTTAGAAAATGACTCATTTCAAATCTAAAACTGCATCAAAAATAAAGACCGTTTGAGTTGGTGATTGGATAGCAAATTCTTCGAGCATCTCAGGAAGAATGCCGAGGGGCGATCTTATCGAAGCTGCAGAGCGTATCGGCGGCGAATTCAATTGTTAAGACCCACCAATTTGCCTTGGTTAGTCCGTCAACAAGCTTCTTGCAGGACAAAGAAGAACTGAATTGAGAGTATTTGTTTGCGCGATGAAAGAAGAAAGAACATGTTCTATGAACAGTATTGCTTCCGGTCAGCCAACGGTTGGTCAGGGTTCAAAAACTCTCTCAGAGTTGAATGACTATCGTCTTTTAACTGCACTACTCCCTCTACATTCCTTCCGAAACTTGCTCCTTTATTCATAAATACACAGAAACTTTTTTGGGAGACTTGACATGTTCCGTGTCTTCCACTTGATCGCTCAAATAACGTAATAAGCAAATGTAGTTTGTTTATAACAGACATTAGCTGAACAAAAACCTCTGACACTTTAAGTCCACCTGCTAAGATCCCGAATCCAAGAGGAAGTACAGTGCTGAAGATGCAATCATTTAGAATTCAGTTATGACGTCTGAGCAAGCAACTTCCTTGTTATTCAACACTGAAAGCTATCTAGGTTGCTTTGTGCTGAATCGGCTACTGCCAAGAAATAATTCAATTCAGGAAAGCCTGGTCGAATTGTACGTGCTTTCAAGGAAAGCCTTTTCTGAGACAAAATAGTAGTTATAGAAGTAATGTAGAACAAAGATTATGCATCGAAAGAGTTCAAGGGAGAAAATTGCCAACCGAGCAAGAGAATTATGCCACTGAATTGTCGTCGTAATCAAAATCAACGGAAGGAATGAAAGAAAGACCTAGGCTTGATCTTGTTAGTTTCTAGTTCACGTTACTTTTCAACCTCTGTTGACCAAAAAAGCGTCTACTTTTTTCATGTAATTAAAAAAAATGCTGTTGCTCATTGATGCTATCTACAGCTGAGGTCAAAAAGTGAAAAGCAAAGAAAAAAGGGAAATAAGACCAGGAAAATATCACATCCACAGTAGAACTAGCTGGTAGACAGGCGAAAGGGAAATAAGACCAGGAAAATATCACATCCACAGTAGAACTAGCTGGTAGACAGGCGAAACGAAGGACCCGCATGATGATGTGGTGGCGAAGGTGTTAGCCCCCTGAAATGGTAATAGCGCATTCGTTCTCCACCGCAGACACCTGCCGTCCAGTATTTCGCAAATACCTCAGCATCACTGTGGCTGTATTTAGAGTAGAATTTTGTCACAAATACGTAGATGCTTGCAGGGCCTTCGCAAGTACAGGAATGATAGTTTGACCGTATGAGAGTGACGACGAATGCAAGGATCATCGTTTTGACATCTTCAAATCAGTTCCAACTGCAAGAGCATGAACGATGTCAGACGCATTTATCTTGGCACAATTTCTAGGTGGTCGTTATGAAGCAAACTCGAATTTTTTATATTCCATCGTACTTCTCCAAGGTATCGGTTCTTCCTACCATGACAGACAGCCTAAAAGCATGTCGAAGGTGACCACTGATTGATCAGCAAATTCACGAACCGATTCCGAACGTTCCGATTTATTGGCATTTCTGTCTTTTTCCTCACTTGACTGAGGATCTTTTTCGATGCTTCAGTGATATTCATGAAAAGATGACGATATTATCAGCTAAAGAAGGGTGGCATAGAAATTTTCCACTAATACGTGCTTCAGCTTAATCCTCATCAAAAATCACCACTATAACCTGTAGTTCACTGTTGGACAGTTTTGAAGAAATACTGTCTCACTCTATTGGCTCACTTTCTCTGTGGAGGTTGCAGAGAGTGGTAGAAGACCTGCATTTTCTTTGCAGAATTGTGGTGTGTAGCCGATGCATACGTTAACACCACTTCCACGTCTCAAACATTACAACCTACTCACAAAGCGTTTAAACGATATCCTGTTTCAAATGCCTTCTAGGAAGACTACCTACACGTGGATTTGTGCATACCTCGCATAAACCAGCTGCGATTTCATAAATCTGGATAATACAGTTGTCCAAATATTTTTTAACGAAGTACTGCTGCAAAAATGGTACCTCGTTCAAATAATCTTACATCCTTGCACTCAGACATAACTGAAACAGAAAATGAATTCAGACACCAAAAATTTTTCGACATATTAAGTCAAATATCAATGAACTAACAATATAAAACGTATTTTTATTGCCAAATCCCTCTGTGGCAATCACCCATAAGGTGTGGAGGTTTTAGGTGTGGGTGTGGTTTACGTTGGCTGGAGCTGTTCGCAGTTACTAAAAAATTTATAGACCATATAGAGGGTGCGTGCAAAAATGAAGAATTAGGAAGATACTATGGGCATAACCGCGAGGGAAACTAATGAATGAGAAATGTGTAGAGTCGTTGGTACGTCATGTGCATGCAAGCCAGCCGCTTCGACATGTTAAAGAGTATGCTACTTGTGAACATCTCTGCTCCTTATCTTCCCTTTTTCAAATGAATCTGTTTTGAAATTCAGGCCATAAATTCATTTCCTAAGAAAATTACGTAGCTAGGAAAGCAAAAATAAAGCGGAGCAATCAATCGCTTAGTTCACAAAGCCACTGAAAACATGAAGGCACGACTTCACGTTTTTAGCCTAAAGTAACATGACCATGTGCAATCTCGTTAAATCATCGGAGTAGAAAGGGTAAGGCTCTATTCATCTCGACGTCAAGGCTACTCAGTAATTTCTATTAGCCCAATAGAGGCCTAAATGATCACACTTGTTGCAGAAGTACCTTTATTACACTTCCTTGTTGTTTTTCAGTGAGGGCCTACTACTGGCAGCACCCTCGTGTGAAGAGGTGGGCAGATTGTCGAGGTCTTCAAGGAAAGAGGTTTGTTTTTATTGCTCGGAGACGACACTGAATCGCCGTCTATGCACTTTCTAGCCAGTTGCTTGAAGGTTTCTGAACTAATCAACACACTAGATTTCAAGCTGCATAGACGTAAAAACATTCATTCAGCGATACGGCGGCATTTGTAAGGAAAGTGCTAGTCAATCGGCCTTAAATCACGAAACTAAACTCTTAGTAGCATCGGGTGAAATGCTTCTTAAGAATTTTCAACATTAATACTGGGCGTATTAGGAATATTCGATGCTCATGCTAAACGAACAGTAAAATCCTATTTTGACACCGGAATAGAACCATTTCTTGAAAGATATTTAACTTGGCAGTAAACAAGAATGTTTAGAGCTAAAATAAGAAACTTTTGAAGAACATGTTCGCTTAAGAAATGCCGTGTCCATTGTGTTTTCTAAATGAAAGAAGATCAACCAGCAAAGAGCTGAAAAAGACTGAGTTAACAAAGAACCCTTTGAGTTGAAAAAATACATTGATAAACGGAATTATTCAAGCTATGAAGTCATATAAAATTTTATAACATACATTCTCAGCAAAGACGAACACTTGGCAAGTAATGGAAAATGTCGGGAACCTCCTTCGCTCTAAGAGAAGCCATAATCATCTACTACCTTAATCACTACCACGATAGAAAGTTTATCTCTAACCTTACAGTCGCACAAAAATGTGGCATGCGAGAAATTAGAGAATTAAGAACCTCGAAAACGATAAGATTGTCTGTTAGTGATAAGAGGGGAGAGTTCGTAGTTATTCCACGCCAGCTCGATGTTGAGATAACAGAGGAACATCTTAGTGAGGCTACCCACTATCGTCCATCCTCTGAAAAGGAATATAAAAGTCAATACCAAAAGCTAAATAATCAAATAGGTCACCGTGGCAAAGGCTGCAAGTTTAAAATCATCGGTTATTTCGCACTTTAAAATCGATAAACCAACACGTCCCGTCCAATACCTACTTATAAAAAGACATCAGCTGGAATCACCTGATGATCTGGCGTCAACCAATTCGTCAAGTGTCAAATTCAAGCCATCTTCGAACTTCTTGTTCAACGTGAAGGGAAAATAAATATGCATGGTTTGTCCATACAGCAGCTAACAGCTCTCTAGAAAATGTGCCTAAACTGCTCGATTTTCAGATGGTCTGGGAAATCACCTGTATCACCGTCCCGTTGATCGTCGAGTGACTCGAGCGGGCGCCAGCAAATCTTCCATTTTTCCCTGTCGCGTGCAAGAGTAGCCCAGTGGGTTCTCTTCCTCTAGGGACTCCTCGAGCATGACATCTCATTTCTAAACTCTTCGTGAAAAACTCTGACCATCGGGTTCGTGGTCTTCCTGCAGTACGTTTGACATCCCGAGGAATCCAGTCACTAACAGCTCTTGTCCATCGGTTGTTATTCATACGCATTACGTGTCCGGCCCACCTTATCTTGGACTGTTTGAAGTATAGAACGGCATCTTCGATTTTCGATCGTTGACGTAGGTCGGAGCTTCGGATCGCATCCCTTACTTGTGTGAAACGGGATACTCCTAGCATCGTCCTTTCGAATGCGCGTTCGATAACGCTGAGTGATCTTTCATCCTGCTTATGCAGCGACCAGGTTTCTGACGTATACATTAGGGCAGAAAGGACCGATGAGTCGAAAAGGCGGGCACGGAGTCGGGTGTTCTTTGTTCTCTTCACTACATTCACGATGATCTTGAAAGCCCCCCAAGCCGCTCGTTTCCTTCTGCTCAGCTCCGGAGCTAAGTCGTTCATTATATTGATTTCCAGACCTAGATAGACACAGCTGGAGCATGCGGAGATATTCGTTCCGTTGTGCGTGAATGGGGCATACGAAACCAATCAGTTCCTCATGAACATCGTTTTTTGTGAGATTTAGTCGAAGACCAATCTTTCCACATGCCTTATCAAAGTCCGCAAGCATACGTTCCGCTTGGCTAATGTCTAGCGTTATAAGAACGATATCATCAGCAATGCAAAGGTGATGTATCTGCCGGCCGTCGATTTTCACTTCCATATTATCCCATTCCAATGTTCGCATGACGTTCTGGAGGGTGGAGGTAAATAATTTTGGCGAGATTGTATCGCCTTGCCTAACTCCTCTTTTGACGTCAACGTTAATATCGTTGTAGAATGGTGAAATTTTAGCTGTGAAATTTCTGTACAGCTCACGAAGAATCTTTATGTACTGAGTAGAGACTCCTTGACGACCAAGGGCTTCCATAACTGCTTCTATCTCAATTGAATCAAAGGCCTTCGGTAAATTCGTCGTTTTCTCTTTCAGCAATCGCGAGGTTCGTCAGCCATATGCCACTCTGAACTGCTGTTCTTCCTCGGTGGAGGACAGATGAAAAAAGCTTGCTGTCCTTCGTCCAGTGTTTTCTCAATCCTGTTTAGGATGACTCGAGTGAAAAGTTTGTAGACGACAGACAGCAAGCGAATTGGGCGATAGTTGCCCGTATCGTGTAGGCCACCCTTCTTGAACAACAACACGGTCTTACTGGTCTTCCACTGAGTAGGGACCTTGCATTCAGACAGGTAACTTGTGAAGAGCCGAGCCAGTGTGTTTACGAGGACTGGCGGAAGGTTCTTCAGATGTTCTGGTTTTATCCTGTTCGGACCTGGTGCTCATCGATTTTTCACCGACGAAATGGCATGTCTTACTTCGGAAGGGAGAACCGGTGGAACAACATATCCATCCTCTTTTATTTCATAAGACGGGAGTCGGACATGGCTATCAAAGAGATCTGAGTAGTATTCGTGAATGATATTCTCCATTGCCTTTCTGGACACTGTAACTGTTCCGTCTAGGCGTCGGAGTGCAATCATCTTGGCCTTGTAGTTGGTGAAGGTTCGGTTTCGCAAATGCTTTTCGCAGCCTATGCAGCTTCGACCATTACTGTTGCTCTTCTCTCTTTCAGATCTTCTTTTATCGCCTGTCTGCATTGTTTCGCATGTTTGGACGTAAGTTCGCAGTTTTCTGCAGCTCGTGCTATTCCACCCTCTTTCTGGAAGCGGGCAGACCCTTGTGTAACCATATAAAAGAACACCTAGATCAGACACGAAAAGCAAAACAAAGTACTCCACTAGGCACGCACAGGATACAAAAGTATAGCGGAGACGATTTTAAGTAAAAGTCAATATCCTTGCACTGGAAACTAAAACACCAGCGCGAAAACTTCTTCAGGCTTTTTGGATGAATGCCAAAACTGTATAGTGTTTTTCTGTGAAAGTAAATGTATGCTGTTTAACAACCTCGCGATTGCTAAACAAGAAAACGACGCATTCGTAATCATTTAGTTCGCCATGGACAGAAATGCGGAAAAGCTGGGCTCCCTTTATGGATTGTGCCGTCCACACGGGCGAATGTTGTATCGCTTACCTAACTAGGTTGCACTAATAGCTGGACCACATAATCTGAGAGAAAATTTGTAAGGTGGATCTTAGATGAGATCAATATAATCTTGAATAACAGGTGGTTAACCAACCAATATTTGACCTCCACCTGATAAATTTTAATAGCTGCTTATATCCTTAATGTAAGCATGATGATGAGCCTCTTTTTTCGTCTAGATGTATTTTCGCAAAGTTTGCCAAGTCTTCTTCAGTCATTATTTCGGTAGAATAGGGCCACATATCCCCTCCGCAAGTAAACTTAGCTACAATAATACTTAGGAGATTTGAAACGTTACCACAGAAAACATCTAGACTTCATTAACTAATGATTTTCCGAGACCTAGCAGTTCTACATACCCACATTTGAAGTTGATTTCAAAGAAAATCTAGGCATTCATGGAATTTACTCTGGAGGGGCTTTTCTTCTTGCTAGAAGACACCATGACAAATTTTGAATTTTTAGAGCACAAATTAAGCTTGTCTTAACGAAATGAATGGAAGAATGCAGCCTCAGAGCATTTCATTCAGGCAGGAAGAAAATTTGGAGGAAGGGACACCATCTTAGTAATACATAGTGTTAACAAAAATGCACCTTTCTCTGGCAAATTCAAAGTATTTCCTTGAGAAAAACACTTGTTGAAAAGCTCGCGGTATGAAAAATAAAAGGGAGCGAAAAGTCTAAAAAGGACTTTGTTTGTTAAACCGACTGCTTTCTTCTGGGGTTGGCCTCTCGCTGTGAAGGTGGTGCAATTAAAGCAATTACGCGAGAGCAGCAATTTCCAAAAACTGCTGGAAAGTTTGCTCACGAGCGAACTTTTTAAACGGAATAGTTCAGAATATCCAAATACGGTCATATAGGCGGTTACGAACTATCTGCCGCCTAAAAGTACTCGGTGGCATTTCAACTACGTTTACCGAATTCTCTAGACCCGACCTTCTTAAGGAGCGTTTTATAACTGTACTTACATCATTTGTAATAAAGGGTAGGATAAACAAAAAAAACAAAACCTTTTTATCGCTAGAGTTGTCCTTTGGAGGCCTAGGATGTCCCCTACACATATCGCGAGCTACAATTTCGTAGCCATTACAATTGGCTATTTGCCGAGGCAAGTTCCCGGGCTCCTCTCTCTGCTCTCTTCTTGTGCACACGTTGGCTGCTGTTCGAAACATGTTTCCTACGAGCGCCCTTTTCGGGTGAGAGGAGAAGTAAGGAACCAAGATGCTTTTATTACTTTTTACTTTATTTTATTACTTTTATTACTTAATTTACTACGATACGTATCAGTTATTTGACTTTTAATTTACTGCTTTTTATTATTTTCCACGGAAGGGCACGATGTGGAATACACTATGAGGCTGAGATATTTGTAGCCTTTTCGGGGGCTCACGTGTTACCCATTGCTCCACTTAGACCTTTGCTCTACGTTTCTCTTAGCCAGATGTCTACCTAATCGTGCCATCAGCAATCACCCACCAAAGGGAATGACCTGAGGAACATAAATCGGCATTAAACCTAATAAGGATAAGGCTTTAGTTGAAATCACAACTTTTTGAAGTTGTTGGTGAACACGTCAGCCCTGGAAAGTATAATTGCGTGTTTGGTCCCCATCATAGACACCAGCGGTCCGGAGTTCTGCAAGTATCTTAGTATCGTTACGATTATGTTTCGCAACTTTTTATTTACTGCCTATTATTATTTTCCACGGTAGAGTACGACTTGATTGACGATGGGACCGTTAGGTAGAAAACTCGCTCAGAGAAAAGCGAAGCAGGGACCTCAGTATTGCAGTGGCTAACACATGAGTTCCCAGAAATTGTAATCACTGGTTCGAATCAACCCTGAGCACCAATTTTTGCAAATATCTTATGGTGGTTGAAACCTAGTACTCAATATTTTAAGTTTTCTCTTTGTCAGAAATTGCGAAGGTGCTTGGCTGAGTGGGTATCACTGTAATTCTGCGAACTGCCTCCGTTGGGCTGAGGTGTGGTTGGCAGCAGTTGCTGGTGTTGCTCTGGTTCGATGCTGACGTTTTGCCGACATCGCCTTCTTTAGAACCTGGACGTATTTCATTCAACGTTTTCTACACAACAACGTTCCACGACTTCTCGCTGCCGCTATCCATAGCTTCGCCTCCGAACATATGCTATCCACATAATTCAGCGATTTATCTATAGTGCTAACGAAGATCTCTTATCTAAATGAACACCGCATTGTTAAAAACCGCTCGCTGTGTTAACCTTTCATTTTCTGCCTACTATAATTTTTCACGGCAGGATATGTGTGAAATACAACCACAACGACGCCAAGATATTCGCAAGACTTGGACTCAGGGTCGAACCACGAATATCTTTTCTGAGGGCTCGCATATTAAACACTACACATCGGAGGCCTTTGCTCTGCTTTTCTCTCAGGTAATTTTTCACCTAACACTGTCATTAGCAATCACCCGTCAGAGGGATTGATCGGGATCTCTTTTTTGTGCCAAGTTTAGCGATTTCTTCCTTTTCACTTCTGTGCACACATTTTCAACCGCCCGGTACGTTTTTGATGAGTCCTTTCATTTGTGAAGGATGAGAGGAGAGGTAGTGCACTAGTATATTTTTACTATTTTGCTTTCGATACTATTTTGTCATATAGCCACTTTCTGAAAGCTTTATTTTGGTGTTTAAGAATGATGTCCAGTCCTCGGCTGGTTTTCTCGAGTTACTTTCATGAACTCTGGATGTCTATTTAGCAATTCAGAGCACCTGTCCATTTGTTCTTGTGTGGAATAGGCACTGAAGCAGTCGTCTATTTATCGACAGTAGTATGAGGGTCGATGATCGAGAATTGAAGCTTCCATCTTAGACACAAGAGCGATGACACGGCTTGGTTCCAATCGCTGTCTCATGGGCAACCCTCTAATTCGTGTAAAATATCTTCACCACCACCTTAGTATTGAGCAACTAAGATAATGTTTTCATAGAGTCATAAGCTAGATGTGTAGCATGCCGAATCAACTCATAATCACTTTCCTAAAACTGTCTGAAAAAAAAAACTAAAAATATAGGCAGAATTATTGGTCACCCGGATTTAGTTGGCTCAGCCAGTGCACTTGGAGTTTTCATCTTCGTCTTGGCGCTTGTATTCCTTACACATTGCCATATCGTTAATATTGTATTGCTATTATTACTAAAAGAGACTATAACCCAGTATCTCAAGCACCAAAATATTTGCCCTGTGGAAAAACTAAAAGTCCCTCCTAGCTAATCTGTAGAAAGACGAGCATTCTATCTCGAACTGGTAATTGTTTGGACCTTACAATATCTTGCGAAGCCAATTCACTACAGCCAGTGCGTTGTCGTACGTGCATGTGTTCGTTTTTTTCCGCCTATTGACTACACTACCCTACATTTCTGGGTACATTTCTCCGTCTCGCCTCGTTTGTCATCGTTGTGTTAATATTGTTTTCATAAAAGCTTAATTATCCAGGTTTGAGATCGTGAGCTGCTGCACCTATAAAGATTCCCCGCGTAAGCGCGCAAGGAGAGGAAGCACACTACACCACGAATAAGTCAATACACTGAACGGCTGCGTGGTACACTACTGGGTCAAAATTTCATTATGGAAATTTCACTCGGGAGAAACCAAAAAGTAACAGATATCTGCATTCAAACGTTCACTTCTCACACTAAAAAACCCTTGTGAGAAACATGCCTCGCACAGCCACCAGTGAGTGCACGGAAGGAGAGTAGAAAGAATTCTTGAAATTAGCGCTTAAAATAGGCAATTTTAATGGCTACGAAACGGTGGCTGTTCGGGACAGGTTTAAAGGAAAAACCACAGTGCAAAGCTGTAAGTCTAGTCAAAATTGAGTCTGTTGGTTCTTCCCGTCACCTCCAACAAAATAAGTACGGCTATAAAACGCTTAAGAGGAATCAGCCTAGTGAATTCAGTAACAATGAGTGAAGTACGCAAAACGCAAAATTGTATAACTTGTTCTCACGATCGATGCTGTGATTACATAAGCTCGGGAACACTAAATCTAATCCCTTGTAAAGCGTTCGGTGATTTTAACGAAGCGGGTGTGCACCCTGCGTTCACATAAAAGAACGCTGAACCAAATATTCTATAAGCCGCCCATTGTACACAGATATTATTTTTTTTTTCTTTCTACTAACCCAAGAAATCGGCTTGTCTTGAAGCGTTCTGAACAAACTCCAAATTTCCAAAAATGACCACTAATAGGGCTACCTTGTTACAGGGCAATATTCCAAATCGATTTTTGATGTACACCATGCACACCTATAACCCATGAAAGACTTCATGGCTGATCTCCATTAAAAACTGGACAGCTCGTAGTGAACAAAGCGGTGTGTGCGTAAGAGGACTTCTTCTTTACACTAATAAACATTTATAAAACAAGTCCTACCTGCCGAGGCTCATTCTACTGGGGAACACATCCTTATGTGATAGAACCTTCACACAACCATACAACCTAGCGGATTACAAATTCTGCACAATTGTACACCCGAAGCAAATTCGATTTCTACCTTCATTAATATTGCAGATTAACAAAAGATCTCGCCAGTGAGACATAACACCATGACGCTACAAAAAACACAACCATAATGCAACATTAAAAGCAGATGGTAAGCCTTGAGAACACTGAAAATACTACATACTACGTGGAAGGAGTACAAAGCAAAAGCATTTTGAAAAAAACGTTAAAAAAAAAACAGAACGAACACCAAACACAGACAAAACGCAGGAAGACCGACATTCTCCAACAGATGCCTTATTAGTCGTAGAGAGAAATTTCGTTTACAAAATGTCAGTGGCGTCGAGTTTGTCGCACACCTATCTATTTCCCATCTATTCACCTCAAACAAAATCCTTTCACCACACTTGGGCATTCTTCTCCAACTTCCAAATCAAAAGAAAGTCAGCATCATCATCTGTTACTCACCAACTTATACAGCTGATAAGACCGAACTGGACGATTTCTATACCTAGGTGGATGAAGTAATCTGCAACGAGAAGTTCCTCTATATATTCGCTGCTGGACACTACAACGCCAGATTAGGAACAGTCAAAGAAAGTGAATACATGATAGGAAGATTTGAAAAAGAATGAAATGAGACCCCACAGCAGAACCTCAGGGAACTCATTATTCGAGAAGAGAGTAAATCGGGTATGAACATAGGAGTCTCATAAGCACTTAATTAATACGACGACCGATCATATTCTCGCCAAAAGAAAATGGTGCCACTTTGACACACCAGTGGTTATATTCTACACAGGATCTGATCACCGCTTTCTCCGTTCCAAGATTCGATCCAGCCAGAAAATAGAAAAAAAACTACCGTCATTGTCCAAGAAAACGGAACAAGTAGTGGATGATTAGGATATTCTTAAATCCTCCCCACTTATGGCCTGTAGATGAAGGCCCTACCAGGGCTACACGCTGCTTATCTAAAGATTAAGCCTTGTGCTAAACTTGCCTAAGCCCTTTATTTACAGAGCGAGAAGTTCGGAATGCATCTTCATTATCACTTAGGAGCAAAAAGTGCACTGAAGCTTGATCCTACGGCAATACATTTGACACGGCTAACAATAAATGCCAGCTGTAGATGCTTGTAGGAGAATTTACAAAGACATAGACAAAAAGAGTTATCGGAAGCAGTTCAAAAACGATCCACTATGAAGGAGTGCCGTCGAAATCTTTGGGACTACAATACTCCGCTATCCTCTACGATGGTCGAAGATGGGACTGTCACCATACCCCACTGCGACACTCTAAAAGCCCCATCTCGGACTCCGAAATCCACACTGACTCTCCCGGGACTGCACGCTCTGTAGTTTTAATGGCGAAATATCACCGCATTCCTCAGAAATGATAGAAAAAGGGGCTCGTCAAGGCTACACCGTAACCCCAAAACTCTCTGGTGACGCACTGTAATGCATAATGAAGTCACTGGATTGAAAGGAGATTGCAACGCCTTTATGGAAAAATCCTAGCCGGAAAAATCTTAGCAAGTCTTCGTTTTGATGACGGAATCATCACCTTCTCAAAACATAGAGACGAAAAAGAGAGGTTGCTCAGCGAACAAAGTGGGAAGAAAGATTGGACCATGCATAAATAGGAGGAAGGACGAGCTCACGAAAATCCATGATACGAAGGTGAATAAAGCGAATTGGATGGTTCCCTGATTGCAAAAACCACCACGTACATGTACCTCGAGAATTCAATGAACATGAAGAGTAACAGTTAGAAAATGAAAAAACTGAAGAGGAAGAGCAGCATGGACCTCATTTGGGGCACTCAGAGAAACCACCAACCAGCAAATGAACCCAAAGCTCCGCGCTCACCATTTCGACTCACAGTTCGCTCATCGCTCTGTAAAGCAGCACCGTGGGCCGATTCTTCAACCACGTCAAGAAATCCACGCAGTACGGATACGCTCGAACGTCTTCTGAAATTCAGCTGGCAATTAAATAACACGTCTAGTCGGCATGCGCAGCTCAGATCTTCGTGGCTATCCCATCTTCGTAATGCAGGAGAATATATTTTGATAAGGTCGCTCACATATGAAGAACAGATGACGGGTGAATCAATAGAAGAAAGGAGCAGACTCCATGAGATTGCAAACGTCTTCATGGAAGACCATCCAAGCGATGGGTAGACATGTTCGTGACCAACGTCTACCATGTGCAGTCGCAGATAACAACAATTCCACGAATACCTCGCGGTAGAATGGTCCTCGCGCACGGCACCATGTCGCAAGCAGACCACCACCATGGACGATGACGCGCGACAGAAACGAATGAAACCATGCTGGAATCCGCATAAAAAAATGAATACAGATCATTCACTATCAAAGTATCCAAGTATATAATACTATGGAGCCACATATGTAGCCAATAAAAGCACAAAGGATAAAGCTCTCGGCCCTGATCAATCCCTGAGGGATGCGCCATGTATTCGACGTCATTGAGTATTGTTTGGAGGTGAACGAATGCATATCTGGCCTTTACAATGAGTCGAAATGGCTTACTGATGTATCGAGCCAGTGCTGCTATCCTCTGAGGCAATTCTGATACCTATTTACCGACCTCGGAGGGATGGAAAGCTTAGTAGGCCATGGGCGAGGAAATCGACCCCATGTGTATTGCAGGGCACTTCCGACCATGCCCCACACTCGCCCCATGCAATCAACAAACGATGGAAGTAATTCAAAACAATTTGTAGAAAATTTCATGGGGAGTCCATGCGAATAAATAAAACTCGCACTACAAGATATGATCGAGAAAATGGTATTTAAAAAAAAATAATGTTTTTAACAGAGTGAAGAACAAATAGATAGCACTCTCTTAAAACAACAAAGAAAATTATATCAAACAGCTAATATTTCGTAACTCACCGATGCACTTCGACTTCTACTGCGAGGAGAACGAGATCTTGAACGGCGTGGCGAGCGACTGCGACTGCGACGACGAGGAGAACGAGAGCGCGATCTAATTTGAAACTTTAAGACCCATTCACATAGGAGTAGTCCTAAACCTTGTCTAGAAAACATCGCACGATTTGTAGGAAGTCTTCCCCATTATTTAGGTTTGAGATTCGGAAAGATCTTACGGGCTGAACACTATTTCCATCCTAAGTTTTCACGTAAAAAAAATCGAAAATCTGGAACGTCAAGTGTCACTATTTACCTAACCATTTGGCTGCTTGCGCATTACCGACACTTCTCACACGGAGCGTCTAACCCCTCTAATTCTACTATTTGCTAGAATTTAGTCCTAGATAGAGAAGACATCAGCTTTTAACTCGCAAACTTATGGAAACATCAAAAGAAACAAATACTTGGTATTTTTAAATGTATCGTGCGATGAATTTTAACAAGGATACTACCAAGTCTTCCAACCAACCACGGACAAATTGACGCCATCAATATACAGCCTCATATGAAAACAAATGCGGGAAACGCTGGGACTATTAAGAGCTTGGATCAGGTCGACCATATAATCGGCAATAACTGCTGGTTCTTTCAGCACCATAGATGCTGACAGCCAGAATCTGCACCCCGAAATGATGTTCTGCACTGATACTGCACTGCACGACTGCACATCTGCTCTCGGGACTGCTACTGTTTCACTGTTCTGCTCGTCAGCAATTCTGCATACTAGGCGACTGCTTCAGCCGTGACTGCAAACAGCTACGGCCGACCTGTGACAACCACAGTTCAAAACACCTTTTCGTTAAGGTAAACAAGGCAAAACACATTGGAAAAACTAGGAAACAGATTCTATTTTCTGAATGTGTATTGGAATGAAAAGATGCTACTCAGATACTTCGAAGCGGAAAAAAATCTCTTGATTCTTTTACAACAACCGACTATTTTTTAAAGAACCCCAAAAGAATCTTTTCATCCACCCAGGTAAATTCTTCCCACGAACTTGTTTCATTAGAAATGAGCAAAATTGGAAAGGCATAACATTTAGATAGCAATAAAAAATTGATAACAAAAACTGCTACGATCGCGATGAAAGTAACAGTAGCACTAACAGTAATGACAATAATAATAACGGAAACAATAATAATAAAACATAGTAGTAATGGCCTGCAAAGTACGTTGGCAACTGCCTACACAAGTTCCCAATTTTTCGAAATATGCAAATCACTACCTCATTCACTTTTTCGCGGTCAGTAGCGACTTCTAGCCGAAGCTTCTTGTCGCACACATTTCCCTTTACAAATTTCCTTACGATAAAGCCCTTGGAGGAACTCATTTCTGCAGAATGTGCCACTGCCGCTTAGCAAATGAACCAGGAATTTCTCATGGTGATTCTCACTCTCACACGGTTAATAAACAGTAAAGAAGGTAGATGTTTGAATAACTTATGCGAGCCTACACAGTCATGTTGCGGAACAATGGACTAATAAAAGGTCATACCTGGCTAGCAACACTTGCCCACTATGACTAAGATTCTAAATGGATTTACAGCCTAAAGGATGATTCCAGTTACTTAAAGTGATTCATTTACCTCCCGCGCCTCGTGTAGCTGCCACGTTCATCGATTGGTCGTTCATAACGAGCCATCGCAACACGAATTTCGCGGCCTTCAACCCAACGCCCATCCGTACGGTCCATGGCGTACTCTGCATCGCGTCGGCTGAAAGTAAGTCGTCAATCGACAATTACTCAGCAAAGGAGTGAAAAAGAACAGCTTAGAACTTAAATTAGTTCGCTGAACGACAGTACCTGTAGAAGCGAACAAATCCGAAACCTTTGCTCTGACGGGTGTACTTGTCTCGAGGGATATGAATGTCTCCAATTTCGCCGTATTTGTCGAACATTCTACGAAGATCAGCCTGAGTCGTATTGTAGGAGATGTTGTCGACCTAAATTTATCGACTTAAGTAGTTATGACATATCCAATGGGTCTGACTACATACTTTCAGTGAGTACAGTCCCTCAATCGGCGGAGGTGCACGACGAGACATCTTCTGAAATTGCCATGTAACTGGACAGTGGGTAAACGCATGCAAATGCCATGACATGAGATTTAAAACATTGTGCTACTTGTAGCCGGGACATACGTGACAGAGACCACTTCACAAATGTCGTTCTAGTGATGTAAGGCATTGCGATTACCGATCAATTTGACTACAAATCTACAGGCAACAATCGAATACACAACATCACAGAAAGCCTTAACGTTCTTAACAACATGGAAGCTAACGCCAATGATGGAAGAAGCTCGAAAAAGACAACACCACCAGGACTCCGGCCCACTACACGTGACATAAAATTTTGACGCCGCGCTCGCATCATGCATTAGAGAAACTCGTCCACTGAGAATGCACCTCTAATGGAGCACACAATTACCGGACCTGTTCGGAAATCCACGCTCTGTGGTTGTTGGATCTTCACTTCCTCAATTTCTATATACAAATGGTGGTTTCTGATATGATAGCATCTCTCCTTAGTATCTTTACCATGTCTGACTTTAGACATTCGTCCCTAGTTTCCTGCTAACGATTCACCGCTACCCCCATTGAGTGTGCTCCCGTGTCGAAGCGCGATACACAGCAAGTGTTCTGTCAATCAAAATCTAGGCTAAAAATGGTCAGGAATCGGGTGGAGACGACACTGGGAAGCTCTAGAACGGCTTTAGAGACTTAAGGGAAAGAATGTATTGTACGGACGACGAATTTTCGGTCAGATGAAAAGTGTGCTAGTGAAAAGCGAACAACGGAAAATCAGCTTACAAAGCGGTCTCAACGAAGTGTTAGCCGTTGAATACTGAAGTAGGTGTTAACAACCTCCCAAGTGCTCATCAAAGACACCGACATGGGCAAAATAACTTGCTTATTAGTGCCGAGAGTAACTAAAAGTCGCTCTTCCGGAACTGTGCTGGATTTATCCAATAGGATAAACCAAAGGTATCAGTTGAACCATCGCCGTTTAGGAAAAGTGCGTTAGAACCCTGAAAGATTTCTTCAAACTGAAGCTCGTACTACTCACCAAACTGTGTAGGCGGTTCGGGCAAATCATATGGGCATTGCAAAAACGTCTTGCAAGCTTATCGCATTTAAGGTCTTTAGGAACCTGTCTTCCAAGGGAAGACCTTTCCCATTGAGAAGGCTTTCGAAGTGATTTTAGAAATGGGAGTGAGAAATCTCCAGGTACCACAGTCCGACATACAGAACGATTTCAGTACTACGATAGGTTAGTATTAGGAATATTTTAAGAGCAATTCTGTACTTTGTCCGGTCAGATAAAGGATAACGTTAAGTGCAAATATATTTGAGTTCCACAGAAAATAAGTGCTTTATTTCGTAACGATTAGCTCATTGATAAACGAAAAGTAGTAGTACTAAGGATGGCGCGTTAAACTTGTCCAATGAAAGGCCTGATTCTCCCGAAAACTCGTCCACGGAAGCGCAACCATCGAGATTATAATGGAAGTCCGTGCTGACCTGGATCTTGTGGCCTTATTGGACCATAGTTTAAACAGAAGTGATAACAGTAAGATGGTTACTTTCAATGGACTTCTTGCCACATAAGCCACGTCGCGGGGGTGAGGCCTAGTTTTGGAGCGAACCCGTTCTGTTTCACAGCGGTCAACACCATCTGAAAGAGACTGGGTTTTCCATAGCAGTTCATAATTTTTCGCTAAATAAATGACATGAAACACAACCACTATGAGGCTGAGATATTTGCTAAACCTGGATCTCAGGCCAGACTCGAACCCGCGATCATCGACTCCGGTGTCCACGTGTTACCACTGAGGCTCTTGCTTTGCCTTTCACAGCCAGTTTTCTACCCACCTGTAGATGAGAATGATCTGGAGCTCAAATCGGCACTAAACCCAGTCAAGATGAGGCTGTAGACGAGGTCACAACATTAACTTTCTATTTGTTGCCTATTACTACATTTCACAGCAGGGTAAAGGATAAAAGGATAAATCTGTCGGCGTTAACCAATCCCTGAGAGATGCCCCATACATTCAACTTCATTAAGCATCGGTGGAGGTGACTGAAAGCATACCTGGTCTTCATAAGAACTTGCGGTAGTTTTGCGATGTGTCAAGCCAGTGTTGCTATCCTCTCAGACAAGTTTGTTACTAGTTTCTCGACGGCAGAAAAATAGATGGCTTGGCGGGCCTGGAGCGCGGGGATCGATATCATGTGTATTGCAGAGCGCCTGCAACCACTGCGCTTCACGCGCTGTCACCGACGATAGGGAATAATGTGAAATACAAGGACATGAGTTAATCACCTGTAATAAATACATAAGTGACTTTGACTTATTGCTCTAAATGTGTACACGTTAGTATTTGCTATACGTTACCAGATTGTACCCGGCGAGAAAGACGGTTCAGCAAAATGTAAATGTTACAGGTTTTGGAGTAGACGGGTTTGACGACAACGTTTAAAACATCAGTTAACACATTGGCGTCGTTTAGAACGAACATTTATGAGGATAGTGGTTAGGACAAAGAGTTAAGGTCTGCTCTCGAACATTGATGAACGTGCACTTTGTGAACAATCAGCCCTCCTTTGATAGAATCGTCCACCTTAGAGAAGTCGAGTAAAAATCTATCGTTATAGGTAGCATCGCTGTAAGTCTCCTCAATGACTTTACATCTTATGTCTTGGTAAAGCGTCTCTAAGTCTTTGGTTTCATTGTGTAAAATATAGTAGGCTTATCAAATAATCTCGTCCTGAAAACTGCTTTGTTTAAAGTGTTGAGTTCAGGGAGTAGTTTTTCCGGTCCCATTCTTCTACCACGGTATACTGATTTACGTCTGATAAGGTATCGAAGAAGTAAACAATCTATAGAGAAAACTTCTGTGCGGTCAAATTAAGCACCGAAGACAACGTGCATTAAGGTCAACCAACGCATATTGCCAACATCGGCTTTCACCATGCGGTTGCTCACAATGCTCATCGTCCACTATGACTCGTTACTATATTCAAATGAACGACAACTTCTATTTGTTTCAGATTCACCACGAACAAATAGTCGGAACAAAGCCTACGTCGAAGATTCCAAACCACGACCAAGTTTCCTATATGTATACTTAAACGAATCCAGCACACCACGTAAGGTGATGTAAAAACTGTACTATTGTACTACAAGTCAGGTTACTTTGTTACATATTCGTTCATGCATTTTTTGCAATGTAGGGAACGTGTAGCGCAGTGGTCGGAGACGCCCTGCAATATATGTGGGATCGATCCCCACTCCCCCAGCCCATCAAGCCTTGCACTCCTTCGAGGTCGGCAATATGGTCCTAGACTTGGGACTGATCAAAGCAGAGAGCTTTATCCTTTACCATCCGGTAAGTGAGAGGTTCGACGACATCTCATGCTACTCTCTTGAACAAGTCTTTTTTACATTTTCTGCATAAAATGAATATCAAGAAGCGTTGTTGCGGAATCTCATGTGAAAGGCAACACCACAGATGGCGAGCAATGTGTCCGTACCAGAGAAAAGAAGTAGGAGACCAGCCTAGTGAGTCTACATTTTGAATGTACTTCTAGGGCTCAATCGTTATATCGTATTATCGTAATCAATCCACATACTGGTATTTTTTAGCAGTACAAATCTGACTAGAAGCTTCCACGAAGTCTCCTAAAATTGACTCATCCTCTTGACTTTTCGGATAAAACAAGGTTCACATGTTTTATAAAGGCTAAAAACTGATGAGTTTACAAAGTTCCTTACTTAACCTTTTCCACGTGAAATCAGCCAGACATAACTAACCAAAAACTTTCAAGGTGATTGAGCAAGCTTTCGCATTTGCGAAATCAGACGATCCGACAAAGAGATTTGCAATATTTATTTCACTCCATGCAGTTTCTTCAAGAGAGCAATAAAGTCCTCATGCGAAGCATAAAGAGGCTCATGGCTATCGACGGTAACCCATCTGACATTCACAGCGTCATCTCCAGCCTAAAACACCACGCCTCAACAAAGTTCGCTCAAATATGGGAGGGAGTTTTGCTGAAACACGTCACTGTAGGTCTCTAAAAATCAGAAAATTTTCAAAAAATAGAAAAGTTTCAGTACTTTGCAAACCTATGCTTTTAAATCAAACCACTTACTTGGATAGCTTGCTGGCCCGTTTTCACTGCTTTTGCAGGCCATTAGCCATTGAGGTTCTCTGGAGTCCCGGGGTCACCCTGGCCAAAGGCTGTCCCAGGTCGTCGCCACCACAGGCGATTGTCGTCTTTGTGGATTAGAGGGAAGTTTGCCACCATGCGACTAGTTTGAGAGTAGGACAGTGGTGGATCCCAGCATTGGTTTACTCTTAGCTGGGCTTCCCGATGAGAACGCCGGACTCCTCTCAGCTTGAGAGACCCTTCTGAGGTGATGAATCCCACCGCTGTACATCGCAGACCGACATATGGGAACACCGTCCAACCACGATGAGGTGGTAGACCGTTGGTAGGTTAAATTAAATCAAACAACAGAATGTTCGCTATACCTTCAATTCAACATTGTCCAGTAGTGCTGTCGTGTCATGGAAATTAACGCACACCGTTTCCATCCAAGCGTTGTCCGTATTGCGAGGGTCGTCTACATATCCTCTAAATTGCTTAAACACAGATTTCTCGATAAAGTAAAAGCGTGATAAATACGATCCATATCTCACCTGTAAAGTTCACGTCCGTTCTTCCAAAGCTGTTCTAGTTCAGATCGTATTTTTCCATCCAGTGTCTCTTCCGAAAATTCTCGTTTCAAAGTTTGTGAAACCTCCTCACCGGCCTCGACCATGCCACCAGGAATGGCCCACTCACCTAGAATGATGATGGAGTAAATGTACTGAATAAAAAAGTATTACTGCTTATTAGCATACATAGATGGCACTCTCAACAATGTGTAGCTTTTCCTTTATATGAGGGTTAAAATGCGATGCGAAGCAAAACTTTCTCTTCGCTCCTCGGCTCGCATGGGAAAAATTCAGTAATATCAAAAGTCTACAAAAAAAAATTAAAGCAGAGTACTCCAGGATGACAAATCACTCGATCCACAAGGCCTGGTGGTGTGAACTTATTAAAGTGGTAATGGCAGAATAATACGTCCATTTTAATCCAAGGAGACCACTTCTTCTTCTAGAACTGCAGGAACAGTTGGTTACGCTCAATAACCCTTTGCTAAGTCCACAAATCTCGTCAAATTCCATGCGGTCGTTATCCAAAAAACCAAGAATTACTGCGTAAAGAGGAAAAGCGCAGCAATAAAATTTCTATGGCGCAGTGCTTTGTCATTTCAAGGATAGGTAAAGACATCAGCTTGGATCCTACGGGGATACAACCGTTCTCTAAGAAGATAACCATAACTTTGGGGCGTGTTTGTAGTGCATTTCAATCAGCCGTATTTCTGGTCGAATGCTAGCTACTGATCAGGAGCTTATAAGGTCAGATATGCATTAAGCGGACCACCTGCACGTAGAAGGGTCAGGAGCAGTCGGTTCAAATCCAGATCGTCTTGTGGGCTCGCGTGATTTTTTAAAGTGGGTGTTTCCCACTATTCTAGTAATAATATGACGTCACACAGAGCGTGTTCTCCTTCAATCTGTACTTTTCCCATTGCTTCATACTTTCTCTTCTACAACCAATAACTGCAAGGACATCGAGAAATCTCCTTTATGAGTAGAATCTCGTTCACCTCTATGCCGTCAGCACCTAATGCACTGGATAACACCCTCTGTAACGAAATGCTCTCCTCCATTTATGCTTGAAACATTGATAATTTAAACACGCCAAAATATTCCCCTTGTTTTTCCGGTTTTTTTTTCGAGAAAATTGAAATGTCCCAAATTCTGTAAACGTTCTAGAGGTACACAATCCCTCCAAAGACAAATGATGAGCAAAAGCCTTCAATATGACTTCTTTTGCTCAAACTGCTGAAAAAAAAGAAACCAAGTAAGGAATCATTACTGAATTCACCTGTGTCCGACCTTCTAATGGCTACGAACTGCAATTTGCCATTCTTTAACCTGGTGACCAAAGGGTCAGCAGCGTGGTTAGGGCCCCATCTAAAAAGCTAACACAGATGGACAGAAAACTACGGACGTCCTTCACACACAGTGGAATGAATACCTTCCTAGAACGCCTCTTCCACGGAGACCAGTTCTTCCGATCGGATTCATCGGTCGTGCCATTGAATCAAATGCGTAAGCACTGAAGATAGAAAACTTCAAGATCATGTTCCAATACTAATCTTATCAGCGTTACTTCAAAACGTGGAAACACAATCGTACCCCACAAACGACACTCTATTGACCTTGCCGTCAACAGCATTCCACTTGAAGCTGCCATCCGGAATGTCAGGATCGGCCCACTTTCTACCCAAAAGCTTAGGATCTGTGTAATCGGGAGGATCGTACTCAGGAAACGGCATACTCCATCGTATTTTCGTTTCTGGTACTGCACAACGATGAACGGAACTTCGCAGATAAGGAATATCTGAAACAGGCTTGAAGGCCAAAGATCAAACTTAACCAGGCTTAGAACTAGTGGAAACGATTCTTTCCAAAATAAATCTTTTAGCCACTCCGGATCTAGCTTCGCTAAAAAACAAAACTACATCGGAAAGTACGATCAGCACATATTGACTCTTGATAGAGGCATGGGCCTGATGCAAGGGTTTGAAGGGCACTTCTCATCATCGCATGAGGTTTCTTTGAACAAAACGTGAGGAATATACGCAATTCCTCCCGTCATACCTGCTACGCGACATTTCCTGTGAATCATACTCGCAGCGCATCCAGTCGTGAAGAACGGTGACTTGAAGTTTGTTGAACTACATGCAATTGCGTAGGCTACCATCTATTTCGCGGCAGGTTTTTCTGTGGATGATTACTACGACTAGAATATTTCCTTGATTTTGGTCTTTCCCTTTTGTGTCCGTCATTGTTGTTGTTTGCCGTAGTCGTAATTCTTGGCTAACCTTCCAGATTTAGCGAATGGTCTTGGAAGCGAATGATAAAGACAGACTCGATGAGGTAGATAGCATTTTAGCGGCTGAGGATGGCCAGATCAAACGCTCTCGAGATCCGAAGATGTGCCATCATAATGCTCGGCAGAAATGTGCTCATTGTCTTCCTATAGATGTAAGTCGCATTTTATCCTGCTTTGTTCCCATTTGTGTTTCATTCATTGCTAACGGACTTCGTGTGCTTGCCATCATACACTGTTCGCAAAGGCGCCTAATTTTGCTTTCTGGGACCAGGGACCCCGAAATCAACCTATTCGGATTTGCGGGCTTTTTGACAACAAGCATTGGTTTTTCGATAGCTGCTAGACTTGAAGGGTTGTGGACATGACAAAGTTGTAGAAAAGGCTTTGCTCTATCCTTCTGTAGGTAAGAGTGTATGTATGTATGCCATTATTTAATAAATGGCAATATAGTCAATCGTACATACATATTGCTGCCAGCATTTGGGAACGTTTTGCTGTTTATTTTGTGGCATTTTGGACGTTTTTTTTATACCCGTACACATTCCCTATATTCTTCATAGAGAATACAATAAAATCAGTTGATATTCAAATTACCACTCGGTGGACTTTTCCGAAAAGCTGATGTTTTGCCAATGAGCAAGTCATTAGAACGACTTTTCTGGTGCGAGTTCTTCGAAATTGTTCTGCTTTCGAGAAACTACCAAGTAATTACGAGAGGTGTGGTGAAACAACTCTGTATGACAATTGGATGAGCTCTGTATATCTCACGCCGACCATTCGCTCCGCCACGTATGGACACCACAATGTCCATGTCGTGACGAATGGGATGCTGCGTGACTGGTATCAAATTTCTTGAGGTCTTTGTGATTTTCTGTTGCATATTTGGAGCGCTGAGTGGCTTGTTTTGAAAATCCCCATTCTTTGCAAAAGAATTTCGAACTTCGAACGAAAACGGAAACTTCGAACGAAGTGATTGTACTTCGTCTTCGTGCTCCTTGAAATGAATTTTCTGCGAAGTTTCTTTTTAGAACAGTAAGGGTACATTGAATTGTTACTTCTTTCTGTTAATGAGAAATATCGTCACTAATGTACTAATGCATTAACTGCAGATTTCGTCTTCCAACTTTTGGAATGCCCCAGCCTTTCCACTCCGATTCGAAGAAACATTTGTGCATTAATTTGTGATTATATTGAGATAATGAGAAACATAGCTGAGCATGTAAATGACAATTATTGAACTATTGATATTAGTTAGTGGGAACGTATAACGCAATAAACCGATCCCTCCGCCCTAGGCTCACCAAGCCTTCCTTCCCTCCGGAGTCGGCAAATTAGTATCAGGCTTGTTTGGGGGCTTAACGAGCCATATCCTTTTCCCTTTAAATGGTGTTTATCCTTCTCTTTTGTATGTATGTGTGTGTATTTTAGCCGTATGATGAAGAATATCTGAAGTCGAAAGACATCAAGCACATGTCGTTTCATGCCCATGTGCGCAAGCTAACATCAGGACATGGCAAAGGTTCCACACTGAAGCGTCCGCTAGAGAACATACGGTGAGCAGCAGCCGTTGATTCGTCTTAAATCTGAAGAGTTCCTTGTTCAAATTTCGCTTACTTCTCTTATTTTTGCAAAATTTTGGTTGATGATTGGACCATTTTAGTAAATTTTAGTTTAGAGCTACTATCGATTTGACTTGTCCAGCTCACAAACCGTATCCAAAAGGTGTTTGTACAAAGTGTAAACCGCCAATGATGACGTTAAATCGTCAGGTATATGAATTTGTTGATAAGAGATCTGGCTAAAATGCAAAAGTGGAAACTAAGACTTTTTTTAATCACACTAGACGGGTGTATTGATGGTCTACAGGTGTAGGTTTATTGTTTTTGCTGTTCTTTTTCTTTGCTGTTGTTTCATTGTTCTCTTATTAAGTTTGTAAACAATGAACAAAATAGCCATCCAAAAGTGGCGATAATTTGGTGATATGTTCGTAATTTTTAATCTTTTGGCAGAGAGTTTCTATTTCTAAGCTTGGAACAAAAAGTTTATGAAATGAGGAGAGAATTTCCTTAGAGCGAGAATAAATCCTCCTACAGCCTCGCCTCTATGACGTACAAGTGATTTTCACTGTAAAGTCAGTTGGCAGATTCCAGGAAAGGTTTTCGTGGAAGAAATGACATTTGGGATCTTTCGCATTAATGGGTAAAAAAAAGGTAATATGGCGAGTTTAAACCACATCCTCTGTGAAGTGGTTTGATTATCCTCTAAAGAGGTTACTTCTCACTCTAATACAAATACGAGGGTAAAAAAAGTTGGTAAGTTTCTTTGAGCATCGACAATTCCATGGAATAATCCAATGAAAACTAAGACTTTTTTTAATCACACTAGACGGGTGTATTGATGGTCTACAGGTGTAGGTTTATTGTTTTTGCTGTTCTTTTTCTTTGCTGTTGTTTCATTGTTCTCTTATTAAGTTTGTAAACAATGAACAAAATAGCCATCCAAAAGTGGCGATAATTTGGTGATATGTTCGTAATTTTTAATCTTTTGGCAGAGAGTTTCTATTTCTAAGCTTGGAACAAAAAGTTTATGAAATGAGGAGAGAATTTCCTTAGAGCGAGAATAAATCCTCCTACAGCCTCGCCTCTATGACGTACAAGTGATTTTCACTGTAAAGTCAGTTGGCAGATTCCAGGAAAGGTTTTCGTGGAAGAAATGACATTTGGGATCTTTCGCATTAATGGGTAAAAAAAAGGTAATATGGCGAGTTTAAACCACATCCTCTGTGAAGTGGTTTGATTATCCTCTAAAGAGGTTGCTTCTCACTCTAATACAAATACGAGGCTAAAAAAAGTTGGTAAGTTTGACATGGAAGGTTTTCTGAGTTGTTGATGGAGAACACTCAAAATGGAGTGTTATTTTATTTCTTTATTTACGCACAAGCTGACGTTTCGGAGGATTTCGTTTTCCTCGGAGCTTGGAAAGGTCAAGTTTACGCAATCTACCCAACTCAACACCTCCATAACCAAACAAAGATAATGCTAAACAAGGTTTCAATAACATTTAACCCCGAATAGCTTCTTCGCACACTCAACTCTTTCTATGAGCCTCCCACTGAATGTCACTTGATGACTAACCGCACGGACTTCACATGGAAGCATAATGTGCCTCTCACACTAGAATAACAGATTTAAATACTGCCCAATATCACGCGTGATTATGAGGCATTCTTCCTCGCGGTTCATTTTCCGATTCTTGGAATTAGTTCAAAATGCATCGAGTGTTTTGCGCGCTTGTGTTTTCGATTCCTATTCGGGGCTCTGAGAAAGCCCAAATCCGCAGAAACGTGAGCTTGTCCGTAAATAAAGAAATAAAATAGCACGCCATTTTTAGTGTTCTTTATCTACAACTCACAAAACCTTCCATGAGCATTGGATTGTTTCCAAGAATTTTCGATGCACAAAGAAACTTACTAACTTTAGCCTCGTAGTAGAGTGGTAATTAACCTCTTCAGCGGTTAATCAAACCAATTCATGGAGAATGTGTTTTAAAATCCCCATACTATCTTTTTATACCTATTAATGGGAAGCATCGGAATTGTTCGATCAATGCCGAGGTTAATAGAAAGTCGGTCATGGGAGTTACTGAGAATGGCGTTTAGTCACTTCAACTACCCAACTCATTGGTGCATAGAACTAAAGTTTTGCCAAAAATGATCACGGTCATGTCAAATAAACAACTTATGATTAAGGTCTCTATTACCAAATCTGTATTGAATGGTCTCTATGTTGGACGCGTAGATGACCTATCTTCACAACGGTTTAGCCCATTTCCGGCTTGTTGCGTTTGACTGCAAACCTCGTAAACGGTCTGTTTCTGTCAATATTGCGCCTCTGCGTGATTGAGAACTGTCCCTCTACGAATAGATATGCTTTTTTTAAGTACATTTTGAGAATACAATTAAATCAATATATCTTGTTGTTGTAGTAGGACACCTTAGAAAATTGCTTAGGGCTACCTCGTCTTATCATTGTCGACTGTGTTCTTCACATGACCGGCTTATCCATACTTCTCTGTAGCTGTATACTATTTCACTGGAACATCTCGACGTTCATCGACTGTTTCTCATAACGGTTTATATTAATTCGGTCTGTGGTTGGTGTGTAAAATATTTTATGCTTGAGATATCCTCAAACGTTTATCAGTATATCAGAGCTCTGGAAAGATATTCCAATTGAGTGCATGACATCGAAGTTTTGACTTTGTCGGTTAACCTATAACTTTGGTAAGCCAACTGCAAGCGGTGGTGTCGTCTTGTTGGGCTGTTTTTCCACTGAGATTTGGCCTAGAACATGGACTAAATCTATCGCTTCTACCCTTCGTTGACGAGTGTCTCATTGTCACTGAACACCTTTTCTTCGTCAGCGAGGATATCGAATTCCTTCTTGGTCAGCTGGTTGGTTTCATCGAAACTCGTGTTGCATGCGTTAGAAGTATCTTCGTAAATGAACTAGTTTGGTAATTTTTGGCATGATCACTCCTTAAGGGGACCTCCATCACCATAGGTTCCATTCCATACCGAAGTATGATATTCTGTGGGTTTTGATGAATATGGTGCTAGAAGTTGCATTTAGTAATAAAGTACTGGTTTTTAACTTGTAGTACTTTTAAATGGCTACTTGAAATAGAGATTTGCAGAAGTACCGACATGTTGACAACATCTTTTTCGAGAACCAAGATCTTGTGAATGATTTTTTGAATTTCTGGAGGACAACGGGAAACCAGCGTATCGGGTACTTAATCGGCAAGTTGGTGCTCAATGTTGAATATATATATCATTCTTGTGCTCGGTAAGATTTCCATTTCAATACGTGTTTTCTTTTCAGGTACCAGCCGTTCTCAGACGTTCCTCTTGGTATAAAAGCAACCGTTGCAGCAATATACGAGCCACCTCAGAACTGTACACCAGATAGTGTTGAACTACTTGAAGTCCCCAACGAAAATGTATCAGCTGAGAGTAACCGCAATCATTATTCTTAGTCTGTCTTCTATCTGATTAATTCTAGGCGGTGAATCAGCTCTGCAATTGGTTGGGATTACGGCGTGTAGGTTGGATTTTTACAGATCTTTGGTCTGCTGACCGAGTGAAAGGAACAGTTCATTGCACAAGGCATAAGGTCAAGATATTAATAGAATATTTTAATATTGTCATTCTCATTATTTTCTTTGGATAAGCTTTGGTGCGAAAAGCAGCTACTTTTTTTCCGAGAAGCTCGGGGATGATCACGAGCAGAATCTGTGCAATTGGTATTAAGTGATCTCGTATTTATCTACGTATCATTGCTTCGTTTCTTATTTTGTGTAGAACTTTTCTTTTCCAGGATGCATTCTTCCTCTCAGCTGAAGAGTGCATAACGGCTGGATTTCTTCAGTCAATCCATCCAAACGTAACTGAGTACTGCTCTGACCGATATTTCGGCTCGAAATTCGTGACCGTGGTTGCAAGTGGAGATGAACAAGAGCAAGTAAACTTCCATGGATACCAGGTATGGTGTTTACACAATCTTGTCATGTTTAATTCTAACGTTCTTGTAGGTTTCGAACCAGTGCACTGCCCTAGTGGAAGCGCAACTTCTTTGTCCGACAAATCATCCGGAACTGGCATACATTAGGGAGAAGCCGCTTTCAGACACGCACTATATAACTGATGTACAGTACACGGTGTGGTAATTTATTCTGATTCACAATGCTCGTTCACGTTCCATTCTAATCTAAGGTCTCATCTTCATTTCATGCCAGTCACTCTATGTGTAACATGTTAATTTTTGGGTAAACTTCTTACACTGTTTCCAAAATTTCTTATTTTCTACAGGAAAAGAATCAATACGGAGCTGAAGTGCTAAAGAATGGTCGTCCATTGCCGGTCGAATTTCTATTGGTTCGATTTGTTTATTTCTAAGTCCTGTTGTTTTATTAAGTTAACATATTAGCGACGAAATACACTGATTTTAACGCATACACAATGGAGAATAATTTAGCCGTTGATGTCCAACAACTCAGTCTATAGCGAACTTTTCTAGTCTAAATGAGAAGCGTAAGAGCACGCAAATTTTTTCCCATTAAGAAAAACACTTATTCTATCACAAAGAAGTCCTAATTTCTTGAAGGATAATAAAGAAGGAGAAAGCTGTCGGCGTTGATCAATCCCTTAGGGATGCGCCATGCATTCGACTTCGTTAAGCATTGTTTGGAGGTGATTGAATGCATATCTGGCCTATATATGAATTCGCTGTAGCCTACCGATGCATCGAGTCAGTGCTGCTATTCTCCCTGACAAGTTTGGTTCCAATTTTCCATTTCCGGAGGGATGGAAGGCTTGGTAGACCAGGGGCGCGGGAATCCATCCGCTATGTATTGCAAGGCGCCCCCGACCACAGCTCCAGGCACGCCCAATACAGTGGTTAGTATCCGCGTCTGTCTTAGAGGATACAAATCTTTTTTCTGCTTTCTGCTAAGTTGAAATCTGGAGCAGCAAAATGGTTGAATACCCGGGATTTCATCAAAAAAGAACATAATGCTGTCACCAGATATATCGTTGGTCTTCGTAACTACCGCGCTCACAGCTGCATTAGTATTTTCTTCATCCGAAAAAAGAAATCAAAATATGTTGGAGAAAATGATAGAACGTTTCTAAAGATATAAAAAAATTCTCTTTCCTTACTCAAATCCTCAAATGCTCCATTTGTTGGAAAATTATTGATAGTTACAGAAAATCAGCATCATCGGGAGTGTTAGTTATAACGGTAATAACATCCTAATATCTTCGTAGTAGTATTTTCGTTGTCCTAGGTGGATGTGCCAACTGGTATGCCTAAGGAGCCACAATATACCTTCCCACCCCCTCCAACAACTCGTTTTGCCATTGAGAATCGAGAAACAATGGGTGAGACACAGGTATCTCATGGTTGTTCATTTCGCTTGATTATTAAATTGTTCATCTTGCAGTATTTTACATTATTTATGTGGTATGTTGTCCTCTAAGCAAAAATAGTTTAGGGAGGGGAGAATATGACTGCTTATTGTGCCCAGTTTACTCAGAATCAATTCTTGGAGCAAGCAACCAATTTCCACTTCCTACTCTATCTTATTACTAATCATCTTGTACAATTTAGCGAAGCCGAAATACAGGTTCGTATCCTATGGCCTACCATGTCCACTGTACGGGCAATATGAGGACCCGGAATGTCATAACTCTTAGTGTTTCAAGGTCCAATACTTATTGATTTTGTTTTCCAGAGGCTTTGTTTGGCAGTGAGTACGCAAGATCGACAAGCAGCCATTGAGTGGGCCCGGGAAACAGCAAATTGGCAACAACTCGTCGCACTCTGTCTCGAGCAAGGGCAAAGTGAGTTCTGTGGTAACGTTTCTGCTTTAACATTTGCGTCAAAGTGTTTAATAACAACGCCCATCTAGGACTTAACAGCATTCTGCAATATTGTTACTGTTAATCTTCTTCTGTTTTTAAGGCC
Organism: Angiostrongylus cantonensis; assembly: GCA_009735665.1. NCBI lineage: Eukaryota > Metazoa > Nematoda > Chromadorea > Rhabditida > Metastrongylidae > Angiostrongylus > Angiostrongylus cantonensis. The sequence goes on along the minus strand of MQTX01000191.1, from coordinate 961,167 downwards.
ATGCATCAGCAGCAGGAACAAAGTGGTCCTGCAAGCACTGCACCTTCGAGAACACCGAGCTGCGACCGGACTGTTCCATGTGTGGCCTGCCAGCAAATGAATAACATTACGTCCAGTGATATTGGAAATGATTTTATTTTGATATTAAGTGTATTGTTTTTGATGTATGCTTATACTTGACACAAACCCAAAGTATAATTTACGACGACCTGTCAAAATACGTTGGCACCGTAAGTTTTATCACATTTTTAAATGTGTATTCACCAATCTAGTGGTTCGTAACTTTAGTACACATATTTATTGCAATAAAATGTTTACTGCTTCTGATTATGGCGATTTCTGTGAAGAAATAAACGTGACTCAACATCAGATAATTAGTGAAAGAACATATGCGAAATGAAAAGAAGAAAAGGAAAGCGGCCACCATTCCGTGGTAGCTTGACAGCTCGACATGAACGGAAGGGTATGACTTCGTGGTAATCACATAAGGTCCTTGTTTGACGACTATCACGCGATAGCAAGACGAACACGAACTGTTTGAATTCACGTAGAATGATTGTAGTGTGGTACCGATGCATCACGACAATTGTAAGCGATAAGTTAAGGCGTGGTTAACACTCCTGGTTAAATCACTTATGAGGGGACCCAACAAAAACTAAATAAGAAGGATATAGTTGCCCAGAAACAACGAATATCGTCTGCTCTTCTTTGTTTATTGTCATAACGGATATCAACCGAGAAGTTCAGAACATGTTGTCAAAACTGGGTAGTTCACACATGAGAGCGAAAGCTGACGACTGACGAATGAATCATCTCAAGATAGTATCATTCAAAGGTACTTTACTACTTTATTTTTCAAATGAAATGAATTAGAATGGATAGAAAGGCAACCTGATTAGCCATCTATGCTTTGCACTCTTACGCTCCAGATCCGTATATTGCCACACTGACTCTTTCGGAAAACGTTATAAACAGGCTAGCAGGTTAGCGACGACGACGAATACGGGAGTTCAGTCCGTTACTGCTCCCAGTCATGTTCCGTACTGTTTTTCCAATTAGTTTAATTGAGCATGCTTCAAGACCCACAGAGAACTAGGTACAGACTGTTAAATGCAGATCATACACAAAGCACAAGGCGTCGAACTATTCGATTCCTGACTCTGCGAACAAATTATTCATGCATACCCAAAAACTATAAAAACATGGAGTAAATTCCAGCGAATTATGAGACCTCGACGAAATCTTAAGGGAAAAACAATCGATTGAGCTAAAGATGAACACACCAACACCATCAAATAACTGTCAAAAAAGAAACGAAGCAATATGATACAGAAAAGTTCCACACAGGACAGAATCTGATGACCAGCTTCCTGCTATACGTTTTCAAAGAATATTCGAGCACAAGTTCATTAAAATCAAGTGGATCCCTTGCAACTGAACGCCTCAATGTCCGGTTGGGTTACGCCTACGTTCACCGTTTGCCGCTAGAAGAGCTCTTGTCTTTTCCGCATCTATCAAGGTATAATTAACTGCGCCGTTCTCAGCGTCAGTACGTTGGCCGGATGACGAGCACCTTTAGTCAAGCAATTAACTTTTTAATAGAAAAGTATCAACATTTCTCAACTACCTGCTGGGTACACGTTCAGGTTCAGAACCCAGACCAACTTCGGCATAGTTAAGAGGACGAGGAGAATTGGTTGCATCGCGATCCAACAGAGGTCTACCTCCTGTCTGAATTCAAAATATTTAATTTTTGTTTAACTGAACTACAACACAATGAGTTTGTATGTGCCTCTGAGCTCGAAAACACTAGAACTAGAAGCTGGAAATAACACCGCATCTAGATGATCTTCAAAAAGTATTCTGTACTGACTTCTACAACGTTAACATATCTTCCGGATGGTAGCGTCGAATCAAAATTATTCGAATGGTTAAGCACTGAAGGAGAGGCTGGTTTTGTGTAGCAGAGAACATTGGTTGAACCAGCTCCAGTGTCCCTAATGATAGATCGACCATATTTTCTTTCGAAAACACAGTGCAAGATTTTAAAGAAAACCCGAAAGAGAAGCCATCATATGCATAGCCTACCACTTCAACGGGAACACAGTGCGCGTGGGAGTGTTTGGTAAACTGCATTGACTGCTGGATGAAGAAACACCACGAGATCTCTGAGAAACTGGAAAAAAGAGAAATAGCACTTCAACAAACAAACCGTCAACAATCCTCTAAAGAAAATGCACCGTCATTAAACACTTCTTGTGGAGAAATATTGACGTAAGGAACAGAGAATAAGCCATTTGCGGACTTCAAGCTATTACCGGAACTGCGTCGCTGTACAACTTCGTCCATTGCTGAGGGATTAGTTCTTTCGGAACTGTAATTTATTAGACTTACAGAAGATTGAAAGGAATTAGAAAGAGAAATCAAATACAACCCGACATACACAATACTTCCTACTAATCGCTGATCGACAAATGTGTTATGACGATGGGGATGGAAACTATCGGGAGGAAGGCCGGGTGAGTCTCCTTCTCCAACACTCCTACAAACGTTTAATGAATCGGCTTAGAGTGATTCCGTGACCAACCGATGTCGCTAACAACTAAACAAACCTTGGTCTTGGAGGAGGCGGTATTACAATATTCCGAAGTCGTTGTGCTGATCCACGATGATACGAATTGTATCCAGATGGGTGGGCTAAGTATTCCAATCCCACACCGGCTCCTAAACGTCAGCAACTCTTTTTAGGAAGAAATGACACCGCCACATTTGCTCTGACTCCTTCTATTTCATTCTTCTACGCTAACTGTGCAGTTCCATATCAAGATTTCTTTTGTGTGTTGACCTACGAATTAAATAAAATCTCATAACCACTTCCTTAGAAGTCATGCATAGCAGAGCTAGAGATGGCTAATGATGGGGAATATTGCTTAATTTCCTTCTAAAATGTGTCTAAAACAGAAATGGACACCGTCACGTAACTACCAACATAAAACCCTACAGGCAACACTCTTCACAAAATAACGAATATTGTCTATCACTCCTCAATCAAATTCATATAAACCTTCTGTACTAGCTATTGCACCGCCTTCACACAACGGTTACGTCAACTCTCATCTTGTTTACTTCCTTTTGAAGCTGTTAGGATAAAATAATGGATAGAGCTCTCGGTGTTGATCAATCCCTAAGGGATGCGCCATGCATTCGACTTCATTAAGCATTGTTTGGAGATGACTGAATGCATATCTGACCTTTACAATAGTATGGAAAATTCTGTTCACACAAGTATTTTCTATTGTTTTGTTACTCGACTTCATCAAGCATTGTTTGGAGATGATTAAAAGCATATCTGTCCTTTACAATGACTCGCGGTGGCCTGCCCATGTATCATGCCAGTGCTGCTATCCTCTCAGACAAGTCTGGTACCAATTTTTCGACCCCGGAGGGATGGAAGGTTTGCTGGGCCATCGGCCCGGGATCGATTTCACGTCTATATCGCAGTGGGTATCAGCACTCCCATAAAGGTTAGTCCAAAATTGGTTACTCTTCATAGCTGCTCCGTTTTTCTTCAGTCGACGCATAGACATGGCAAAAACCCTTCCAAATCACTTTGTTATTCCAATTGATACTGTTCGCTAGCGCACCTTCGATTTCCATAGAATAGCGTAATGTCAACCAAATCTCACACTTCTGCATTATCGACATATTAATGTTATTGTCAATTCTCGTGTAATCGCTATGTGCTGTTAGTGTATGCCGTTGTGTTAGTCCAGCAACTGTCACAAATACTTGTGTTCTCTATAAGTACTCTGAAGAGGTTATTACGGCCGGATCAATTCTTCCATCTGTGCCTGAATCCATCTATAACCCTTGATGTCTCTGTGTGATGATCGCTTTATAATGCTTAATACCTTGTCACCTTGCAGAGCCCTCTCCCTCATTGATAGAACAACTCCTTCCTCCACGGTATCTCACTCATATGAGGAATCTCGAGCCGGTTAGTCGCGAGGCTACGTGGCGCGTCCCCATGTGGCGGAAAGGAGTTAATCGCGAGCCAAAGCGACCTTTGCTTCCCTGTGACGTAAGTGAATCCAGGGTATGGACTACCTGTTTCTGCTGCGCCGATTTGGCGCATACTTTCTGTGCTTGGTAGGCGTATTCATGCATGCGTGTGTGGGTGCGTTCTCGCTTATGCGGATTGTATTCTATGAGTCAATACGGAAATGAGTCTGCAATCAAGTGAAAGGGAAGTATATGGTAGGCGGTTAGGAGTCGCCTCCAACAAATAAGCTCCATGTCCACTCTGGGAGAGCCAGGCAAGCTACCCGTGAGTATAACCAGTCTCCACGTTCAGAGAGACCAGCAAGCTATACGTGGTTATCAAAATGGTAAACACAGTAAAAAAAATATGGCCCATTCCCATGACTACGAAACAGCCACAATTTCGCAGCGTTGGGTAGGACGAGTACAGAGAGGCCGCCAAATGACATTAGCTAAGCGGAACGAATGCTTGCGGAGTTTGATAAAGCGTGTGGAAAGATTGGTCTTCGACTAAATCTCAAGAAAACGATGTTCGTGAAGAACGAATTGGTTTCGCTTGCCCTATTCACGCTCAAAAGAGCGAATATCTCCGAATGCTCCAGGTATGTCTATCTTGGTCGGTAGATCAGTATGATAAACGACTTAGCTCCAGAGCTGAGCAGAAGGAAACGAGCGGCTTGTGGAGCTTTCAAGAGCATCGAGGATGTAATGAAGAGGAGAAAAAACTTCGTTCTCACCTTTTTATCTCAACGGTACTTCCTGCCCTAATGTATGCGTCAAAAACTTGGTCGCTACTTAAGCAGGATGAAAGATCACTCAGCGTTAACGAACGCGCAGTCGAAAGGACGATGCTAGGAGTATCCCGTTTCACACAAGCAAGGGATGAGATCCGAAGCTCCGTTAGGCGTCAAACGATCAAAAATCAAAGATGCCGTTCTGTACGTCAAACAGTCGAAGATAACATGGGCCGGACACGTAATGCGTATGAATGACAACCGATGGACAAGAGCTGTTAGTGACTGGGTTCCTCGGGATGCCAAACGTACTGCAGGAAGACCACCAACCCGATGGTCAGAGTTCTTCACGAAGAGCTTAGAAGAAAGATATGATGCTCGAGGAGTCCCTAGAGTGAGCAGAACCCACTGGGCTACTCTTGTACGCGACAGGGAAAAATGTTAGATTTGTTGGCGCCCCATCGAGTTACTCGACGATCAACGGGACTACAGGTGATACAGGCGATTCTGTTTCACACCTGTACATCAGATTACTCCACCCGTTATTCGTAAGTAAGCTTGCTCGCTCGTCTTAAATGTAACCGCCCACTAATAATTTTCGCTTACTCATCCTTTTACCGTGGTGTCGCCTCAATTGTTCTAGTGTTACTATATTGCTGTTATTCATGTGCCACCACTGTTGTAAGCTGTTCATTATCCAAATTTGAGATTTTAGTCTGCAGTGACGAAAAAGTTCCGCTTGGCAAACACACTACGGAGTCCAGCTTATTCGAACTCGTAATTATTTGGTACTGACAATTGACTCAAAGTACTGCATTCCATGGAGCTATTCACTATTGCGACTAAACTTGTTGTACATGAGCATTGAATACACTTATCCTGATGCTTAATTTGAAGGTCTTAATAATTCCAGAACACCTACTAATTCCCAGAAACTTGCACTCCTCTGTGATTAACTAATAGGCATAAACGAAAGGTTAGCCTACCCTCGCTTCCATATCTTTGAATAGGATTAATACATCTCAGTGATACTCCCGTACCCATGATCGGGCCAGTGCTACGAGCCCTTTCGTTTCGTCGCATAATTTCCGCTTGATTTGTGTTAGCATTATCCTGGATTCGCGATTGAACAAGCTAGAAAAAACAGTTCCGGCTTTTTGTTCTCTAAACTTTTGAACCATAGGAAACATTTGGTAATAATAGTGAAGAACAACGGTACATCGAAATTCGGAGAAAAATAGGCTTGCTTACTTGAAATATGGCGTCAGCATTTTGGCTTTGGAATGTATGTAAACCCTCTCCTGTGGGACATCGTCGACCACTTTCGAAAAAAAACACACCTTAATTAGAAAGTAACGTCATTTATATATATATATATACATATATATATGCTTACAACGTATTTTACATAATATAATATATCATGTAGGGGATAGCAAAGTGATAGTGGTGTCTATCATCAAGAGCACAGTTCTGATTCCATCCCGCCTCAGGCTCAACAAACCTCTTTTACCTCCAGTGTCAGAAAATTGGTACCGGACTTGTCAACAAAAAAAACCACCCTCTGCAATTCAACTGGGAACACTCCAGTCGAGCTGTTTCAGAATTCCACGGAGATCCTACTCGTCCAGTATTATACGACACTAACGCAAGAGATAAAAGACGAAATTTCAAGCTGTGTCGGCAATCAAGACGAGAAACTCCGCCGAATAAGATATTGAAAATCTGCTAGGTTGAACAGATGATCCGTATCAATAACAGTCTCCGAATAAAAGTCGTGAACAATCGTTTCTGTAGGATGACAAAGACTCAACAACAGAACCACTGGTCCGATTGTCATCCGTCTTCAGAAAGATTTTAAACGAGAAATATTACGCCTTCTATGCCCATTATTAATGTGATTGAAACGGACAGAGTAGCTCTTGGTAAATTTTAGGAACAAATGAACAATCTGCATACGTGTGGTGACATCATAAATGATCTCAGCTGTCTAAATGAACCTGAACAACTTTTCATTCCTCCACTTAAAGTTCATAGGTCTGCACTTTTAAAAAAAGTTCTGCATCCAAATTTCTTATCAAAGTTATTAAAATGTTCTCATGGGCACTATCTACGCAATGACATTACCGTTGATGAGCTTAATGATAATAGTTTTCCTTGCTGAACCGTATGTCCATACAAAGTGCCCCGTCATCAAAACTATAACAGCTTACGGTAAGTGTTCAAGTTATTAAGACTGTTCCAGTCACATTTTGTCAACCTTGTTGGAAGTCGTTGCCCTTAAGTTCGTTCTAACGATTAGACTACAAAAATTCAACCACATTTGGGTCTTACGACTATGCATATAGACGTGATGCGAGTCAAGCACGCGCAAGACAGACGTTTATGGGAAGGCGAAAAAAATGCAAAGAAAACTGTTGTCTCATTATCGATACCTATGTTGAGTTTTGCACTTACGGCACAATCAAAAAGTAAAGAGGAAGGTCTACTAGGAACGAACCTGCAGATGTATATCCATAACGACGAAGGAATTGTAATGGCCACACTACAACATCCGCTTTCGACCGTTCCAATATAACATCATCGGCAGAAACTCGCAACCAGGCTTCAAAAAATACTTTCGCTTACGCATAATGAGAAAAAAAAACAATGTTGAGCCGCTTCTCCTATACAGAGTTATGTACACCTTGAATCCAGTGTGTACCCTGTAGCTAGATCTGGAAATAGTTGCTGAAATCTTACCGTGGATGAACTTGTTCCTTCTGTGTAGATAAACTCGAAATGAAGTCACTTGCTTTTCGGGATCAGATTTCACGTTCTTCAGAAAGTCTTTATGGCCTTTCTGTGCATCTTCGCTAATACAGTTCCCCATTTTCAGTTAACATTTCTAGACCTGTAAACTGAAGCCAAACAAATTAACTGTAATATAGCAAAGAAGAAGAAAATAAGAAATAAACCAAGCATTTTGAAATATGAATAGATGGAAACACCAATGATTTAAAACGAGCCTTGCGAATAGATTTATTTGGTCAGAAGTCAGAGAAAGACAACAGCGTACATCACCGACAGATATCTTTAGGGAAATACGGTTAGCTTGGATCCACGAATCTTTCTAAGAACGCACTAAATATGTGTTTATGCTTTGTCGCCGATGGAATATAATGTCCTCCTTCATGTACAATTGTTATACTGTCACTGAACATAGATTTGAACTTCTCACTTGCCGTGGAGAACACAATCTGATCGTCCGTGCCATAAATATGTAGAGTCGGAACGTCACAAGTAAGAGAAATATATGGACTATGAACTGCAGAAAGGCTTAAGAATCCAGAAATCAGAATCGCAAAACGGAAACCTAAAGAGATTTCACCACGTTTCTCCATCACCAGGAGCAGGTGAGCCATTGATGCCCCTTGACTGAAGCCAAGAATTCCATCAAACGGACCATTCAGACGCAAGTACTCACAAATAAACGAGACCTAAAGTATGAAACTATAAGGGGACCTATTGAAGTGATTGAAAAGACACCAGATTTAGATATAGAACCACATATATACTACGAATTCATATAATTCGTCTTTTTATTTCAAGTTGGTCCCAACTTCTTTTCGCAAGTAATATGTATGCAACTACGACATAGTCCAAATAATTCTTGAGCCTATAGATTGTCCTATGAACAAGGCAACATTAAAAACTGTTCAACAATTCTCCTTTTCAACTGCAGCGATTCCCCCAAATACTAACAGCAATGTAAAGCTTATACGAGTCATAAGGTGCGCAATAATAAAACCCAAAGATCTTTTCGAATCATATACAGCACATTTTAATCTACCAAGATGGAATTTTGATTTTCTGGAACCAAAGAGACACTTTTTTTTCCGCTTTTTCTCCGACAGCGCTATAGTTTGGGTACAAAAACAATTAACAATCGTCTTGTATGAAACAATGCCGCCCTTGTTTCCAATGTGTTCACGACTGTAGCGATAGAATAGAAAATTTCAGAAAGATTATTTTTTTTCAAGTTTTCAGAGAAACTTTAATCCTAAACAACTTCAAAGTTGAAAAGCAACTTCAAGAAGACTACAGATGCCTCTAAGGCGATAAATCAATGTCTCTTCTATGGGTACTGAGTCTTCCAATATCTCAACTACTCCTTCAATCGGAAAATTAAATGCAGATATTGAAAAGTAACCATGATTGTTAACGATGTCGATGATATGTTAACTACTCTAGAATAACAATATAAAAACCCACAATTTGCAATCATAATGATGCTGAGATATTTGCAAACTCCAGACCACAGGTGTCTGCGGTGGGGAACGAACGCGTTATTTCCCTTTCCAGGGCTAATGCGTTCACGACCACACCACGTAGGTCATTCATTTCTTCTGTCTCTCAGCTAGTTTTCTATTTACCAGCAACAAAAATCTACTCTAAGCTTCGACGAAATAGTGAGTTGTTATAGTAGAACATTTGTATACAACCGAAGGCAGTGCACTCGCATATTACTTTGTTTAGGTGGAAAAAAATTTAAAAAATGACAACTGGATGAATGCTGTAAAGCGATTTGTACCTGATATGTTTACTATAGCCCATCAACAGTTCAATTTCTTCTACCAAAAGTCGGCTAGAGGACATTTCCGTAGCAAATTCTTCTAATCACCAAGAAATACTACGAAGTATCCAAAGATGTTCTGAAACAGAACGGGTACCTATGGCCGCAACGCTTTTTTTCTAGGCCATTTCAAGTCAGGTGATATGCAAAAATTTCTATAAAGAGAACTACTATCTAACTTATCGAAACGGCCCATGAGAAACTACAGAAGTTCACAAAAGCACACCATAGGCAAACTTTCAATGCTTAGGCAACGATCCAACCTTTCTAAGAGCCCTAAGATGGGAAAATGATGGTCGCCTAAAAATCTAAAACAATATATCGTAGCCCAAAGCTGGGTTGATTGTAGTAGAAACTACTAGAATCAGCAAATCCTTCCCCACTGGATGAAACTCGCACCATCTACCAGGTAAAATCCGGATTATCTGCAACCACGACATATGTTTCTTTCTTTTCATTGCTACAGGGCTAACATTCCGAAAACAGGCAAATGAACGAGCGGAACGTTGTCCAGTAGAACACGATAGATGGTGTTCTAAAACACATCGTTCATGTTTGCAGCTGTTGCTCTTCGTTAGAAACTGTAGAACTTAAACTTTGTTCTAACTCTCTTGAAATTTTCAATTCAAAACACATTTCATCTCAAGGGATTACTGTGCAAAAAGTACATAAGCGATTAGTGGAATAGATCAAATCTCTTCTATAACCCCACAAAATATTCTACAACAGCCATACTTACAGACTTCTCGAATCCCTTGGCTATGTTGCAAACGTCCCGAGAACTGAACTGGTCGTCCTCACGCGAAAACCACCAGCTACGAACGTCCTCCCGCTCCTCGGATACGACGTTCGGCGATAACGGAGCGCTGACGAACTCGAAATCCGCGTACTTCTTAAGCTGTTTCCTAAGACTCCCAGACTTCTCACGAAATAACATGTCATTCTGACGATAACCATGAAGACAAAGTATTCGTAGTCGAGTTTTAACAGCTGTCATAACCTGAAAATGAACATCCCAATAGTTCTAATTAAGTACTCGTATCTTCTGCGCATCTCATAAACACTGGTTTTCTTCAAACGTACTGAATTTCCTGAGATACTACTTCATTCCAAGATAGGGACAAACCTGCATTGCAGTGCATAAAAAACGAAAAATAATACATCCAAGTCAGATGACAAAACGAGAATGCCCATCTACCGGCGGTGAAATTTGACTGGCCCATGGGCGATTGGCTCGGGTCAGACGATTTCTACGGCGCCTAAGGTACTCAAAACGCTTATAATTTTCATAAGTTACAAGGAAAGCAGCGAATTCTTACAGAAATTTCGAACTAAACAAAAGCTTCAAATCTTTTGTAACAATTTCAAGCATGTAGTAAGACATCTTATAAATCAGTAACACAGAGAGAGGAAGAGATAAAGTCTGAAAAGATCCCGAAACGCAACCGTTGAGCTCTAGGAGATTCGAGCAGCCAGATGAGACTGCCGGGAGAAACGATGGAAGCCGAAATATTGATCCTATTTAAACTACGATGGTGTTAGAAAGTGTGACAGGTGCTTGGCAGCGATGCAGACAGCTGCCGAGCGGATCTCGGGGGCAGGACTGAACCCGGCACGGATTTCGGGGCCTGGACAGTCGGGCCACAGGCGCTGATGCCATGGGAACATCTCACAGAGTTCTGGTGGGACAATCTATGCCGCCCAGTGCGTTCTTTAGCAGTCGTGTGGTCAATGAAGAAGAACATCATTACTATTTAGAAAAGTCACCACGTGCAATCTCTGCACACTTCACGCTCGGTGTTTCACAGACCTTTTGTAGATCACGAACGTTGATACCTACAACCGTGTAACTATGGACACATGGCGCTTAACTCTTCTCTGAAGTATGTGTACCCTTTGGTAATTGTTCAGTAAAGGAAATATTACGCAAGTGATTTATCTAAATGGGCGCGTAAAGCGTAGTGATCGGAGGCGCACTGCAATACACATGGGATCGATTCCCGCACCCAAGGCTCACCAAACCCTCCATCCCTCCGAGGTTGGCATTGGTACCAGACTTATTTGGGAGAATAGCAGCACTGGCTCGACACATCGGTAGGCCACCGCGGGTCATTGTAAAGGCCAGATAGGCATTAAATCACCTCCAAACGATGCCTAATGAAGTCGAATGGATGGTACATCCTTGAGGGATTGATTAACACCGAGAGCTCTATCCTTTATCTTTCCCGATTCCACTAGATAGATGGAGTGACGAAGTAGCCTAGGCAGACCAACTTGCTGAATGGATCGAATCCGAACATGTCGAGGTCCCAAAAAAAAGGCAAAGAATTTCGGAATCTTGAATGTAATAGGCTGAACTGTTGGCAAAAAGCCGGAAACTTCTGGATACCACATGGTAAGCAGGTTGTGTTCCATCTCCAGTCACAAATCTTCTAAATCACAAAAGAAGAGGACCATTCTGCTTTCAAGCATAACACCTAAGCTGACTGAACACCTTAGGTCCGTAGGATATTAGTATCTGAAGAGCTTCTTCGAAGGTCTGAGAAGACTGGTTTACGCTTCAATGCCAGCTTTCATGGTAGTGCTTCAACGACTATAAGGCTTCAAACAAGGCGATCGCCCTGATTTCCTCAGTTTACAGCTCGTACTCTTTCAATCCGCTTCTACACCTCCGTTTTAACATTTGGGGTTTGTTCGTGGCGAGGGAAACGTATTGGTCATTGTCGTATAGGATTCCAGAAGATCAGGTAGAAATGATACAAACAGTGTGATCCACTTCAATACATCTCTTCACTCCTCCGACCCTTCGTGCTTCTCTTCCTGAAAAACTCCACAGCCAAAACAGCTCCAAACATGGTAAGATCCATCGGAATGAATTTAGTGTCTCAGGAATCTTCTCTGAGCTTACCAAGACTAGTGGAAAGTTGGTGCTGAAAAATGCTCCCACCTATACCTGTGGTTCACATGGTAAACTCGCACATTTAGACAGAATTTCTGATGCTACACTCTCAACAACTTTCATCTCTTCCTGTTGAACGTTAGAAATCGCTAAAAATTCCATAAAATCAAAGTGGAATGTTCCAATTTCCTCTTCATCGCAGTTTGAGATTCCCGCGCAAACGATAGAGATGATAAGAAAAAGAAATGCCATTTTTAAAAGAAATCAAATTCAAGCTAAAAGTCAGATCAACAGAATTCAGCTACGGAACATTTAGCAAAAGGGATGTCCATGGTGGGTCCTCTACCCATGAGAGAACCAGTTGCAGTAACCTTTGTCAAAGTAGCTCGTGGAGAATTTGAGAACCAACACTCTCCGGAAGGAGACGTGTAGCACACTGGTCAGAGGCGCCCTACAATACATATGGTATCGATCCCACCGCCCCAGAACCACCACGCCCTCAATCTTCCCGGGGTCGGCTAATTCGTACCAGACTTGCCTGAGAGGATAGCAGCACTGGCTCGATACGACAGTGGGCCACCATGAGTCATTGTAGAGGCCAGATATGTATTCAGTCACCTCCAACAATACTTAATGAAGTCAGATGCATGGCCATCCTTCAGGGATAAATCGAACTTTATCGTTTGTCCTTTTTATATGGGTGAAATAGAACAAAACAGGCCTAAAGATACGATATCCCGAATTCAACTGGTTCTCTAAAAATGTTAATGGTTGCTTTGTGTCCCCAACCTCTTCTCGTTGGAACTCGCTGTTCATTCGCAATTTCAAAAGCTCTCTTTCCAACGCTGGACGTGGGGGTTTCCCAGTGGACAGCGCATTGTAGAGGCCAGATATGTATTCAGTCACCTCCAACAATACTTAATGAAGTCAGATGCATGGCCATCCTTCAGGGATAAATCGAACTTTATCGTTTGTCCTTTTTATATGGGTGAAATAGAACAAAACAGGCCTAAAGATACGATATCCCGAATTCAACTGGTTCTCTAAAAATGTTAATGGTTGCTTTGTTGAACGTTAGAAATCGCTAAAAATTCCATAAAATCAAAGTGGAATGTTCCAATTTCCTCTTCATCGCAGTTTGAGATTCCCGCGCAAACGATAGAGATGATAAGAAAAAGAAATGCCATTTTTAAAAGAAATCAAATTCAAGCTAAAAGTCAGATCAACAGAATTCAGCTACGGAACATTTAGCAAAAGGGATGTCCATGGTGGGTCCTCTACCCATGAGAGAACCAGTTGCAGTAACCTTTGTCAAAGTAGCTCGTGGAGAATTTGAGAACCAACACTCTCCGGAAGGAGACGTGTAGCACACTGGTCAGAGGCGCCCTACAATACATATGGTATCGATCCCACCGCCCCAGAACCACCACGCCCTCAATCTTCCCGGGGTCGGCTAATTCGTACCAGACTTGCCTGAGAGGATAGCAGCACTGGCTCGATACGACAGTGGGCCACCATGAGTCATTGTAGAGGCCAGATATGTATTCAGTCACCTCCAACAATACTTAATGAAGTCAGATGCATGGCCATCCTTCAGGGATAAATCGAACTTTATCGTTTGTCCTTTTTATATGGGTGAAATAGAACAAAACAGGCCTAAAGATACGATATCCCGAATTCAACTGGTTCTCTAAAAATGTTAATGGTTGCTTTGTGTCCCCAACCTCTTCTCGTTGGAACTCGCTGTTCATTCGCAATTCCAAAAGCTCTCTTCCCAACGCTGGACGTGGGGGTTTCCCAGTGGACAGCATGAAATAAATCACAGCATAGTAAATCAGATTCTGCCTAAACAACGTCATTGTTGTCTCAAGATTTCACACGAAATTCCACAGTCTTTTTCATGCAAGATTCCTTTCGTTGCAGTGGAAAACTTGCAAAGCTCAAACGACGAAATCCTCAAATTATTGCCATGTCAGATTTGTTAGGATAATTAGTCCGATTCTGTGAAGATGGTGTCACTGACTACACAAATTAAAAATACAACCGGCTTATTCAACATCTTCAAGTTGGCGACAAAAAATCCGAGAATTGAAAACACAACAACAGTGTCTAGCTCTATTAAAACTAGACAAGGATCTTAAAGAGAGGAGATCACCAGGAATCTTTGAAGTTCCAGAGGCTGGGAACGGTATCAACAGCATCCTGCGAAACATCGCCAGTGACAAGGTTAAGATGATCATGTTCGGCTGCCCAAGCAGAAAAGCCGCAACTTCCAGAAAGACAGCTAAGAAACCCAATTACTACACGTACTTTGATCTCTTTAGCAACCAAACCATTCCGCCTCAGTAATTAAGAGGAATAAACATGTAGTCCTTGAGGTCCTCTCTTCCGAAATCCAAATGGTATCTCATAATTGAGGGAAAGAAGGATTGGTACCAGACTTGTCTGGGAGGATAGCAGCAGTGGCTCGATATATCGGCTTGCCACCTCGAGTCATTGTAAAGGCCAGATATGCATTCAATCACCTCCAACGATACTTAATGAAGTCGAATGCATGGCGCATCCCTCAGGGATTGATCAACGCCGAGAGAGCTTTTAATTGAGGAACTATATAGCACTGTACAAGCAACTGTTTCACAATACTCTGTAAACTCTTCACTCGCGTCTTCAGGAGGAATGTAAGGTCGGATGAAGAACACATATATGATACAGCGTAGTTCCGAAGATTATTTCGTACCACAGAACGTAAAGCCACGATAAATCAACCTTCTAAAGCAACAAGCGCAAGAGCACAAGAGACTACCTTACCCCACTTCTCCAGCTGAAAAAAAGGTCTTCCAACTATTTGCAAGAAAGGAAATCAAAAAAGCTTTCAAGGGTTATTTGGTCTCTATTCAATGTACGAGAAGCTTTCCTGAGCTTTGTATTAAGGGACATTAACACTATCGTAAAGAGAATGGTTTCAACAAGCCGACAACATACTTTCAGAATCATTTACATCCAACCTGGAAAGTTTTGAAAAGACTGTAATGCGATGATAAGATGGAAGCGAAGATCGATGCCCACTAAACACACCACTTCTATCTTTGACATGCCATATGGTTTAACCCTAACGATGAATACATTATGGCAATTCCGTGCTGTTGTTCTTCAACTCTCAATTGTAATAGCCTTTATGGAACCGCTGCAAGGATTAACTACATAGTATGTCAAATCAGCATCTAAGGCAACAAACCAGCAACTAGAAAGTCGACATGATTCTTCGTGCTTCGTGAAGAAATGGTATTCAAGTGTTCAAGTACGAAAGTGAAGCAATCTTACAGCGGCACTTCATGGTTTGGATAAAGTCACCGAGGACAAAGAAGTATTTGATTTAGGTCGTAATAACATAAAGACTAAATAAAATGAATCTACTGGATAGTACTAAGGAATACTGAGTTGGTCGGGAAGTTCAGAGACATTTCCAACATTAGCCTTACTCTTTTCCTTGTCTAGAATAGTAGATAAAACTACTTCATCGGAATCTTCCACGACTTTAGACTGAACCCCTAGCTAGCCATGTTTTGGGCAACGTCCGTCAAAAAGCTTGCAAATCGATGATAAACTGCGATATGTAGCGAATATGACCATAATATAGACTGGATATGAGTTCAAAAATGTGTTTAAATATTCAAATACAACCGTATTGGATATATAGTTTAACAAACAGTTAAAAGGTGTAGCCGACTTTCTCAAAAAGTTTGCTTTGATCAGATACAGTAGAGGAAACAATACATCTTTTACGGGTACCAAACACCTTGCAGAAATACTGGTCCCTGCACCAGCTCAGTTCAAACATCGAAGCGAATTTCAAGTTACTCTTGAAATCTTACTCTTTACGAACACAACTCAACAATTCCTTAAATAAACATGACTCGCGTGATACTTTACTTTTGACCGACTCCAAGAAAGCACCAACAGAAACACCGCAATGTAAACTCCACGAATAGGAATGCAAACAAAATGTAGTTACTTTGAACAAATGTTTAATACATCACAAGAACGCTATACCTATGAAAGCGTATTTCAAATATTTTGATATACGAGCTCCAACACGCAAACAGCAGTCGAAGGATCATCAACATAAGGATTCCATAAGATCATCAACAGGCTGGAGCCGTGTCCTCTTCACCTCTTGAGAAATCACAAGGCATCACTAAACAAAACACGTATCGACACATTTTGTAAGCTTATACAATGCACTTACCACATAGTGCATAGATAGATAGATAGCAAAAAATGTACGAGACACCAGATGAGAATTGTTCCTTTGGTATGAGATAAATATCTCCCAGATCTCAGTGGCATGAGTTAAAAATTACCCTTTTTCCATCCTTAATATTTCATCAAATAAGGCATGGGCGTGTAAAAGCGACACAACCAAGAGTAATTACCGCAGATACCATCTCACATGTCCAAGATGACGTAGAGAAAGACGTTGGTACCAACAGCAGTGGTTGTTAAATTAATAACACTTATATACAAGGAAGAAAAAAGGAGAGAGAAAGAGGAAGATAGCGAACGAAAGAGAAAAAATGAGCCTAGTTTGGAACATATTGAAAATAAGGTCCAGTGAAACTAGACGTAGCAGTTCTACTTCGGCTTTTATTTTTGCTGAATCGTGTGTTCTTTTTCTCTTTAGGAAGTGTCGCTTGGTTTGCAAACCTACTTGGATACTTGGACGGTCCATCTCTATGAGTTGTGGAGATCCCAGCAAATTTCCCATTCGTTCCTTTCCCTCGCAGTGGTCGTCAATGGTGGTGGCTTCATGCCAGCATGGTGGCGAGTAGGAGTCTCATACTGTCATCTGAAAAACAACTGCTGCTGCGTGTGCAGGTGATTAACTTTGGTTGCGAACTTCTTTTTTCCGTCGTTCCTCACCAAGACAGGATGTTAAATAAATAAAATACGTATTTATAAAGTACGCAATAAATGTGCAAAAGCACTGGCGCGCATAATGGGAACACCGTAAGGACTTGCCCAGGATGTAGTGGTGTGCACAACAACGACATTAACAGTAAACTGCGAACAGGACAGAATGCAATTGCCAGATCTCTGACGTGTCGCAGATGTACTGCTACAGCGGCAAACAGCAAGCAGACGGGAGCGAAGAGCGTTCCAAGGAGCAACTTAGCCCCAGCATTCTTATTCAAAACCGAAAGTTAGACCCACTTGCAGATCGGTTGCATTACCCTAACACTTCAATTTCTAATTCTTGATTCCCATTAACAGCTCCTCAAAAGTGCACTGGTAACGCCTTCATATTGCAGAACCTTTGATCAGTCGACCTGATGAAGATCCATTCTTGAAAGACGAGCAGACACACAGCAACGATCAATCAAGTACTTTCATGCTGTACTTATGTGTTAGCACCCCAGCACAGAACTACCAAAAAGCAGTGGAGCGTGTGGTACTTCATCATTACATCGGTTGCAACTACTACGTGCTACCACTGAAGCTGAATTTCTTTACTACAAATTTACAAGTAATTTCTTAACAAAGTGCTATGGATCCATATATGCACATGCATATATATACACATATATACATACGCATTTATGCATATACTGCATAGAAACCTAAAACTACCATAACCACAAAGCACAGTAAAATGCGTATAAAGGTTAGCTTCAAGGAAAAACCCACCGGTTCTTAGTCAAGCTCCACTGGCCTCTCGGACGAAAACAGAACTGACAGCAAGTGGCCTGGATATGAAATCATACAGATCCATAAGGAACACAAAGCACTAGGGATAAATCGGTAACTCATCTAACACGCAAATCAGAATACGGTACGCCAATTGACGAGACACTGAGCCCGTAATTTACGACACATGGCAGGAAGCCAAATGTTCACTTTGTCATAGGCCGTGGAAGATCGAACATTTAGTTGGTACGAGGTGCGGAAAGAAAGAACGCGAAGGTTCTGTAGCACGCCCGTCGACGTGTCTCACGACGATTCCAGCTGTTGTTGTATCGCTCGCCTGTGCTGGTTGATTGCTACCTTTATTTTTACAGCTTCTTTCTAAAATGATGTTTTTCCGGCCACATTGTTGTGGTTTGGAGGCAATCAAGGCCGTGTCGAATGCGTATCACTCGTTTTTCTGCCCTTCTTTCTTGCTTTCCACTCATTTCGATGGTGTCTATGTTGTTTTTGTTTGTCTTAGGTGTTGCCAGCATACGAGAATGGCCAAAGACTACTACAAGATCCTTGGTGTTGCGAAGGGGGCCAGCGATGATGAGATCAAAAAGGCTTACCGAAAAATGGCTTTGAAGTACCATCCCGATAAGAATAAAGAGCCCGGAGCAGAAAACAGGTTTAAGGTTAGTTAAGTTCGCGCTTAAAATGAGTGTTTAAAATTTTTTGATTATTTGTGAGCGGAATTGAATAATTTCGACAAATGCGTTTATTTTACGGATTTGGTTTTCATCCCTTCCACCTGTCGTTTTTCAAGGACTTTTTCTGTGGATTTATTTTTTGATGGTGTTCTTCGTTCCCCTCCCAACGGTTTGCCGCTTCACCGTTGCCGAGTGGTGTTCCTGGGTGTCGGGCTGTGATTTACAGCTGAAGGATTCACTGTCCCAGCAGAGCCTCCCGAGGAGCCCTGGCTTTCCATCAAGAAGCTTAGCTAAGAGTAAACCAATACCAGGATCCACCACCGTCCTGGTATCAAAGTCGCATGGTTGCACTCCCTGTGATACACGAGGGCTGCGGCTGCTTGTGGTGCTGAAGACCTGGGACAGACGTTGGCCACGCTGACCTCGAGATTCCAGGGAACCACAGCAGCTTAGCCAGCAAATCTCCGAAAAGTGGTAATTATGCTGGGGCCCGCACAAGCACTGAGGATGGGCAATTCAAGTATCAAGTAAGTTCTTCGTTCCACGTTAGTTGTACCTTCCAAAAGCTTAATGTACAACTATTTAGAATTTACAATCTACGTAACCTCGCGTAAGTTCAACAGTTTGAGTACACGTTGACCTCCAATGTTTTTGAGTTTGCCATAGTGAAGGTGTATTGCTTTGTAGCATAACATTTGTTATCCTGATAGATAGGAACTTTGTATGTCGTAAATCGCATCTTTCGTTTACTTATAGCGGAAATTATTCTTTTATCTATTAGTTCATTTCCGAACATTCGTAGGGTTTCACGTTTCATGGAAAGAATAATTTCACTGCACAGGAGTTTGAGTACTCTTGTGTTTTGGACCAGAATATTTTTCAATCGTAGCGAGATCAGAAGTTGTATGGTTTCGTGTACCGTCTTAGTTCTCGTTAGACCAACGATCCATTCGAATTTTGCAACGGAATCTGGTTCGAATTTGCTCAGTAGTAGATAGCTTTCCGATTGATGGATACGTTTGAAAATTTAGTTCCTTGGCGGACAACGCCGGACGTGCACAGATTTCGAGGCGAAAATGATTGCCACTTCATTCAAACCAGTATTGCTCAGCCGCTGTTCTTTGGCGAACATCGCCGGACCTGCGCAGATTTCGATGCGAAGATAATTGCCACTTCTTAGTTCAAACCAGTTGATCTCAACCTTCAATGAACTTTGTTAATCGAAATAGTAGACGTTGTATTCTGCCTATCTCAATATAGGACTTTTCTGCTCTACCCGGATGGAACCCGGATTATCTGGCGAAGACAATCCATTCCTCTTAGTTTTTCTTTCCGAGGCACAGCTTTAGATATTAGGGCAATTGGACAAGCGGAATTTTATACAGAAGACAATCATGGCTTTTCGGATTTATCTTTAGAATTTGGTCACTGTGGATGCGTCGAAAATTTCAAAATTTGAATTTCTAGGTCAGCTTTCTGAGATTTCTGATTCTAAACAGATTTGGGATCCTAGGGATTTTTTCGAAGGTTTCGCATATTCATAGAGCGACATTTTCTATAAATTTAGGTACTTGTCCTCAAATACCCCATTTGTTGAGAATTTGCTCTCTGTTGTTCTAGAACTAATACCCGGAGTTACATAAAGGATGTATGCAAACATTGTTGAATATGGTCACCTTTTATTTACTGTCTGTTTTTCTTTTTAATGGCAGGATACTATGTGAGGTACAACCATTATGATGCTCGGAGGAAGGTTTAGCATGGTGTGGCGGTTAACGCGTTAGTCCCCGGAAAGAGTAATATCGTGCTCGATCCCCTTCGCATACACAGTGGTCCGGAGTTTTGCAAATATCTCGGCATCATTATGGTTAAATTTCACATTCCTGAGTAGTTTCTAGAACATCAATATCTATGCGAAGTTGTTGTTTATTTTATTTTCTATTCTCGGCTGTTACTTGAACGACCAGATCCATAAAATAGAGGCTAACCGTCTCCATGTTAGCTTATGACTTCACTACTGGCATACATTATGAAAAGCTCCTTTCCTCTAGCTACATGATCACTAACCATGCATGAAACTTTTGAGAAAGATGTCGTCCCAGTAGAAGCTTATCAGCGGTTTTAATCTTCATCGCATTCTTCGCCGTTCATTTTTCATCGCTCCTGTAAGTAGCATCAGCTGACCATACCCTTGATCTTTGTAATGTGAGAGCAACCACTTTATGTTGTTTTTCAAACGAGTTCATCTAGATATTCTACGCTGAGTGAGGAGTTTTGGCATAAACTCTATGGAGAAATACTGAAAGCATGTCGGACAGTTTAGATCTTGTCGTGATGATTTCTCTCTGTACATTTTCACCTCTGTTTTGGTAGATCGCATATATTACCTGCTGTTTCAGTGATCACAGGACTACTGCGGTGGACAACACTGGAATCTCGACTGATCCCTCTCACGCAGTTTAATTGCACAAATTGTTTTCACTGCTCGAATGGCATAGAGAATGCCACTAGTGTTCGCATAACTCCTTCAATTTGTCCGTGTTCTGGCGAGAAGTTGGGGATGAATCGTGGGCTCCACATACCTGTACTCTTAGCTGGTTGTCTACGTTGAACTGGATTGTTCATATCGCTTTGGCTTGGTTGGGTTTGAACTATTTCTCAATATCGTAGTTCTGTATTCACGGAGACATTCAGGACACAATGAGGCGGTAGACCGTTATGGGTAATACATTACAGACGTTGAACTATCGGCTATTCCTTCTAGATGAACAGTGAATTTATCGTCAGTGTTCTTACTCAACCGCAACAAAATTAATCAGAGGTTAGGTAACAGTTTATAGGGAAGTACTTGAGTATTTCTGTGAATCTGTTGGATTTGTTCATCGTTGGATATTAATTGTGAAAAGAAGCAGCGTTTGTCAACTTAACAATTTACTTGTGGATCACAGACCTTTTACATAGTTCTTTCTCTGACTGATCGTAGTGGTCGGTTATTACTGGAGCACGTGTCACATGGTATCCTCTCGTTTCGCAGAAGCAATTTTAATTTCACCGTATAGTTTCATGCAAGACATTTGCGCTGCTTATCACAACCATATTTTGGAAGTTGCACTTTCCTTTCATGTGAACGATTGTTGACGCTGTAACGGTGAAGAAAACACTTTAGGAAATCGCTGAGGCATACGATGTACTTTCTGACCCAAAGAAAAAAGAAGTATATGATAAGTATGGCGAAGATGGCCTCAAGAATGGTGGACCTGATGTTGGAGGTCCAGGAGGATTCCATTACGAGGTTTGTAAAGTTTTTCGGTCCTGCTGTTATTACTTTGTTAAGGATTGGTGAATCATTTGATGTGCATTTTTTTTTTTAGTTCCAAGGCGATCCTATGCGCATGTTCGCGCAATTTTTCGGAACCGATGATCCATTCAGTGGTATATTTGGAATGGGTGGCCACGGTGGAAATGTATTTTTCAATATCGGAGGTAATGGCATGGATGAAACACTAAATGGCTTTTCTGCATTCGGTGGTGCTCCACATGGACATCGAAGAAGTGAGAATTTGGTTATTCACGTAGTGTGAGAATTTAGAATGTCCTGCATGCCATACTAATGTTAAGCGATGCACACATGTTTTTAGCAGCTCCTAAGCAAGATCCTACAGTGCAGCACGAACTTCAGGTCAGCTTAGAAGATATTTATAGGGGATGTACAAAGAAGATGAAAATAACAAGGTGTGTGAGTTAAAGCTCTTATTGGTTTTTAAATTGACTCCTATGCTAGTAGCGTTAATTTTTACAATACATATTGGAAGAATGTGTTGACTCATGTAGAACGTGGCAGTGAAATTTTCTCACAGATATGAACCAATTATTTATTATTAGAGCTTTATATGAACCAAATGTCATCACTTTGTTATGTATGGATGACACAATAATTCCGGGACTGTAACCTTTGCACAATTTTTTTTTTTTATTAGCACTTTAACATTTAACATTATTCAATTCATTTAACAATATTTTAACATTATTCCTTAGCACTTGTTCGGCTTTAATGTTCGTCCTACTGTATAGTTCCGGCTTAGTAAGTCTATGGAAATGTAGCACAGTAGTCGTGTGCTTCACAGAACCTCTTTTTGATAAACAAGGATTTGCTTCACACCAAATTGGAGCTTTCCTAGTGAGCCGAAAAACAGTCATGGTCATTAGAATTTGACAGCATTGAAGCGAGAATCGCCTTTTAGCGACCGTAAAGCAGAACGGTTCCATCCTACGCGAGAACTTGCAAAAATACAGCTTTTCCGTTGATGCCCTACCATTCTCGTACGAGAATAGATCCGACAAAGAGATCCTGTTGCGAAAGCTATTCGTAACTGTATTGTAGTGGATAATGAGGAAGGATAAGAAAGGTTAATAGAGAACATATTTTCGGAGAATTTCTATGGCATCTTCGATTTGCCAACCGTGACATCTTTTTGGAAAGTCGGAGAGATGCGCATATTGGAAGAAATTCGTATCTTCGAAAATCCATGAAGCGTTGCTAAATCAATCGAAGTAGATTTTCTTTTCACAGCGTCACGCGTGTATCAGAAATCTTCGGTTACCATGGCGAATGTCTTTGGCGAGAGATTCTTCAGATGAAGGGGTCAAGCGTGGGATGCACTGGGCTTTATTGAAGCTGCCAGTAATTTGGCACACCTGAAACTTCGTCTTGAAAAGGATCTCGTTTGGTTTAACGATCCTTTCACTGGTCTACTGTAGGAGAGGCGTGGGTTAATATTTCGGCCATATAGTTTTTTGCAATAAATGGTCGTGAGGAGCGTCGAGTGGAAAACTGGGAGCGGTGCTTCGAGTCCATCACTTTATTCATAGATGGTTTCTCCAAGAAACCTGAAAACGGTCAGTGTTACATGGAACACGCACTAGGTGTAGATGTGATATGACCTGCACTAAAAGTGTCCATTTCGATTTGTTTCTTCATGCATCGTGGTTAATGGTCTTGGTTATTTTCCGATTTATTCGTTCTTTTTTTTAAATATTTATATGTTTCGTTGAGCTCTTTACCCTTTCTTTACGGAAGCTTTTTGAACAGACGATTTGAGCTGCGTAAAAATTTGATGAGGATTCCAATTACTGGTCTACTGTAGGAGAGGCGTGGGTTAATATTTCGGCCATATAGAGAGTTTTTCGCAATAAATGGTCGTGAGGAGCGTCGAGTGGAAAACTGGGAGCGGTGCTTCGAGTCCATCACTTTATTCATAGATGGTTTCTCCAAGAAACCTGAAAACGGTCAGTGTTACATGGAACACGCACTAGGTGTAGATGTGATATGACCTGCACTAAAAGTGTCCATTTCGATTTGTTTCTTCATGCATCGTGGTTAATGGTCTTGGTTATTTTCCGATTTATTCGTTCTTTTTTTTAAATATTTATATGTTTCGTTGAGCTCTTTACCCTTTCTTTACGGAAGCTTTTTGAACAGACGATTTGAGCTGCGTAAAAATTTGATGAGGATTCCAATTAATCTGTATATAATTTTTTTTTAATCGAAATTCTTTTTAAGTTCTGCAGTGAAGCAGCAGTGGGTAGTTTCAAACAGATCGCGTTTGACCTTCTAGGCCCATTTCCTGTGAATACGGTAGATGGGAAGTAGGAAAACTTAATTTCCATGACAGAGATCTGTCACAGTTGAGCCAGATTGTTACTTCATTCCCGATGGAATTTATTTTACAGAAATCGCGAAGCGCTTGAAAGTCTGTTCAGATATGAAGAGTGGCATACTTGACACCGCGCTGAACTTCGAAATTCAGATCACCGAAGATTTCCTTGACTTAGAAATCTAGGGGAATCTATTTTAAAGACGAAGCATACATGTAGCAGTCAGTGAGTGGAATAGTTGGCTACCATTATGCGAAAAGTACATGGCGAACAGTATATTAAACTGTATGGAGAAGAGCGTCCTCTCAGATGACCATCTTAAAGAAGGCTGACCGTGTTTGTGGCCAATAATATCTATTAGTTGAACTAACAGCCCAGAATTAGGTATAAATCACTGAACAATATTTGTCGATGTCATTCTACACGAAACTGGTCACCTCCATGGACGACACTCAGCACGAGGCGTTCTTAGGTCCCGGCTAACTTTGTTTCGGGTATCTTGGCGAAATTGTGTTGTTTTCCGGGAACAGTGAGATTCACAAGGTGTTTTGTGACTTGCAACGTACCAACTAATTTTAAGAGGAGATATCACGAAGTAACTCTGTTCCATCATTGGGTTTTTGAATATTTTAATTAAAGAAATAAGGCATTTGCTTCCATATTTGACACACAGTGCTCTTAGGTTTCATAAGCAAGAATATATGACGAATTGTTTCAGGAAAATCTTAAATGCAGATGGTCATTCAACCCGTGTGGAGGATAAAGTTTTGACAATTAACGTCAAACCAGGATGGAAAAGTGGAACAAAAATCACATTTCCAAAGGAAGGCGATCAGCACCCTGGACGGGTCCCTGCTGACATTGTCTTTGTCATCAAGGTAGTGTAATTTTCTTCCATTTTTTTTTAGATAACCAGTGTTCATAATGTGTCGTTAAGATACTGCCATTTTTTCCATTTGGTTTCCTTTTTCCGTACCCATATTCCACGAAGGTCTTCTGGTTCGCCTATGAGCTCAGTCACTGCTTAGGAATATTTGTATATTCTTTATGAATGTCGATTAGATAATCTGTCGATAATGTCCGAAAGTCGATCCTTGATAGGATAATCATACGTACTAGGTGTTGTGGATATTAGGGAAATTCACTTGCAAGTCAAGTACCAATTCTACAACCTCAGAGAGATGTGAGGCTCTGCCCTCCTAGGAACAGTACTGTTGAAGATGTAACGTGCAAATAAAATGGCAAATTTGGGTGAAGTAACCATGTGCCACATATGCGAAAGTGTTTATAGTGTTTAGATTCTTTTTCGTTTCTTTTTTTCGTTTTGCTTTCGTTTAGATTCTTTTTTATGGTGTTGATCGCTTAATATTTACCATCGATTACAATTATTTAGAAATAGTACCATGTGTGCTGTAGCTGTTTTCCTCTACGGTTCCATACGTCATAAATTTATTGGGGGAAAAATTTTGAAGTGCTTGCTCTTTTTTGTCAATAAAATTTTGATATAATTTAGGACAAGCCACACAAAATCTTCAAACGTGAGGCATGTGATCTTCGATATATCCATCGAGTTGCATTGCGTGATGCTCTATGTGGCTGCACTGTTGAGATCCCAACTCTTCTAGGACCCACTACGTCATTGAGGCTCGATATCATCAAGCCAAATACAGTAAGAAGGTCCGTTAACCTCGACTTTAGGAACAAGTAGTGCATATGTTACTTGACAACGTGTCATTTTCTGCTTTTCAGGATTACCGGAAAAGGTTTGCCTAACCCGAAAGCTCCTGGTCATTTCGGTGACTTGATTGTACAGTTCGAAATAGAGTTTCCCTCAAAACCGATTACCGATCCAGTTTTGCGCGAACAGTTGATGAGAATTTTACCACCTTTGTCCCATGCGTGATCACGTATTTTCCGAATATGATATTTGGTTTCTTTACGGTCTTCCTCCTGACGCCTAATAAATTAATTCCTCACTGTATTAATACTTGTGTTTGCTTTTTAACTTGATTGACTTTATCTTATACAAGTCTGCCACTCATACATGTGAATGATAGGAGTACTCGGCAGTTTTGTTTATTGATTGGAGAACGTCTGCTTTGCACATCATGTTGCAGGTATAGGCTTACTGCTTAGGTCGTTGCTATCATTCCTGCCATGTAATATATTCGTCCTCATCACCACTGTTTGTAAGTTAGAGTATTCCATGTAAGCTTTGACTGATTAGCATTCATCATCTTTCTGAAGTAGATTTATTTTCATTGCAGATTTGTACTGAGGTGCACGTTCATCAGTTTCTTTGGCTAGTCATTGTCGAGGTTGAATGTCTTGAAACCATAAATCATTTTTTGGATGACGTACGTTTAAATATACGCAAATTAGCAGCCGTCTTATCTTAACAATGAAAAGGTTCTTGATTCTGGAAAGCTTCCCTGGGGGTTAACCCATTCAGCACCGTTGCTGTGGTGTCCACAGCCGTTTGGACCAAAGGGCGGTATGGACCCTTTAGTGTTCATATCCAATCTAGTAGGTTCTAGGGTTCTTTTTTCTACCGCACTGTTTATATTCATTCGATAGCTAATCGGAAGGAGATCAAAGTAGGATGGGCAAGGGCAAAGTCCTCTTCACTGAGTAGCTTGGAAAGAACGTGTGGACAGGCTCATTCTGCAGCGGTACGCCCTAACAGACGGCGCTTCCAAGAATACCCTCAGGAAGTTAGCCATTGAGAGGAGTTTATCTGTGTTATTAGTAATAAGTATATAGTCGATGCCATCAAAACTAGGCGCTTTTTGGAAATAGTTATCGATCTCTAGTCTCATAGCTGTTTTTGGAAATGGTGCTATGAAGATGTCAGATTACCATCTTAAACATTGACAATTTATCAACTTTTGCCTTCAGAAGGATCGGTGAGTTTGGTCTGGCTGAGCAAGATCAGATTAAACAGCATACCGGCTGTGGAAAGAAACCTCACATTTTTCGATCAAAATCGAGTGTTCCTTGTGTTAATGTGAAAACCACATGGCTGTTGTCCGCTTCTTCTGTCTAGTGAGCAGATAATATTGAGGTATTTGCTAATTCGGTATAGTGACCATTTCCAAAAGGATTCGGCGAGCTTTCTTCATTTGTTTCATCGTCTCGCAGCCACAGAAGTGGTTGAATTGCTGCAACTAGTTGGGTTTCAGCTCATGGAGTATTCTAACCTCATTGACATACTGAAGTGATTTCTTATTGAACGCAGTTTTCCCTCGAATGACGAGATAACTCTACTACACCATTCTCAGTTGATCGCCACAGTAGCTGGCTCCCATGAATCAGTTTCCCGTTGGAAAACCACCGGAGGGATTTAACTCACTAGTCACCGTATGCATTGTGCTATCCACTGAAATACGGCAGAAGAATATATGAAGGCTTAACAGAATCCGAGGAGTATAAAGGCATTTATTTTATTGGATACAACATAAATCACATAATCGCTCCTCATACGATCAACAGTGCGCAAAGAATAATCGGAAAACAACATTAACCGCCTAATGCTTCTGTCACGGAGTTGACCGAGATTGCTGGTAGTCTGGGTATATCTCCGCTTTACGTAGATAAAAACTATGGGGAAGAAAGATTCATAAGAACTATTGAAAGCAAAGATTTAAACACTTACTAGTTCTCCTGACAGCAACATGTTACATTGTCCTCGTCTGTCTCTATCTTCTTCATAACATTCTGAGGTACAAATTGATCTAAGGAGATACTGAATTCTAGAAATTTTAATCGTTCAATGGGAACAATACCAACAAGAAAGGAGAAATGCAGGGAAACTACTTGAGGGACCAATATTGGCGCTATGAGACACTTTAAGAATAGAAATGTTGAGCACATCACAGATTAAGAACGAAAATGCTAGAAAGTAACGACAAACCTTAAGAAATACAAACAGAATGAAAGCGGAATAACAAAACAACCTAAGTTTTCGCTCTGAAGGGTGGTGAGATCTACAGCGTGTGGAATTTTGGCAGATGCCTCAGTAGAAATAGAAAAACAGAACATTTAGACACATGTATGTACAAACAAGTAGCAAATGGTCGCGAACACTTATAATACGATTGAGATCTCGACGTTGAACAATCCCTTAGGGATTCGCCATACATTCGACTTCATTGAGCATCGTTTGGAGTTGACTAAATGGAACTCTGGTCTTTACAATCGCGGTGGCCCACAGATGCATCGAGCCTGTGCTGCTATTCTCCCAGAAAATCTTGGTAGCAATTTGCCGACCATGGAAGAATGGAAGGCTTGGTGGGCCGTGGGCGTGGGAATAGATCCCATGTGCATTGCAGGGCGCTTCCGACCACTGTGCCATACGCGCCTTTTCGGAAACAGATATACAATAAAAACAATGGAACAGAGTCTAACTGTAACGATATACAACGTATAGTAAATGTACACTTGGATGTTTTGATGGCCCATTTTCACTGATGGTAAGGCTTCGAGCACAGTTCCCATCCTCTTCTCTCTTGCGCATTCGTCGTCCATGATGGTGGTCCGCTTCGAACAGTGACATCTGCGAGGCCCATTCCGAATTTCTGGACGCTGTCGACGTGTGTTCTCCTGGAACCCCAGAATGGGATAGTTCTCAAGGATTTGAACTCTAGAAACTGGAACGATAAAACAAAGTCTAACAGCAAAGTTACCGACTTATAAAACTGTGCTATGTCCTCTAACCTCCATTTTTTCACCCAATGAGGAAGGTGAAGAATGGATTGGCAGCTTCAGAAAAACAGCATGGTACATTCCGTTAGGAAAAGAAAATGCATGGTCCGTTATGTGATGCTTAGGATGTTCGATTTTCCATTAGCAACCCTTCGCTATTCGACTTGGTGTCGATGCGATGAATCGTTGATGGCGTATAGAGCTCATGAATGTATAGAAAAAGGACTAAGGAAATTACGAAACAAACTCAACTTTACTGAGAGAAAATGACGCCAAGTACTGAGAGCAATAGGGTTGAGTGATTGACAGCCACAACGCCTAGCAAGTACTATACGTGTAGATGAAATAGAGCAAACTCATTTCGTTAGAAGGAACTGCTAAGCTCAAAGCGCCTAAAATTCCTTAGTTAATTAAAGATAATAACGCACCATCGAGAGAACTAGCGTGTTGGTGAGCACAACGGGCTCGGACGAGTTTTGCTGTTTTGTGCAGCCGCCAAAGCATTTATTGGCGGACTCGCGACGATGTCCTGGGAAGGAGATGGTTTATGGAGCCCACAGAGTCACAGCGAGGATTTTTCTGAGTGCTGCACCGTCAGCGTTGTTGGTAGAGGTCTCTACTTCGTAATGCTTTTTCATCCAACGAATAACGCTGGCTGTCATGATGGCGCAAATGACTGCGAAAACGCACATTCGAGGAGAAGAGGATTGCGCACGGAACTCGATGTGACTCCGGTTCCAAAAATATTGTTATATTCGCTTTGGCTACTAGAAATCTTGTAAGTAAGGCTGTTCAGGGTGTTTATATCCCCATCTATTCTAACGATTTTATCAGTCCAGTTCTACGCGTTGGTGCTAGAGCAAGAGCGATCCTGGAGCCTTCTGGTCCATTTCTTTGCACAGTACTAATGGTTTGTTAGGATTCAGCAGCCATTCTGTTGTCTTCTTAATTTCGTCGTATGGGAGACTCTACGGTTCCCATGTGGTGATTTCAATCTCGATCTGGACATATTTCACAACTTTTCAGTGCTTGTCAACCTTAATGGCTTCCATTATAGGATGCTATCGATAACAAGGACTGGATTCCATAGGGCAACACTTTCTGGGACTGCAGTAGTACGGAGTGAGTGCTATAATTTATCCCTTTTCATCGCGTAGGAATTTGTTTTACATGTTTTTTCAATGAGTCCTCTCTATTCATTACCTTCTGAAATGAGTTCATGTGCTCATATTGGCCGTGTACTTCAGGTAGTTCGTTCAATTTTCGGGATCTATTCGACATTTCATCGCAACTGACTGAGGTTCGTTGGATTCTAGGTTTACCTTCTGTGGCCTACGTCCTTTTTTCCTAACTTCTGTTGTTTTTTTGTAACCCTGTCTCGTTTCTTCTTTCAGTTGATTTGTCGGATGTTTTCAGGATGAAAGGGATCTTATGGAATCAGCCCGTACATATTGTCAGGAAAAACTTTTGCCGCGGATTACTAAGGCGTATAGGGATGAAGGTATGGGTTTTCCACAATATTTTTGTTTTCAAAGCCCACATATATGTATTACTGTATCTTACTATTCAGTCTTTCAGTATATGATCCTACTTTGATCCCTGAAATGGGTAAAATGGGACTTCTCGGTGCTCCGTATAAGGTTTTACTTTCAAGAAATCAGTCTCTTTATTTTTCTTTATTTATTATAGTTCTTCCATCTAACGTAGATGGAACATAATGCTTCAGGGATATGGATGTGCTGGAACATCTACGGTTGGGTACGGTCTTATAGCACGGGAAGTTGAGCGGGTAGATTCCGGTTATAGATCGACCATGAGCGTTCAAACTAGTTTGGTCATTGGACCAATTTATAACTATGGTAAGTCCTCTAAAAGGCTATGTGGAAGTTAAGGTTGTAGAGGGGGACATATATATATATTTGTACACTTGTGATATATAGATAACTCCCAACATCGTCGTGACCAAGAGGTGTTCCCAGGTGTCGGGCTGCGAATGTACAGCGAGGGTATTCATCCCCAGCAGTGCTCCTCAAGCTAAGAAAAAGTTCGGCGTTTTCATCAGGAAGCCCAGCTAAAAATAAACCAACACCAGGATCCGTCACCGTCCTGGAATCAAATTAGTCGCACGATGGCAAAGCTCCCTCTGGTCCACAAAGGCGACAACTGCCTGTGGTGATGACGACCTAGGACAGACTTTGGTCTTGCTGATCTCAGGATTCCAGGGAACCACAATGGTTTAACCAGCAAATCTCCGATAAAATGGAGATTATACCGGAACCCACGCAACCAGTGAGGACAGGCCATCCAAGTGTTCAAGTAAGGTATTATACATGTGGGTATAAATACATAGTGTGCGAAGCATACGTAGTCATTGGTTTGACCTCTCGCCATAGGCTGCCTGCTTATCCACGGTGCGCATGTTGGTTCCAGACTTGTCTGGGAGATGAAGATACTAAGGTGTTATATTGGTAGGTCGTACAAGTCATATACGAGATATGTGCCAAATATGTATTAAAGTTCTTGTACGGCGCTTATTAGTGTCAAATATGTGACTTATCCCTGAGGGATTGACCAACGTCGACATTGATAATGAAAGTGAAGTCTTCAAGTAGCAGGCAGAACAACATGCGAAATGATCGAAGACCTTTGGGGCAAATCCGAGGCAAACAAATCGAATGCAAGAAATGTGGTCATTAAAAATAAATATGTGTCATTCGGGCACTAATAGTCTCTTTCGGTTCTCATTCACGTCGGGTAGCGGGTGCCTTTGGTTAGAGTATGTTGAAATGTTATATTTATTTAAATACACGTATGTCATATTTTTATATGGACCTGGTATTGCTTCAGGAACTGAAGAACAGAAGCAGAAATATATACCAGGGTTAGCAAATGGAGAACTCGTTGGCTGTTTCGGATTGACAGAGCCGAACCATGGATCAAATCCAGGGGGCATGGAAACAAAAGCTAGGTATCTTATATGTGCTTTTCAGTAACAAGAGCGTAGAATAGTTTTAATGCCAATAAGTAGTAGAATTAGATGTCTTATACTAGGTAGTGAGTGTGCCAGCAGTCGCGGCAATGCCAGTTTCGAGAATATGGTTTTGCTGATGCACTTGAACTTCACTAACTTCACTAAAGTAGGTGATGGCAAGCGCAAGCAACTGTAAACCTTTGATTATGTGGCTTGCAGTGTCACTCAACTTTCCAGCCAGCGAGATAAGGCTTCGCAAAGAAGGCTCCAACCTATATGTTCAAGATATAAACGATGACATCAGTCATGCATGATTCGTGCATACTCGAAAATAATTAAGGTTTTTAAATTTTCGGTTCTCATTCACGTCGGGTAGCGGGTGCCTTTGGTTAGAGTATGTTGAAATGTTATATTTATTTAAATACACGTATGTCATATTTTTATATGGACCTGGTATTGCTTCAGGAACTGAAGAACAGAAGCAGAAATATATACCAGGGTTAGCAAATGGAGAACTCGTTGGCTGTTTCGGATTGACAGAGCCGAACCATGGATCAAATCCAGGGGGCATGGAAACAAAAGCTAGGTATCTTATATGTGCTTTTCAGTAACAAGAGCGTAGAATAGTTTTAATGCCAATAAGTAGTAGAATTAGATGTCTTATACTAGGTAGTGAGTGTGCCAGCAGTCGCGGCAATGCCAGTTTCGAGAATATGGTTTTGCTGATGCACTTGAACTTCACTAACTTCACTAAAGTAGGTGATGGCAAGCGCAAGCAACTGTAAACCTTTGATTATGTGGCTTGCAGTGTCACTCAACTTTCCAGCCAGCGAGATAAGGCTTCGCAAAGAAGGCTCCAACCTATATGTTCAAGATATAAGCGATGACATCAGTCATGCATGATTGATTCGTGCATACTCGAAAATAATTAAGGTTTTTAAATGCAAGCAGTGGTATCTGAGCGCTCAGAAAACTTTTTTAATTGAAATAACAACCATTGGGATTCACAGATTTTGCTAACAATGGTCAACTTTTCTCACTTAAGGACGCAGAAATTCTGATGTTTTACTCACTTGTATGGCCCATCGTCACGAGTCGGTCTTCTATAAGTTTTTCACGAGTCCTCGCCTTTTGGTGGTAAAGTGGACTCGGACAGCGTTGGACGTAAAGAAACGAATCAAATGCTAAAATTGTTGGAATTAGCACAATGTAAGCATAACATCTTTAACAAGAACCACTTATCGTGGCGAAATATGGGAGTAGTCTCATCGTCGTTCATCATTGCTGGGAGTAACTCATAACAGTCGTTCTAACAGCATCTCTTCAGACCGGTTCGTTATTGAGTTGCTTTTTGAGTTCAACCGCTTTTTCCGTTTTTATAAATGTAAGTTCTGGGATTATCTACATTTACTGCTTATCATAGGGTGAACATGTAGCGCAGTAACTAGAAGTGCTCTGCAACACATCTAGTCATTGGTTCGAGCCTGCATCTTAAGCCCACCTAGCATTCCATCCATCCAAAGTAGGCATTTTTTTTTACCAGACTTGTCTGAAAGGATAGCATTACTGATTTGGAAAAATTGAACGCGCTGTCGAAAGGACGATGCTCGGAGTATCCCGTTTCACACAAGTAGGGGATGAGATCCGAAGCTCCGACCTACGTCAACGATCGAAAATCAAAGATGCCGTTCTATACGTCAAACAGTCGAAGATAAGGTGGGCCGGACACGTAATGCGTATGAATGACAACAGATGGACAAGAGCCGTTAGTGACTAGATTCTTCGGGATATCAAACATATTGCAGACAGACCTTCTACCCAATGGTCAGAGTTCTTAACGAAGAGCCTAGACGAAAGATATGGTGTTCGGCGAGTCCTTAGAGCAAGCAGAACCCACTGGGCTACTCTTGCACGCGAGAAGGAAAGGTGGAAGGTTTACAGACGCCCGCTCGAGTCACTCGATTATCGACGGGACTACAGGTGACACAAGTGAAGACGATCGAATAGAATTGCAAGAACAACTTTCTAGAACAACGTAAAGATCGCAGTTTAAGGAGATTGTTCCGGTGGTTTAAGTGCACTGCGAAAAGGAGCTCTCATGGTCTGTCGTGGGTGTGTGTTCCGGTTGCAGTAACGTACTGGGTCGCCCGAGATTTGGCTGTTTCTCACCGATCGACATCGAAGGTGGAGCACTCAATGTGCAGTGTATAGAGGTGGTTCATTGTTGGTTAGGCTTTATGAAGTTTCGTTGTGTGTAGGAACAGCAGATCTTTAGCTGAAATCGTCACTACGGGTCCTCATTGGCTCTTATAAATCAGATGGAGATTTTCCAACTTCCGAAAGTCATCGTTTACCAGGATTGCAATTGATTGTGGTATTGATTTGCTTTAGCTAATTTTCCTTATGAAAATGTCGAACCCTTACCTAAAAGAGGGTGCTGAGATGTAAAGCTCCTGCTTTGTATAACTGTCCGACGTGCCGGAGCGCCTCCAGCCACAAAGAGGCGGCAAATCATTTGGCAGATTCCGATTTTTTGGAGATGACAAACTATATTTTTTCCGGTATAGGTAACTACATGAAATAGTATGCAGATGAGACGGGTGTATCCAGAACTTCAATACGTCTACAAAAGTATTTCTTTTCCGGTTTTTTTCGTCAAGGCTCGTATCTGTCATAGCGAAGAGACTAATTCATCGGGATTTCGTGCAGCAATACGCGATGGTGCGACACAGTGTATCGCTGTCTTCATCTGCACCACTTGGGATAAAAGATTTGAAAACCTAAATTTTGTTTCAAATTTTTTAAATTTCTGTGTTTTGAACAGTCTTGAAAAAAGGTTTTAAGAAGTCTGTTTGTACCATTACAACGATAGATGTAAGCTTCTTCTGTAGGTATATGAAGTTTTTAATGGCTTGCCAAATTATCGAGAAATACGCGGTATACCAAGAAAATTCGGCCTTGCTGCTAATGTGTTAATGTTGTTTAAGATGGGACGACAAAACAAAGACTTATCGTCTCTCTGGCACGAAGTCTTGGATCAGCAATAGTCCTACAGCCGACGTTATGATCGTATGGGCTAGAAGTGACAGACATAACAATGACATCAAGGTTCGTAAACCAACGAGAGTATTTCATTATTCGGACGTTAATTACTGACCGTAGTCAAAACTACCAGGTTCCTTTGTAAACAAGTGGGACCATGAGAGGTGCACATAATCTTGTGTGCAGTCATGAGGCACTGAATTCAGTTCATTGTGGTTCAAAAATTCCTGGTTCTGTAATTAGTGTTACAGTAGTTGGGTAGTACATGCATGGACGCTCCAGAGATCTTAGTGTTCGTTAATTTCCTGTATTTACAATAGAACGTACCTTCACTGTGAGCGTTAAATGGTCACTATTTCTGTTCGTATTTTCTATTTTGTCGTATAACCGCATTTTTTTAGGGATTCATATTAGAAAAAGGAATGGACGGTCTGACCACCCCGAAAATAGAAGGGAAACTGTCTCTGCGTGCTTCAATCACTGGTCAAATAGCAATGGACGATGTTCCAGTACCAGAATGTAATCTACTTCCAGATGTGAGAGTTTTTTCCTACATTATCGCCACAAACACCATAGGCAGTCGATATGGCAAGTAAAAGCTGAGTATTCAAGTGCTGGTGACATTTTTAGGTCAAGGGACTGTCAGGTCCTTTTGGCTGCTTAAATAATGCCCGAATCGGAATCGCTTTCGGGGCACTTGGAGCGGCTGAAGAATGCTTTCATCTAGCTCGGCAGTACGCCCTTGACAGGTATTCCAATACATTTGAGCGTTGTGAAATTCTCACGGAAGTTATACTAAATATGTATTATTAGTGCTATAACGAATGTGTTTTGCCATAAAATTTTTCTAATTAAGAAAGTACTCGTGTAGAAGTTCTCAGTATACCCATATATTTAAGAGGTAAGTCATAATCATAATGTCTTAACTTCTTATTTACTGCCTATCCTTTTTTCATGAGAGAGTATTACGTGAAGTACAACAGCAAGGATGCTGGTAGATGACCACAAATTGAACCTCATGTGGTGAATTTTGAGCCCACCATTGCCTTCGCCAGGGGCTTACATGCTGTTTAAGACACACCTCGAGGCAATGGCTTTGCCTTTCTCTCTGCCAATTTTTCACTTTGTCGGAGCTATCAGCGATCATCCATAAACGCGTATGATCCGGAGAGCACAAATCGCTATTGGACCGGTGGGGTCAGATTTTTGATGGACAGTTTAAGCATATGTATCTACTTACTACAGCCCTTTCTACATCAGAAGTAAATGTGAAAGGTGTATTAGTGTGATAAAGTTCAGTGGTTGCATGACGATTTGAATAATCAAACAACTTGTAATGAAACGAATAGTTAGTGAGACCCTTGTTGATTGCTTCTGTCCTTCTTCCGTTGGTGTCTGTTGCCGTCAAATAAGTTTTATAAGGAGGCATATATTTACATTAATTCACTGTTTTTTTTTTTGATGAGCAGAGACGACGTTGTCAGCTAAATACGTACTGTAGTAATAACCATTTGTCCTCTTCAAGAAAACTGATTTATTGATCAATGCCGAGGTTAACAGATCCTAGGACTTGCTGCGTGTATGTGCCTCGGGGTAGGCTTGTTATTTCGTGAACTCGAGTAACTATATAGCAGCTATCTCCGGCAATTACCATAATACGTAAATATTTTGATACCATCCTAAAGAACTTCGTATAGAGAATTCCTCTATCAAATAGTGAATTCTATATCTACCTAGCAGACACATTCATTGGGTCGATGGAGACGGCCTTTGCCACAATGCCACACTACTCACAGCATCTCGTGGCCATCGGTCACACCACCGGGCATGCTGTTGGGTACGTCTCACTGCTTGGGGAATGGACCCCGCCACCTAGAACTTGAGCCTACCACCAACGTCTCGCTGGGACTTAGCCAAGCCCGGCTAACACCGCCCTCTTTTGGAGAGGGCTCTTGGGGGTATCTATCCAGTCTTACGTTCGTTTTCATTGCCTGATTCTTACGCCAGTATCGTTATTCGTGTTGTATTTTTGTTACCTTTATGTATATAAAGATTTAGTCCCAAGTTTGAGTGTCGAAAGGTTGCCCTGTGTCAACTGCGAGAAGTCCTACGTGGCGTCTTTTCACATAGTCGAACATTCAGTTTAAAACTAGTGGTTATTCGGTGTCGTGGACTAAGTTGAAGGCCTATATTCTGCTACCAACTGAGATAAACTAAAGTATTAACAATATGGCGAGAATATCAAATGTTCAGGAGTTACGTAAGGTATAGTCAGTGGTCGAGATCGATAAGCGTCTACAATTTTTTCCAACGCACATATTAGTTGGATCTTACAATTGATGCAGGAAGCAGCGTGAAGAAGCAGGAAATATTCTGTTTTATTGGGAATATTCTCTGCGGAATTATATTCCGGAAATAGTTGACACAGATCTGAAGAGATTTAGAGAGGAAATACTTACTCATATTCGAACATTTCCCTACAAGACATTCCTTTGCAATAATTAAAGTTTGGGAATTCTTTTTACGTACATCTTTTTGCATTCTTTCTCATTTCCAAGAAGTTTTTTGAGTTTAAGATTCAATTTATTATTCATACGGATTGTACTAGATTCATCCTTAGCTTTTGGTGAGTTCCATGGCCACTATTCTCTGAGGAAAATGAATTTCTACAAGCCTGGTGGTGTATTAGAAAAAAGCTTGCTAAACGGCTTCCAATCACGTTGTAGCCATTCGAAGCCTCACATTATACCTTTTGGACCGTTTGGTTTCATGATTAGGTTATATCGAAATTTTTAACATTGTCAATGAAAACAAATTTTGAGGTCTCAATTTGGTCGGCCTCTTGCTCAAAATCAGCTGATCCAACTTAAATTTGCTGACATGTTGACTGAAATTACATTAGGACTGCAAGCATGCTTAAGAGTTGCACGGTTAAAGGTTTGTTTTTAAACCCTATTTTACTTATAATAACGAAGACTTTGTTTTTCTTTTCATCAAGGATGAAGGCTTGGTAACTCCCGAACAGATTTCAATGATCAAGAGAAATTCGTGTGGGAAGTCGCTAGAAATTGCTCGTAAAGCTCGAGATATTCTCGGTGGGAATGGAATTGTTGATGAGTACCATATCATAAGACATATGATGAATTTGGAAACAGTAAACACGTATGAAGGTGCGTTTCTTACTGTTTTAAACACATAGGCAGTTAGGACTCTTACAATGATATATTTTTCCAATAGAAATGCTATTATGAGACAATAAATGCTTTTCAATCATTTGTCGAAACACCCATTTTTAAACCACCTGAGTTCATAATGACATGTGTGAACCTATCTGTTGTTTGAAATCGGCTCTTTTTTTGTTCATAGGGTTCCATTTTACACGTACTTTGTACCGAATTGACAAGAAAATCCGACATACGAAAATAATGAATATTGATAAGCAGAGAACACTATCAGAAAGCCGCATACTGAGAGGGAAGCGTGCCGTCACTTCAGGAATTCTTGCCACCGCCGGGGTGTGACAGCATCTCTGGCCACCTTTTTGATCAAAGAACACTTTCAAGAGTGACTAACGCAATGATTAGAGGTCTCATCACTACACACATAGTTGTTGGTTCGATTCCGCGTAAAAGACGAACCACCCCCACCCAGTGAAGGTTGGTAAATTGGAACAAAGACTGTCTAAGAGGATAAAGAATACTGATGTGATACAATCTCGCAAATCATTCTATGCGCCTAATATGCATTCGTTTACTTTTACGATGCTTAATGAGGTCGTATGCATGTTTTAAACCGCATATTTTTTTCTATAAAGTCCACTTGAAACGCAAGCCGTTTTTTTCTCCTCAAGCATCACAGAGTTCCATGCTTACTACTTATACTTGTCTGTTGCTCGTATTTTTTAAAGTAGTTTTGCAGTTTAAATCAATCTTTTCGTGCATTTAAGGTTTTTCTGCACTGTCTTTTTTTCCTACCGCTCTCTGTTTCATCTATGTAGTTC
Organism: Angiostrongylus cantonensis; assembly: GCA_009735665.1. Classification (NCBI taxonomy): domain Eukaryota; kingdom Metazoa; phylum Nematoda; class Chromadorea; order Rhabditida; family Metastrongylidae; genus Angiostrongylus; species Angiostrongylus cantonensis. The sequence goes on along the minus strand of MQTX01000191.1, from coordinate 922,129 downwards.
TAATTTTCTCCCTTTTGTTTGTTTCAATTGTTTGTTTGTGAAATGAAACGCCACGGTTATTTTTTTCGCCACCTAGACCAATGACAGTCAAACTAGAGTGGATCAACGCTTTCTGCTTAAATACAGCTGACTAACACATCTTTATGATTTATTTATAACTAGTATTTACTTCGGACCGGATTATTGGGAGAGTCCAACAGATACGGACTAATGGATTAGTGATAACCGACAACATTTGAAGTGAGTAAGAAGTTTATTGTTTTCTGGTTACACGAAACTTACATTGAGAGATTGTTGCAGTTAGAGCAGTGCACCACGTCAAGAATACTGCGCGCTACTCACAGAGCGCTCGAACGGTGTTTTCTGAAACATAACCAGCACACGCAATATGTAGCCGGAATGCGAAACTCTGATTTCCGAAACACATTATTCATATTTCAAGACCCAGTAGAATAAACGTCGACATCGAAGCGCATATTAGCCGCTCACATAGTAAGAAGAACAAATAATAGGTGGAAGATAATAACAGTGGAGTGGACTCGAAGAGAATGCAAGGGTCCTCTTGAACGACCATCTAAACGATGGGAGACCCTAAGGTCAACAATCTGCGTTTGCAGAAGGGAACGATTTCAGGACTGCAGAATGAGCTTCGTGAACGTTATCATATTCGAAGCAGACCGCCACCATGAATGGCCAAAGCACGAGAGAAAAACGAATATCCATTGCGCTGGGACCCACACTGCCAGTGAAGACGAAGCATCGAAGAGCCCAAGTGAGTGCTTAGGCGGAAAACGATTCAATATATTATGATGTCTGCAGGCATGACGCAGTCTTTCTCACTCCATCAGTACCGCTAATGGTCCCATGTTGTAGTCAAGCAAAATTGTGAACACGAGCTACCAGATGTTATTCATTTTTAGTTAAAGTAGTAAGCGGTGTGTTCGTTCTTCATATTCAAAGTCTTGGATGCTAGTTCAACCCACTAAGGGCTCACCAAGCTTCTCATCCCTCCTGGGTTCGGGAGTTGGTACTGGACTTGTTTGGGTCTAACTCATTCCCTCGACTTCACGCGAGAACGATTTGCACAACTATTCTAGGACTCGAAGGAAAATTGACTCGACGAACATTCAACGGGATTATAGAGAATGCAACAATCACCAAGCCTTCCATCCCTCCGGGGTCGGCAGATTGGTACCAGACTTGTCTGGGAGGATACCAGCACCGGCTCGATACATCGGCAGGCCACCGCGAGTCATTGTAAAGGCCAGATATGCATTCAAGCACCTCCAGCGATACTTAATGAAGTCGAATGCATGGCGCCTCCCACAGGGATTGATCAATGCCGAGAGCTTTATCCTTTGTCGTTTTACAACAATTGTCAAGAAGCACCCAAAGACACCCATGAGAAGTTCGAATACCTTCGTGGATGATGAATGCGGGGAAGCGAATGGAATGCAACAAGTGCTCGGTTTTCTCTCACATCATTATTAGGTTATATTTGATTAATGTGTGGATGAGCTATGGGAACATCGAGCCGATTACCAAAAGAAGAGCAGAAAAAGATATGCTGACACGTACAGGGAAAGTGGACATTGGACGTAGCCAATGCAGCAGCAGTTTTTTTTTTAAACAGGAGAGATTCAGTTCGATGTGGCCAATATTCAGATCGCACTATAGCTATTGTTTTAGGCCCACAGCGATGTCCTCTTTGAGTGGTAGCAGTGGTCAATGTGATTAGTCATCAAGTCGCAGATATGTTCGCGTGATAATCTGCTCTATTTGGTCTGCCTTTGTACACCAGGGATAGCAACAAAGAGCACAAGCGGCAACCTCAGTACTGCATGGTTTGCGATATTCCAATATATCGTGTTATGAGTGGCAGACGGTAGAACAACTAGTGAGATACAATCAAATCTCAATTCGCATAAAACATTATATCAACAAGATCAAAGCAAACTGTTCTGAAAAGCCATGGAGACTGTTCTTTGTTTTGTGCTTACAGTACTAGCGCTCTTTCCTAGATCCTTTCACACCTTTTCGCATCCTTTCTGTTTAACCTTTGCATCGAAAGTAGATCGTGATGCTCAATCGCTACTAAACACCAATCTGTCCAATTTATGGCAGCAAATTTTATGTTATTTTACGACTACTATAATTCTGTCGAGGACTACAATACCAGGTTTTAAATGGTGCTTGAGGTGAATGCAGGATTGAAGAATTTGGAGTACTCCAGACAGATGTATAGTTAAGAAGCAAGTTTTTTGGTTGGACTCCTGGCTTGAGCTACCAGACAATATTTACCTCTACAAGTTTGTTTACCAAGCAATTATGCCACATTTGATGCCGCATATTACAACCGAGATCAACGTGCACGGGAAGGACCTGTTTAGCTACCGTAGCCATTATCATAGTTCAACCACCTGCTCTGTTCAAATTTGAATGTTCGCTATGCTGTAAAGAAGAGCTGCAAAAAGTGAGCGTGCTTGTTAGGTTGTATCGAGATGCTTTAAGAGCACTCTGAATTTCCATAGATAATGAAGGTGGTTTTCTTCGTTGTAAAGTTTAACGACTACTGGTAAAGATGTAATCGTTGTTCTAACCCAATTATGACCCACTTATTCAGCTCCAAAGTGAATCATAATTAGCCGGATATGTTACAAGCATTACATCTTACACGGAAGTGAAGATGCGATATGATCTTTGAATGACTCCCTTGATGCAAGGGTTTAAACTCTATTGACGCATCCACTGCGGTATACACCAACATGCTTCCTTCGGCACTACTATTTCTTTTCGGGCTTCACTGGAACATTTATCTTCAAGGAATTGAGACTTTTGTAAGAGCAACGCAGGATTACTTTTCAAACATTGTCCGAATACGGTATTAAAGAGAATTAAGGTGCTGCAAGGGTGGTAGTGATTTCTACGGAACTGATCACACTATCACCGTTCTGGGTCGAGAGAAGTGTTTTCAAGTAGTTTTGTGGCGTTAACTTGCACTTTGCAATCCATGTAGATCAAACAGGTTAGTTTTTTAAGTGAGCCAATTCTCGCCTGTTTTGAATCAGTTCTTTACCATTGCGGCCATCGATACATTAGCCATTTTCAGCTCGCAGGTCATTCCAGTTTTTGACTACTAGATGAGTAGAAGTTCACCATGTGTTCATTACTGACCTCAGTTCATTGGCATTTTCAAACTACGTTCATGGTGACATTTAGCAATTATTGCTAAATGAAAAACGGAATAGGTCACTTACCTACCTGTGCAGGGTGTTTCGATTTCTCATTAATGTTTTTGTAAGGTTTGGTCGTGTGACAAATCGCAGAGGGAGGATTTTTTGTAATGGAGGAGATAGTCACAAGTACATGCTGTGATTATGAGTGTCGATAATAAGGGCACAGTGTAGACTAGAGTTTTCCATTCTGAAATGGAGACTAACTGCACTGGAAAGGGAGAACTTACAAGCATCGGAATCTTATCATTTACGCATAATTGTATGTATTGTATGGGTGACCTTATATTGACTTCTTAAGAAGACCTTGACTTCACTATATATTAAGCCACTTGGGCTCACTTCATTGTAGTCACAGTTTAGATTGAATACTAATTACTATTTTACTAATTTGTCATTTGTTATGAGTTATCCATTCATAATAATTGTTCACTCAAGCAACATTTCATTACCGCTGACCTCTCAGCAGTATGTCTTTGTTCCAGGCACTCACGACATCCATGCACTTGTTCTTGGTCGTGCCATCACTGGGTTAAACGCCTTCAACTAAATCAAAACTAACAGGCTGATCAGTTTGTGAAATATGTTGTTCCACTTACTGCGTATAAAATGCCGGTGAAAATAAGGTTTTATACTTTTGGTGTTAAAACGAAGATTATTTGGATAATTTATTCAATTCTTACATAATAACAACTCGCAACAACTGCCGATAGAAACCTATTTTGTGAAGTGAGACTGTCAGAACGACTAGAATGCCTCGGTGAGTTAGTTGAATACGTCTCCGTGAGAATGTGAGTCCTACAAGAAAATGTTCTCAATAATATCACAGCTAGTATGCCCACTCAGTGAATCTTCTCATCTTGGATTTTGATGATTACGACCAAACTAACTCATCGTAGGCTTCAATGAGCATAAATTGTGGAAAAGAAGTGAGGACATCCTTAAAGGAAGTCATTAAACTGAGTTCGCTACAAAATCGTAGCGATAATGAGCATTGTCTCATCAACACTGTAGAGATCATCAGACGTCCCGGATAACCATGAAGAAGGAATGAAATAAAAAGTTAGTTATATCTTAGAATGTGCGACTATTGTTTTAACTGTTGAATAATAATATGAAAGACTAGAAACATGAATTAAAGCAGAAAGAAATTGTGTTCTGCCTTTCTACCCAGTCAAGAAGCTAAGCTAAATACCACGTATCCGGTAAAAAACTAAGGAATAATTAAGTTCTGAGGTTGGCCTTATAATTCCTCAATTCATTTAAATACTGTAGAAATCATAGGTGTTCAAGTTAGGGGAAACAGTGAATTCCAAACATAGAGATGGAATTCGTTGTCACTGCGTTTAGTGAGGTGCTTGCAGATAGGCAGATTAAAACAGGTTATAGATTAAGTACGGAGCAGTACAAGTGGTTCACATGAGTCTTAATCAACACTGGGATTCCGATACTGCATTCGCGAAGCCCGCGATACAACTGGGAGAGTCGGAGTCACTTTCACTTCCGTCTGAAAATAGTAATGTTAAAACGATGCTAAGCAGCCACGCTAGCAGGAACGATTTTTAAGGATTTCTTCCAAACTTCATTATCTAGTTGGAAAGTTTGGTACTTTTCCACTGTACAGATGATACACTGAAGGATTTCATGTATTTGATTCCAAAACACATGTCGCTTCCGGATCGTCTGTACTTATTTGTAAAACAGAAGATAAATATGAACTTCGATGAGGTGTAAAACCATAGCGTGGGATTAATCACTTAAAATTATGCGGATTTTAATCTATTTCGTCACGGAACTGTGGACGTAGGACTACGGTGGTGGTTCACAGCAAAGCAAATAGTCAAGAGAGCCTACATAACGTCCTAATTGCCACATATGCGAATTTTGGTGTGATTTACGTCGTCTGAACAACAGCGTGATGTTGCTAGTCGTCTGGAAGAGTACCCATAAAAGCATTGTTGAACCTAGGGTGAAAGTCTTCCGCGAGAATGATAAGGCTGAAGAAATCCCAAGTGGTTCTCGTTCTCCGTAACAATATTAGTTGTAAGCTTCACAATAAGTTTTACTTCTTTTTCTAAAACGTCGATACGGAAAAAATTTGAATATCTCGTCGTCTATGTCGTGCGTACCCCTGCACTTTCCACATTCGCCTAGTTGTCTTCGAACAGTCAACTATAGGTAGTGGTCAGATCCGTATGTGGGTTTTGCTGTGGCTTGAGAACCTTTCACCCTATATTCTAACCGACTTGTTCAGATGCTAATCGAGTGTGATTTCCTATTAGAAACCTGTGAAAGCAGTACTAGGAGGCTCCTAGGTCTACCTCAGAGATCGCCAGCCATATGACGGAGGAAGTTTAGGCGCTTATCTAGCGTTTCGGAAAGTCAAAGCGAAACCTGCGGCCGCAATGATCCCTGTCATTAGAAATAAAGGACAAAGGATAAAGCTCTCGGCGTTGATCAATCCCTGAAGGATGCGCCATGCATTCGACTTCATTGAGTATCGTTGGAGGTGATTGAATGCATATCTGGCCTTTACAATGACTGGCGGTGGCCTGCCGATGTATCGAGCCAGTGCTGCTATCCTCCCAGACAAGTCTGGTACCAATTTGCCGACCCTGGAGGGATGGAAGGCTTGGTGGGCCATGGGCGCAGGAATCGATTCCACGTGCGCGTCGCAGTGGCGCCTCCAACCACTGCACCACACGCGCCCTGTCATTAGTATTAGGGTAAAAAAATTGGTTGACAGAAAGGCAAACCGAGGGTCTCAGTGCTACAGTGGGTAACATGTGAATCCCCGTAAGAGTTATTGCTAGTTCGAATCAGGCCTAGGATCTGAGTTCTGCAAATATGTCAGCATCACTGTGGTTGTATTTCACATAACATCTTGTCATCGAAAGGAAAACAATAAGCAGAAAATAAAAAGATACGCATTGGCCGCGTAATGAAAACTATATAATATGCCAAATCTTCATTCAAAGTTCATACATTTAACAACAGCTTTTGTCATTGATGAAGCGATATCGCTATTTAATAGAAGAGCAAAATCTCCTAAAACGGTAACTTTTGATTTGAAGGTCACAGAGTGCACTTCATTTCGAATACCACGGCTAAGAGAAACGGTGCTTTCGTGCTCCACAAAAAGGGAATCATACGACAATCATATGTTTATCACCAAAGGAGAAACCGTGATAATATCGTAGCACTATAAACAACAATGTAACTAACGCCCTATTATTGGATTTTATACAAAAAAAAATTAGTTCCTTTACAACCACACGATTATATCCTTGTGCAACACCGCATCACATATGTTATATATTGGCTTGGTGTGACGCAGTAGTCGGAGGCGCCCTGCAATACACACGGGATCGGTCCCCGCACCCAAGGCTCACCAAGCCTTTCATCCCTCCGGGGTCGGTAGATTGGTACCAGACTTCTCTGGGAGGACAGCAGCATTGGCTTGAGAGATCGATAGGCGACCCCAAGTCATTGCAAAGGCCAGATATGTATTCAATCACTTCCAAAAGATGGTTAATGAAGTCGAATGCACGGTGCGTCTTTCAGGGATTGATCAACGCCGAAAGCTTTATCGTTTTTACCCTTTATATGTTTAGAAAGAGCACTTCTATAACGTACAGCACGGTTTCGTCAATAGTGCAAACAAAGCTTCCCTCTGTTTGTTATTACTTAATAAAAAAAACCACTTGTAAATGACTAACGGTTGCAAACCAGAGGAAGTTATGAGAACTCACTGACTCTAGATGGCCATATTTGAAGCAAGAGTGATAGGGTAGCAGCTGCTTGTGGCACATCCAACGTCTTCAGTCCTTTAACCGATGACGTTTCGATACAGCACAGTAGTAGCGGTGCAAAGACCTGCGCGATAACGAAAATACAATTTGTTTCACTTCTTATATCACTATTTTTATTTTATTTCGTTTACGTATAAGAGGCACAAGACCACTCTAACATATATAAAAACTACGATACAAGAATTTTACAAGAAGATATGAAGGAAGTAATTACATTTAATTATGGATTAGGCTCTGTAAGGAGCGCTCCTGACAGTAGGCAAGTTGTTAACACGGAAGTGAGTCGTGAGGGGCAAGGCATAAACAAAGCAACATGTCCTGTTGCCTTTTTGAGAAAAAACCTTCCCAATACACTGGAGCACTGTACGGATACGATCTCGGATGTCAAACGGTAACGTACGACAGAGACTTCTATGTAATTCACTTGATACTTGAACGGCCCGTCCTCAGTGATTGTGCGGGCTTCAGCACAATATTTTTCGGATATTTGCTGGTTAAACCATTGTGGTTCTCTGGAATCCCGAGACCAGCCTGCCCAAAGTATGCCCCAGGTCTTCACCACCACAAGCAGTTGCAGCCCTTGTGGATCACAGGGAGTGCCACCATGTGACTTTGAAGCCAGGACGGTGGTGGACACTGGTAATGGTTTACTATTAGCTAAGCCTCCTGATGGAAACGCCGGACTCCCTATCTTGGGAGATCATGCTAGGAGATGAATTCGCCGCTGTACCTCGCAGTCCAACACCCAGGAATACCTCTCAGCCACGATAAGGCGGTAAACCGTTGGGAGGCTTGTAATTTATTACTAACAATGAACCTCAACACTAAAATTTCAGCCAGATAAAGAATTCTACATACTGTTCATTTAGTATTATAGTGATGCTCTCTTAAGTAGTAATGGCTTAGCGACTAGCAGTTCCCAGACCTAGTCTTCAGCAACACACATGCGCCAGTAAGGCTATGAGCAAAATTTACGAAACCCGATGAGGATTCAGTCGACCTGAAGAGATACCATCTGAATAAAAAGTAGGAAGGCGTGTTTGTGACTCAAATTGACAGGATGCTGGAAACAAGTTGTGGGTGACGAAATGATGATAGCACACGTCACCATCCAGAAAACGGATCTCGCCTATGCCCGATCGTCGTAAGAGTACAAGATGAGTGAAAAGTAAATATATTGCCTATCCAGACTTGTTTATATGACTAGTGATGGCATGTTGCCACCTATCCCCACAGATCCCAGCTCTTCGCCAATTCGCTTTGTTAGCTTACAACCGTCATCTACGGTCAATAGGTTGCGTTCTGTGTCTTCTCTACTTTAGCGAGAAGATATGATATCTTCTCTCACTAATACGTTGAGGACTGGTCAGAGGTATTTCTTCCTCGAAATCCGACATAACCGGGTTAGGATGTTCTCAGGTCGTTATTCTGAACAAATTCTGGTCCTTATAGATACGAGGAATACCTTGCCTTACGATAAAGACTCTCCCGCAGCTAAAGAGATTCCGGTGACGGCAGCTAATTCTACGATTGGTTAATCAACCGATCGAGGATGACGAAAATGTCAAATCAATTTAGCTACGAGATAGATATGAAGGACCCAAAGACAAGGAACGTTCGGTTACCCAATCATCGGACTACCCAATTAAATACTATTAAATTTGAGAAACGTAGAAGCATTAAGACATCTAGAAAAATCGCACATATTTCAGAGGTAATTTGAATTTTTACCTTAAATCATAAATCCGAGATATCTTTTCGCTTATTTATTGAAAAAAAACTTATTAACTTTTAAATTTACATAAGCACATACAGTCGTGAGACGAGATGGTGTTAAGCCGTTGTGAGGTGAAGATGACAGTACGGTAGCGAGGTGGTCCATAACGAGCAGCAGCGTGTTCTAGAAGACGTCCATTAAATTTGGAACTAGAGGTGTTGATACCAATTAATATTGAATCACAACAGGAGAAACTAGTCCAAGAGTTGAAGTTCCTTGTCAAGATGTAATCAAATACGTGATTCAATGCCCAATCGCTACAAAAATTCTTTCGCAGCCACTATAAAAAGCAATAGGATTTCGGATTCTACATCGTCCTTGAGCGGTCGGTTACTTTTACATTCCTACTGTCGTTTCTGATTTCGGTTTTAACATCTCTCCGAATCAACTAGTAGGAAGACCGAGCGCAGGATTCGTCGCCGAAAACACACCTCCCTCTGATCCACATCCTGGTGAAGGCCTGGATATGCCACTGCAAGGTTACGTCAGGACTCCAGGGAGGATCAAGTTGCATGACCAGCAATAGGGCAGCCTCAGTATTCCGCACACTGGGTGCTCCGGTCTATGACGTGAGGCGGTGAGACGACCGGTGAGAGTCCAGAAACTCTCGGGTTGCGCAGGACGTCATTGGAACCGGATCTGACGAACACACGCACGACACTTCATGGAAATTGTTCTTTACTATGCACGTATAATGCCAGAACACTCTCCACAGACGCCGATCTTCACACCCTTCTGGTAGCCGCAGATCGTATTAAATATCATGTGATCGCATTACAAGAAACAAAAATCAAGAAGACCGACATAAGCCAACTAAACAATGGGACTCTTGTGATCCGTGGAGCCATTTCGTCAAATTGTACGAGATCCTTTCCCTTCGCGTAGCCGTTCTCCGTCTTTGACTGTCGCACATAAGAAGATCACTATCATCAACTGCTCGTGACCGACCGACGCAGCTGATGAGTACGAATTAAATGATAATGCTATCGGTACATGGAGGCGCCATCGGTACTGTCGGTTGGAGGAAGTCATCCGCAATGATAAAGCATATCATAAATTTCCTGTCGGAGACTTCAACGCTAAAATAGAGAAGACCAACGAGGACAAATACAGGATCGGAAATTTTGGACTAGGAAGAAGAAATGAGAATGGGAACCGTCTCGCAGGACTCCTGTCAGCAACACATTTCTTCCATGGAAGCTCGCGCTTTTCCAGAAGAAAGAAAACTGCTGCTGGACATGGGAGTCTCCTAATGGCATGACTCATGCGTAAATCGACCATATTCTGACAAACAGAAGATGGTGCCTACTTGACACATCGGTAATCCCGTCATTCTGTACTGGTTCTGATCACCGCCTTCTTCGCGCGAAGATTCGATTCAGCCGCAAGCTGGAAAAGAACTTTCTTCATGGAACACGAGGAAAAAGTGTAGCTGCATACGACAAGAACATTCTGAACGAAATCCTATCCAAACGTGACTGGCAGATTAAAGAAGACCCAACCGAAGACTACGGGCTTCTTGCCGAAGGACTGAAAAGTTGTGCCAAATTCGCTTCAGTTCTTCAAGCAAGAAGATCGGATCGCATCTCCATCACTACTAAGCAGTTGCTCGAAAGAAGGAAACTCAAGCAAACTCCTACTGCAACACGCTTAACATGGCTAGTAATAAATGCTAGCTGCAGAAGAGCTTTGCAGGAAGATCTACAACGGTACAAACAAAAAAAAAAACTACAAGAAGCAGCAGAGAAAAGAAGTAGTCTGAAAAAATGCCGTCGAGACTTTTGTGATTACAATGTTCCGCTGTCAGTCCTGATGAAGGAAAGATGGGATCGTCAAAAGTTCCTGTCATGATATGGAATTAATAGCGGAGATTCGAGTTGCAATAGAAACCATGAAAAGGGGCACAGCTCTGGGACCAGACAATATCATGGCCGATTTCCTTAGAGCTGGAGACCACAATTTACATGTACTTCTCGCAAATCATATGACAGCCTATCTTCAAAAGGAAAAAATCCCAGACCAGTGGGGGACGTCGCGCACGGTCATCCTGCCCAAGAAAGGAGACCGAAGGGATCGTTGTAACTATCGTCTCATGTGCTTGTTAAGTGTACTCTACAAGCTGTTCACGAAGATTATCCTATATCAGGGACATTGGATGAGGCACAACCAGTCGAACAAGCAGGATTTCGAAAAGGATTTTGTTGCATGGACCACATCCAAACCGTGTCCAGGGTCATCGAAGTCTGTCGGGAATACCACTTACCTCTAGTCCTAAGCTTTGTCGTCTATGAAAAAGCGTATGACAGTGTCGAGACAAATGCAATCCTATCAGCGCTCGTCGACCAAGGAGTGTGCCCGTCCTACATAAGAACTCTGTCGGACTGTTATCGGAACTGCACTACGAAAATACAGCCTTTCCATCGACCTCTTACCATACCCATAGCATAGGGCGACACAGTATCGCCAAAGTTGTTCAGCGCTGCACTGCAGTGGAAAATGAAATCACTCGATTAGGATGAGAAAGGCAAACCTATTGATGACAAATTCCTATCAAACCTTCGTTTTGCCGACGACATTGTCATCTTCCCAAAGAGTACTAGCGAAGCAGAGGTGATAATCTTAGCGAAGCGGGGAAAAAGAATCGGACTTCGTATAAATCGAAAGAAGACCCAATTCATGAAAAACCCAAGGTGCGAAGACGAAAAAATTGGATTGGATGGCTCTCGCATTGCAGAGACCACCTCGTGCGTATGCCTCAGGCGATCAATGAACATGGAAAACAACATGGAGAAGGAACTACATAGAAGAAGGAGAACAGCTTGGTCCGCATTTGGGCCTCTCAAAGAAGCCATTGGCCAACTGAAGGACCCGAAAATCCACGCCCATCTCTTCAATTCTACGGTCCTTCCAGCGCTCTTTTAAACTGCAAAGACGTGGGTTGATACTTCAACTACGTTAAGAATGCTTCGCACTACTCATAGAGCGCTTGAGCGATGTCTTCTGAAATATAACTGGCACTATCAATATCTAGCCGGAATGCGAAGCTCTGACGTTTGAAATCTGTCACATCTACGAGATCCAGGAGAATATACATCGACAGCGAAACATAAATGGCCCGATCACATAATGCGAAGAAAAGACGACAGATGGACGAAAAGAACAGTAGAGTGGACTCCAAGAGAATGCAAACGTCCCCTAGGACGACCACCTACGCGTTGGGCGAACGTGTTCATAACTAAAGTCAATCAGCGGTACTCGTAGCTATCATTGTTTTACAGACCACGATTTGAGATTTGCACGTGCAACCATGCTCGAACAAGACCACCGCTATGGACTACGATTGCGCGAGAACGGAACGAAGAATGGATCGAAGCATAAACATTATGGTAAAAAAAGCTTTTCTTAAGCTTCCTTTCTGAAAACCTCTTAAAAAATATTAAAAACACACCCTATTTGGCAAAGCTAGGCAGTCGACAATGCGCAATACAAGTTGGCGATTTCCATGGATATCATTTGGCAGTGTTACGGCACCGGCATCAACTAACATTGCGTAAATTTGCGGAGGAATCAATGGCTCAGGAAGTTCACGAAGAAAATCCTGAAGAATATTCGAACTTACCTAATTAATATATGTAACAGTACATTCAGCAAAACTTTAAAATTTAAAACATAACGGGCTAAGCTGGCTTTTTTAACAACTACCGATAAATTTCCCATAACTAGAGGAACTGGGTAGCTTAGGGCGTGACAGAGGTTTTCCTCTATAACCTCAAAAGCATGCACATTGTAAAGTATTCATTCGGTTCGAAAATTATTTTGGGCATCTACAAAGCACTGAAAAAATTTATTTCCGCAGATCATGCATCGACCTCAATGCACACTCCGTTGTGTTAATGTGGTCCTATAGGAATAAGAATCGCCTATATGAATTTCAAATAATTTTGCGATCTACTATAATTTTATAAGCAGACCTTGATAAGGCAAGCAAGAACGTTTGTATCAGGAACACTGTCCGTATTTAATTCACATCCCAGAGGGTTTGCCTCCAGTTCATCGCGTAGAACTCGTTTTTTCTCAACTGACCCACATACTGCAATTACATTAAAGCATAAGCTCAAGTTTAAGTACTCAGTAAGGATTGAAACCGTCCAGACCATGTTATACGCATTATAACAGCTTTTATGAGAAAATTTGGTTTGAAAACATTGCCTAACCTAGGTTAGACCGACCTGTTAGTGCACCTAACTATAACATCACTAAATAATTGACTTAATAAATTATGGACTTACAAACATATAATCCATTATAGTCAACACCACGCCTTTCGACCTCCTGAATCAGACGAGTGAAAGCGATTGGAGTCTCTCGCATTTCTCGAGAAAGCAGACGACCCAGAGGCACACCAAAAACTCTTAAAAGAAAAGTGCTGTGGGGCCGCGTCATGATGCAAATGCTTGGATTGGATAAATTATATGTACGTATTCTAGAGATGAATAATTGAAATCGATCAGCTTTACGCGCGACTTTGAAGACGTTGCGAATTGTTGAGACGTATTGTCGACTAGATAGACCATGACCGTTTCATCGTTTTTAAACCTTTCGCAAAAAAGCTAATTTTTTTTGTTAAAGTGGTAATATCTCGATTGTTAGAGTATTTCAGGAGTTAAAAGCTGTCTGTGCAGATTTATACAAGCGACTTCGCTTTATCACTTCAGTCGCATGTCTTTTCAAATTTCGAAAGAACTGCAGCTGCAAGGATAAGTGCTACACTGAAGAACCCCGGCGTGTCATTCTGTACGAAATCGCAATTCCTCGTTTGTTTTCGAAGGCAGAATATCAACCTTGAAGTAGTTAAGATGGAACAAATATATTTCGATGCCCCCAGAAAATTGGAATTTCGTGGTGGCCAAACAAGACGACTTTTGACTTCGAGATAATCATTTGTAAATTCCAGTGGATTTTATTACAACTAAAAAGATTTGCTACGAGTCCAGATATGACTTCTTTAGAGGTCACGTCGACGCTTAAGCGTCAAAGTTGCAATAAGTCGTTCCTACTGATGGATCGAAAACCCATTTGACGATATTATTTTGCTTCCTGGAAGAGAATGAACAAAGTGCTGTATCTAACCACAACCTCCGATGAGTTGTCATCAGTCACTAGAACTGACTTGAGCATATAATTAAACACTTTTTGCATTTGATTAAAGACAGCCGTAGGAAAGACTGAAGTGAAATAGAATTTAAAAAATTAAGAGAAAAAGGAGAATGTACCCGTCCATTCGTGGATTAACTGTTCTTCGAAATACGGTTTGCATATCATGGAAACCAATTCGAACAATCAATTGACCACGTGGCTCCAAATTCAAAGCAAACATTCGATCGCCATTAAGCTGATCAACAATGAACGCTTCCAACAGCTTCAGTGAGCCCTTATGGCACAGTTTATGCCTGCAACGGACACGTATAGAGCAACTCACATTCGTGCCGATTCATTGTCATTTAAAAGATCTAAATCAATTCAAAACGCAATAAATAACCATGATATCTGGAAATATTCTGGTAAAATCAGAAGATAATTTTCTGACTTAAAGAAATCAAAGAAAGACCTTATCCCGATAGCTAAAAAAATACACTTCCACACTTAAACACTTTAGACATCGTAAATTTCAAACTGGAAATCTTTTCTAAAGTATACGCGTAACAGTGGCGAGGAAGTGTACCACGATGTTGCACCGCGATGTATAGCAAATTTTGATATGCAAGCCGTATTCGCCGTAAGAACAGTTAATCCTCCTAGAAAGCTTCTCAAGCCACTTGTTTCCTTCTGCCCAGCTCTGGAGCTAAGTCGTTTATCATGCTGATTTCCCGACCTAGATAGACGTAACTGGAGCATTCGGAGATATTCCTTCCAATGAGCGTGAATGGGGCATACGAAACCAAACCGTTCTTCATGAACATCGTTTTCTTGAGATTTAGTTGAAGACCAATCTTTCCACACGCTTTATCAAAGTCTTCAAACATACGTTCCGCTTGGCTAATGTCTAGCGTTATAAGGACGATATCACCAGCAAAGCGAAGGTGATGTATCTGCCGACCGTCGATTTTCACTCCCATATTATCCCATTGCAATCTACGCATGACGTTCTGGAGGGTGGCGGTAAATAATTTTGGCGAGATTGTATCGCCTTGCCTAACTCCTCTTTTGACGCGCTCACGAAGAATCTTTATGTACTGAGTAGGGACTCCTTGACTACCAAGGGCTTCCATGATTGCTTCTATCTCAATTGAATCAAAGGCCTTCTCTAAGTCGATGAAAGTAAGACAGAGCGGTCTTTTCTACTCTCGCGATACTTCAATGAGCCTTGTTAACGAGTGAATGTGGTCCATCGTACTAAATCCTTTTCGAAACCCTGCTTGCTCGCATGTCTGTCCATCGTCCAGTGTTCTGTCAATCCTGTTTAGGATGACTCGAGTGAAAAGTTTGTAGACGACAGAAAATAAGCAGAATGGGCGATAATTGCCTATATAATGTAGGTCACCCTTCTTGAACGATAACACGGTCTTGCTGGTCTTCCACTGAGTAGACCTTGCAAGGTAACGTGTGAAGAGCCGAGCCAGTGTGTTTACGAGGACTGACGAAAGGTTTTTCAAATGTTTAGGTCTTATCCTGTCCGGACCTGGTGCTGTTCGATTTCTCACCGACGAAATGGCATGTCGGATTTCAGAAGGGAGAACTTGTGGTGCAACACATCCATCCCCTTTTATTTCATATGAGGGGAGGTGGACGTAATTATCGAGGAGATCTGTGTAGTATTCGTGAATGATTTTCTCCGTTGCCTTTCTGGACGCTGCTATTATTGTTCCGTCTGGGCGTCGGAGTGCAATCATCTTGGTCTCGTAATTGGTGAAGGTTCGGTGGGTTTTGCGAATGCTTTTCCCAGCCTCTACAGCTTCGACCATTACTGCTGCTCTTCTCTCTTCAAGATCCTCTTTTACCGTCCGTCAGCATTGTTTTGCAATTCCAGACGTTAGTTCACCGTTGCCTGTAGCTCGTGCGATTCCACACTGACATATCAGCTAGGGTGTATCTGGAGACAGACGTCTCTCAGTGACTTTCGAACTCTCGGCTTTCATAATGCGAACTTGAAGATGTTGAATGAGCCAATCGTATTCTTCGTCAATGTTGTCGACATCTTCCCAGCAGCCGACTAATGAATTGAATAAGTACCAGTTTGTGGTGGCTCTGGGACTTCGGTTTTTGAATTTAGCGGCTTCTTCTCCTTTCCGCGAGAAACAGAATCTTGCACGAAGGAGACGGTAATCTGATCCCGTGTAGAATGTTGGAACAACAGCGACATCGATTAGGCAAAACCTTCTATTTACTATGATGTGGTCTATTTCGTTATGGCACTCTCCATTGGGATACTCCCACGTATAGCGTTGAGGGTGGGCTTTCTGTAGAACTTCTCCAAGTGCATTTAGAACGCTTCGACTTCTTTTTCGTCACAGTTTGATGTCGGCGCGTAAGCGACGAAGATTGTCAAAGCCGGTATTGATCCACAACTTTTTATCGTAAACGTCCGATTCGGGATCATAGTTGTTCGAATGAATCAATGTTTATGGAGGAAACTCGTGTTAACGAGGACGCCAACGCCGACGACTCCTCTATTGTCGCATGATCCGAAGAACAGTTCTTCTCCAGAGTCACATAGACAGCGTTGAGTGGGTGGCCTTGTCTCGTCTCGACCAGGCCGATGACGTTGTACCTTATCCCTGCTGGTATGAGCAAGTGTTCTACCGAAGACTCGGATGCATGTGTACGTTCATTGTAGGTACAGATAGTCACCATAGTTCTTTATAGTACAAGCAGCTTCCATTGGCCCTGAGATTTTAGCAGCCTCTCCGTACTCTTCCTATCCAATGCTGGAAGCTCCTTCGGGGTCAGGGGAATGAGCCCCTTTTTTTTTACTATGTTTAGCATTTTGATACACGTGTATAGCTTGCTGGACACTGAACGTGGGGGCTGGGTGTGCTCACGGGTAGCTTGCCAGGCTCTCCCAGAGTGGACATGGGGCTTATTTGTTGGAGGCAACTCCTAACCGCCTGCCATATACTTCCCTGTTACTTGAATACAGGCTTTTGGCCGAATTAACTCGTAGAATAATATCTGCATAAACCAGAACGCACTCTCACATGCATATATGAATGCGCCTAGCAAATACAGAAAGTATGTGCCAAATCGGCGTAGCAGAAACAAGGAATCCATCCCCTGAATCCACTTGCGTTTCAGGGAAGCAAAGATCGCTTTTGCTCGCGATTAACCCCGTACCCGCCACCTGGAGACGTACCACGTAGTCTCGCGACTAACCGGCTACCGAGATCCTTCATATGAGGAAGATCCGTGGACTTCAAGATTAATGGTGAAAAACCCACTGAACCAGCAAAATACCAATCAGACCCAAACTATGGAAACCGTTCCCATGAATGCATTGGTAGAGGGGTAGGTGTTACAATGGGTTTCCTTTCAGAATATGACCTAGGTTCACTTCGACAGTTATGAATGAAAAGTGGTCTCGAAGCAAATGATGCAGTGGGAAGATAACATTTAAGGCGGGATTTTAGGCATTCGGGCATCTTATTCATGATATCTTTGCAGAATGCGATCTTCTTTACCACACACCTGAATTGTGGATGCCATGAGTAAATAAAAAAGTGCGCAACAGTAGCGTCGAATACGTCGATATGAAACGTCTCACGCCATCGAAATCGCTGCTCGGCAGTTGAGACTCCTGTTCGTGCGCTTAAACAGAAAGTTTGCAACGTTGATTTTTTAACACTCTCACTTTTACGCTGATATATTCATGTCATAAAGCAAGTGATTTCTCGAAATAAATTCATTATAAAGAGAATAAAAGAGTAACATTGTAAACGACTTCACTCACCGATGTTGTTCATCAACTTCCAATACACAATACATCTCTTCGGTAACTGCCTTCTGCTTTTCCGAAAATTTTAACCCACGACCTTCCAATACCTTAACAAAACTCGATAAAAGTTGACCACAGATAGTTGTTAGTATGACTAAATTTGAAGGGAATAAATCAATGTATAGATAGATATAACATATGCTCTACTCTTTGAGACCACGAATCTATGTCACAAGAGGGATGCTGAATCGTTTCGTTGTCATGCTACGACAGGAGATTCTTCATTCTCTTCAGTTTCTTCAGCTTTCCACCCAGCGGTTTACCGCCTCATCGCGGCTAGGACGTTTTCCTGCGTGTCGAGCAGTGGTAGATAGCACTGCGATTCACCTCTTCAGCAGGGTCTCCCAAGCTGATAACGAGTCCGGTGTTTCCATCAGGAAGTCCAGCTGAGAGTAAACCAATTCCAGGATCCACCACCGACCTGATATTAAACTATTCGCATGGCGGCAAATCTTTCCTTGATTTAAAAAGGCGACGACTGCCTGCGATAGTGACGACCTGGGGCAGACTTTAGACTGGCTGACTTCGGGATTCCAGGGAACAACAGCGGCTAAACCAGGTAAACTCCAAAAAGATGGAAGTTATGCTGGGGCCTGCACAATCAGTGAAGACGGGCCATCCCAGCATCTAAGTATCATCAGGTTCTCATTCACTCTTCATAACCAGTCGATTGAAAAACGCAGTTCGTCTTCTGTTGACATGCTTCAAGCAAATATATTTTTTGGCCAGAAATAAATTGAACTATCCTCTCCAATCGCCATTAAGAATCATAGTTGTAATATTGAATGAGCAGATATAAAAGATAAGTAAAACTACCAAGGCACTGTCTACATCTGCAACCACGCTGAAGGTCAGAATTATGCTTTCGAAATGTTGCAAAAATATGGAAAGATACACAGAGTACGGAGATTATGTAGGAAATCAAAAGCACAAAAGACAAGGACTGTTTTTGGATGGCGATGAATAAAAGATATGAGCCACAAAAACAGCAACCGGAGAAAATCGGATGATCCTACGAGCTAATGAACGAGCATACATGATCCTTACACAAATAATAACAAGCCACAAATGTCAACCTTTTCCAGAATGCTGAATAAGTTTTTTCCAAGTAACACACTTGATACTGTACAACATTCTTAGACAGAACTTACTTAAAAATAGAAGGTTGCAAAGGTCGCAATTGAACTGGATGTTCCTATTGCACCAGTGGCATTATAAGAATTATTACATAATCGGAACTTGAAAGGAGTGAAATACAGCAAGAAAGGGTCCCTTTTTGAGTTACAACATACATTTTCACCTGTAGCCCCAAGACCATGAAATTATGGCTTGTCACTGTAGATGTTAAAGATACTGTAACCGTTTATAGAAAAGAAAACGTTAAGAATACGAGATGTGGTGTATTCTAACCTGTACAAAGAGAATACCCGTGAGACTATTTACATTCAGTCTATCGACATTGATACTTGGTCCAGCCGGTCGTAAAGGTGCTCGTCTAAAATCCTGGGAGTGAATTTTTCAAAAATTCAAATAAAGAAGTATAGCAAACTATGAAAAGCTGCAGTTGACCGATTCATAAGTGGCGACACGTGGTATCGATCAAGTACTGTCGAAGGACGATCCTGAACTGTCGTGTGTCTGGGTAAAACCGGTGAGCCAACTAGTGACTGAAACACATACTACTAGTTACGGTGAGCGGAACAATGTGAATAACTAGTTTTCTAAGCTAGAAATCCCTCATTCGGATGAACACACCAACGTCCACCGTGGAAAAAAGTCCACGCACTTTGAAATGCAGTATAGCAACGCTATACTAGGTCAATAAGGAATAATGAAAAAGCTGCTTTTTTGCTTTGCTAATCAAGCATATTGATGACAAAATTTTAGGAAATTAGCTGATTTTTAAACTTAATCAAGAACATTACATCTAAATCCAACATTGTAACCAAATCCATTGATCTGAAGCCTCACCTGTGCCATTATGCTACGGCCAGGTAGGGACGTTGAACGTGTGCCTCGCGGTTCACCGTATGTATGAGACCATCTGAATATGCATGGTAGGCTAAATCAGTGGTAATTTCTTGAGCAATCACTACAAATCGCCCATTCTATTGTTACAACAAACATCCATGTAATCACGCATGAAACGAAAACCTAGTGCTATATAGAAGACATATATAGACATTCCACCAAACAAGAAAGTACGAATGAAACTGTTCTTTCCTTTCTTCATCAAAGCTGTAAAACAAAAAACCTCATTGGAAAACATTCAACAAACGAGTCCCAGCTAGAGTTTCACTATGGACTAACAGCTCATTGATGCTAACTTCATTTCTGTACAACAGCTGAATGGAAAAGCCAAAGACTGTATAGTCCCAAAAAGAAAGTGTTAGGGGAACAATTAAAACAAAAGACCAGGAAATCTGCAAAATTCTGCGCTTATTCCCACTTAATGGACAATTTGAAGTGACTTCAAATCATATGTGATGAAAAATAAATCCACTTTCAACACTAAACAAATAGTTGAACCTATGAAACGTGAACTTCACTGATCGAAGCAAAAATTCCTCATTCTATAGTAATGAAATTCTGATGTTCCAAAAAATGCTTAATTCACCCGATTTTTCTTCCTAGATGGTCGTATTTCAAAAAGCAAAGGAAGTGGGCGAGCGGGATTTTACCCAGCGAGATATGGTGCGTCCCTTAAGGTACTGTTAATGTTTTCCGCTATTGTGTAAAACACTTTGAGACTCCAAAGTTGGCCATCGATTTTTTGGGATTCGAATTTTAAACGATTTAAATCTAAAACAACTATCTAAAAACAATTTAAAGCCTGTTCTGTAAGTCTAAAAGGTTGTGAAATTCTGTATTTCAGAACCTGAGAACCCAGCATAGTGCATCATGAGAATATTATAAATCCAAAATTATCACCCGCCTTGACTGTCTGCCTATCACTGACGGGTCCGCCGGTTCTGCCCAATTCCTATACTCCGCTGCGGAAAAGATGTCATTGACAGTCCTACTTGGGCCACCATTCGATAGTCGCCAGTCTGAATTTTCACTGTCCTCTAAAAATTCTGATTCCTTAAAAATGACGATAATGTCATAGTGAGACACTAAGAAACACAAGAACAACGCATGACTATAAATGATTTAATTGCTCAACTAGGAAACAGGAAGGTCAAAAACAGCCCCCGTAAAAGCCATTTAGCACCCGCAGTTATTCCTCACCAAAAATAGCAGAAGCAGAAGCTTAATATCAAAGTTGTAATATCCTTTGCACAAGACCTAGCAGCACTGTCCCAGAATACGGACGAATGGAGACTTCGCTGCCCGCTCGAGTGACTAAGTATTAGCGGGTGGTACAGACCTTCTAGGTGATGCCAGAGTGCATTTGATTCAGCAAAAAACAACTTCACTTTTATAACACATTATAGAAACATCCCTAAAAAGAAAGATGCTTGCAAGACTGAATTCGCGCCTACACTGGTCCCGTAAAAAAAAGTCCAATTCAAAAGACGGGCGCATTCCTTTGAACCTCAGAGTGAAGGTATTTACGATAGCTGCGAAGAAATAGGAAACCTATTCCTATTTCATTCAGCACTACATCATCCATTTCCACCAAATTTTCCTTTTGTTCTTTTGCCTCCGCGCGTGCGCTTTTTTCATCAAAGTAAGTCCTTTTTCAACAAAGAGAATGAAATTATGCGTGAAATCGCTGAGGCGGCCGTAGCGTTAATGAATTAGGGTACGTTATTGGACGACGGATTATAGGAGTTGACACAAATGGACGACGAGACGAAAATAAATTGAGAATATGTAGAACCGCAGGGGAAGCTGAAAAAAGATCGAGTAGAACTTCGGACTAGGTGCAGTAGGAAATGAGTGCAATAATGTATAAGTACTCCCTAACAACAAAAAAGTTCTGAGGCTTGAATTAAATAAGTGAATAATAAAAACAGTCACCCTCAACAGACGCCCTAGGATTAGTCACCATGAAATAGAGGTTATGATATTCCATGGGGTTAGAACCACAAAAGCGTCATAATTGCATGACAAACGTCCAATTAGCTTAGCACAGCGTAAGACTGCTCCTGTGGACGGAAAGAAATAGACAATTATAAACAGGAAAATAGCTGACTTTAATGCGGTTCGAGATTACAACCGAAGAAAATTGACATCTACTATTCAAAAACCATTCTTGCAGCACTATGAAGCCTGGTAAGGACTCACTGTGGGCCGGGTTCCGATAGTATCCGGTCGGACTCCCCGTATATTCAGGTGCGGACGTTGCTCCATCGCTATCGTCCGCTAATGCATTCGTCGCCAACACGTCCGTTCGCCACTTCACGTTCCGAGGTCCTGTGATATTAGATTATTTCTTTTTAGATTTTCCACAACTGCTAATTAAAATGTTCCAGTCAACTAGAGTTCCAGGCTTGTAGTTCAATTCAACAAAAACCTATGTCATTGCGTTCTTCGTGGCAAAAAAGGTTATATTTAACGCTAGTTTTTGAGCTTTAAGGCTAGTTGCTCAACAAGAACTACACTTATGTGCAGGGGTCTCGGTTTCGCAAATTGGCGCGATTACGCAGAAAGAAATGCTCCAATTCCGTTGATTACCGTGACAGGAGGGCGTCTGACGGTAGTAGGCTCGTAGTAAGGATATTCAAACGAATGTAGTAGAAATATTGTTAACTAAGAACACACCGGAAGCATTCTCCATCACAGCTTACAAAATGAGATGAAACAAATGATATAAGCCCTCATTAATACTAAAGCTTATCACTTGTTTCATAGTATTACTAAACTACAAACAAAACGTTCAACAGTTATGAATCCACCTGAGTTCTAGGGAGAAATCTCTACCCATCGATAAATTTGAGCCCCAATTTTTGTACTTATTAGATAAATCTTTTAGACATTTCCGTGCTTTACTATGACGATAATTCTTCGTATTCTTGTTGAGCAAACGCGAGGTGTTATTATTATTCTTTATTCACAAATAAGCTGACGTTTCGGCGAACTTCGGCTTCTTCAGAGCCTGGAAAGGTCAAGTTGACAGCAATCTACTCGGTCAAACGCCTCCATAACCAAACAAAGAAAACGCTAAACCAAGATTTCAACCACAATGAACACAACTTTGACCACCCACCGCTTTTTATGAGGCTTCCACTGAGCATGTCTAGTGGGGAAGGGCACATTACGATTCCATGTGAATTCTGTGCGGTTGGTCTCCACTCGGCATACTCAGTGGAAGCCTCACAGGAAGCGGTGGGTATGGCAAAGCTGTATTCATTGTGACTGAAATTTTGATTTAGCGTTTTCCTTGTTTGGTTATGGAGGCGTTTGACCGAGTAGATTGCTGTCAACTTGACCTTTCCAGGCTCTGAGGAAGGCGAAGTCCGCCGAAACGTCAGCTTATTTGTGAATAAAGAATAATAATAACACCTCGCGTTTGCTCAACAAGAATGCAAAGAATTACTTGATCAATGCCGAGGTTAATAGAAAGTCGGTCATGGAAGTTACTTCAAGATATGACGATAATCTTACTTAGTAGCCAACATTTTTCAGGAAACTATACCACCTCATAATAAAACAGCGCATCCCTTAATTTTTCAAGGCAATCAAAAAGTCTCCTGATTGTCAGTTAGATCTGAAAATCCTTGGAGATAAACTTATGCTTCTGGATAAGCCAAAAGGGCAGTATTAAAACACTAACCTGATATTGCTCTTCTTCTAGGTAATGAATTGCTCTTATTATCTAGTGGTTTCAGCGGTCTTGGGAGTACCGGTGAGCATAGCGATCTGGACAATATCTCATGATTTCGTGTCATTGGCGCGTTCATCATTCTTGGATCAGAAAAACGTGATAGCGGATCCACCACTCGCCCGAAGGGATTGTGAATTCGCTCCGATACTGAGTTATGCAATCGGGTATTTGGATCCGGTGGTGGCACGGCTGTACATGATCGAGGGAGAGTGTATACTGGTGGCTGAAATATATGTACTTCCAATACTAATCACAGTTACAACAATTAGCAAAAAGAAGAATGTTTTATTGTTTTGAAGGTTAACGTTGTGACACTCGTAAGACCCGTGTACACGGCTGCGTGGCTGTATGTTTATTATAGTAATTCTGGCACTGTACCACAAATAAATCGGTTAAAAAAAGACAGACTAGCCTTTCCACTGGCTCATGCAGGTGGCTATACATGTCAATTTAACATTTACATATTTTAAATCTGTAGATAATAAAGTTCTTACAATCTTCATGTTCCTGCGACACTTCACAGTAGAAATTCTTTCTCACAGCGCCTTGTTTCTCAACTTTAAGAAAAAAAAGTGCACTTGCAGATTTCACTTTGCAGTTTCTATTTAAAGAAGACAAAAGAAGAAAGGTTGATGGAAAACCGAGTTGAGAAGGGGAACAGTGTCAAGTACGTTCACCAATTCAAACTCAGACAAATAATCAAAATAACTGAAGGAAAGAATATGAACGAGAAAGGGCGGGATATAAAAAGGAACAAGGGCTACCTAGGCGTAAGGCTTCTACCTATATCATTCCATGAAGACGAAGGAACACATGGAAAACCCGGAAAAAACATATCAATTAGTAAATATTTAATTTGTTAAGTGGTGTCTACGAACACGTTAGTTCTCGACGTTGCTCGATACTATTCGGCTACGTTGATGACTCATGACTTCTTTTCCACATAACCATTTAGCCTTATATTAATTTAAATTTGAAAAACGTTTGCGGTAAAATAAAGCCCTATCTGACATTGTAAGATCGTGATCGTAGGAATTATTACGAAAATTTTAAAAATGTTAGAAATGGGGCCTCATCTCATTGAAGATCAACCACAAACTTATATAGAAACTTCTTTCAATTGTGTGTGTGGGACTTACCATGAATTCTCTTAATAATACATCAACAAAAATCAAAACTCGAATAATTTATGGGTATCCACGACAGCTGGGAAGGCCAATCGTAAAATATAAAATGAAACCAACGGATAAGAATCCCGGTGCTGAATTAAAGCTCTCGGTCCGTCGTACAGTATTCGTTGAATAAATTTTCGGCGGTGGTACTCGAGCAGTGCGAGATACCGTTTCTAACGGATCCGGATCAGAGAACCTATAACAGTGGAATCCTAAACATTAATAAATCATGTTTCATTCATCGGCGAAATTCGATTAACGTTTGTGACGATGCGCATTGATTTCAATATGCACGCATTTGGAATTAGTTTAGAGTTTCAATTTTAAATAAGCATATCTCAACTTGTAGAGAATTTGTGAGCCTAAATCAAAACCATTATTACCCATAAGTCTTTGGCAAACACAAGCCAGTTCTATTCTCGACCAACATAAAACTCCAACTTTTGGGAGCCTAAAAATGTTGTTTTCAATCGTTCCTTATTTCGTCAAGTGTAAGGCACGCATTTCTAATAACGTAGCGACCGGACAAGCATGAGTTCTCTAAGTCTTATACTATGACGTCTCCCAATGCATGACGGCTCATATTTACAGATGCCGAGCTTACGTTGAGTTTCAAGAAATTAAATTTTTCAAGTTTTTAAAACTTCAAATCTGATTGTTATTAATGGAAGTACTGAAGTGGAATTTACTTCATTAATGCATTGGTGATAGTGATCCATTATTGACAGCCGTCTAAATCGCATCGGCAATTGGATCGCTTAAGGATTCGGAACCATCATTTCAAGGAAATTGTAAATTTTGCAGAATGTTGTCTTATTTTTAAGGAAGTCTGCCGGCCCTAATATAGCCTCCATCGAACGGATTATCTGCTAACTAGGCAAAATGTTCTCCCTCTAGAGCTTCAACAACAATGATAAGGACTACACTAATAAGCATCACAGACATTACTAGCCTCCTTAAACCGAATATTCACTAGCCAGTCGCTCTTGTACATGGAGAAGGTGAATTTGGGCATTGATCTACTCTTAGCCGGGCCTGCGGATGATGAAGCTCTCGGAGTTGATCAATCCCTGAGCAATGCGCCATGCATTCGACTTCATTAAGTATCGTTGGAGGTGATTGAATATGCATATCTGGTCTTTACAATGACTCGCGGTGAACTGCCGACGTATCGAGCCGGTGCTCCTATCTTCCCAGACAAGTCTGGTACCAATTTGCCGACCCCAGAGGGATGGAAGGCTCGGTGGGATATGGGCGCAGGAATCGATTCCACGTGCGTGTCGCAGTGGCACCTCCAACCACTGCGCCATACGCGCCATTTTTTTTTTTAAAAAAAGGCCTGCGGATAAGAATGTTAAATTCCTTCCCAGCTTGAGAAACTACTCAGAGAAATAAACTCCTGCTGTGCATCGTATTCCACGGATCTCCCTCATATGCCGGTTAGTCGCGAGGCCACGTGGCGCGTCCCACGTGGCGGATAGGGGATTAATCGCGGACCAAAAGTGACCTTCGCTTCCCTGAGACGCAGGTGGATCCAAGGGATGGACTCCCTGTTTCTGCTGCACGGATTTGGCACATACTTTCTGTATTTGCTTGACGCATTCATGCATGCGTGTGTGAATGAGTTCTCGCTCTATGCGGATTGTATTCTACGAGTAAATTCGGCCAAAAGCCTGCAATCAAGTGATAGGGAAGTATATGGGAGGCGGTTAGGAGTCGCCTTCAACAAATAAGCTCCATGCCCACTCTGGGAGAGCTTGGCAAGCTACCTGTGAGTATAACCAGCCCCACGTTCAGAGCCCAGCAAGCTATACGTGGGTATCAAACATAAATCCAGTAAAAAAAAAAGAGCCTCATTCACCTGACCCCGAAAGAGCCCCCAATTTCGCAGTGTTGGGTAGGGCGAGTACGGAGAAGCTGCTAAAATCTCAGGGCCAATCGAAGCTGCCTGGATCACGAAGAACTATGATGACGATCTGTACGTACAATGCACGTACACTTGCAGCCGAGTTCTCGATAGAAGACTTGCTCATGTAAGCAAGAATGATAAGGCACGACATCATCGGCCTGGCCGAGACGAGACGACGCCACCCACTCAATGCCGCCTGTGACACTGGAGAAGAACTGTTCTTCGGAACATGCGACAGTAGAGGAGAAGGTGGTGTCGGCGTTCTCGTCAACACGAGTTCGGACTTTTACGATTAAAAAGATGTGGATCAATACCGGTTTGATAATCTTCGTAGTCTACGCGCCAACATCAAACTATGACGAGGAACAAGTCGAAGCGTTCTACATGGACCTGGAGAAGTTCTACACAGAAGACCACACATTCTTCAAGGTCATCATTGGAGATTTCAATGCCAAGATTGGACCAAGAAGAACGTCTGAGGAACGTCATATTGGGATCCACGGATTAGAATGGAACGAACAGAGTGAGCGGCTCTCTGAGTTTATCATGGCGACCAAAACCATCCATGGTAACACGCAATTCCAGAAGCCTCACCCTCAACGCTGGACGTGGGAATCTCCCAATGGAGAGTACCATAACGAAATAGACCACATCATAGTAAATAGAAAGTTTTGCCTAACCGATGTCGCCGTTGTCTCAAAATCCTACACGGGATTAGACCTCCTGCGTGCAAAAATCTACTTCTCGCGAAGAGGAGAAAAAGCAGCTAAATTCAAAAATCAAAGTCCCAGAACCACCACAAACTGGGATTTATTCATCTCATTAGTAGGCTGTTGGAAAGATGCCGTTGTCGACAACGTCGACGAGGAATACGATCGGCTCATTCAACATCCTCACGCTATAGCTAGCGTTATAGAAGCTGAGAGTTCGAAAGTCACCAACAGACGTCTGTTTCAAGAAAATCTCGAGCTAATACGCCAGCGTGGAATCGTACGAGCTGCAGGCAACAGCGAACTAACGTCCGAACTTGCGAAACAATGCAGACAGGCGATAAAAGAAGATCTTAAAGAGAGAAGAGCAGCAGTAATGGTCGAAGCTGCAGAGGCTGGGAAAAGTATTCGTAAAGCCCGCCGAAGCTTCGCCAATTACAAGACCAAGATGATTGCACTCTGACGCCAAAATTGAACAATAACAGCGTCCAGAAAGGCAATGGAGAAAATCATTCACGAATACTACTCGGATCTCTTCGATAGCCACGTCCACCTCCCGTCATATACAATAAAAAAGGATGGATATGGTGTACCACCGGTTCTCCCTTCCGAAATCCGACATGCCATTTCGTCGGTGAAAAATCGAAGAGCACCAGGTCCGGACAGGATACGATCATAACATCTGAAGAACCTTCCGCCAATCCTCGTAAACACACTGGCTCGGCTCTTCACACGTCACCTGTCTGAAAGCAAGGTCTCTCAGTGGAAGACCAGAATGACAGTGTTATTATTCAAGAAGGGTGAGCTACACGATATCGGCAATTTTCGACTAATCTGCTTGCTGTCTGTCGTCTACAAACTTTCCACTCGAGTCATTCTAAACAGGATTGACAGAACACTGGACGAAGGACAGCCATGCGAGCAAGGGAAAAGGATTTAGTGCGATGGACTACATCCACACGATAACAAGGCTCACTGAAGTATCGCGAGAGTACAAAAGACCGCTCTGTCTCACTTTCATCGACTTAGAGAAGGCCTTTGACTCAATTGAGATAGAAGTAGTCATGGAAGCCCTTGGTGGTCAAGGAGTCCCTACTCAGTACATAAAGATTCTTCGTGAGCTGTACAAAATTTTCACAAACAAAATTTCTCCATTCTACAACGATATTAACGTTTACGTCAAAAGAGGAGTTAGGTAACGAGATACAATCTCGCCAAAATTATTTACGGCCATCCTCCAAAACGTCATGCGAATATTGGAATGGGATAATATGGGAGTGAAAATCGACGGTCGGCAGATACATCACCTTCGCTTTGCTGATGATATCGTTCTTATAACACCAGACATTAGCCAAGCGGAATGTGTGCTTGCAGACTTTGATAAAGCGTTTGGAAAGATTGGTGTTCGACTAAATCTAAAGAAAACGGTGTTCATGAAGTCCATTCTACAACGATATTAACGTTTACGTCAAAAGAGGAGTTAGGTAACGAGATACAATCTCGCCAAAATTATTTACGGCCATCCTCCAAAACGTCATGCGAATATTGGAATGGGATAATATGGGAGTGAAAATCGACGGTCGGCAGATACATCACCTTCGCTTTGCTGATGATATCGTTCTTATAACACCAGACATTAGCCAAGCGGAATGTGTGCTTGCAGACTTTGATAAAGCGTTTGGAAAGATTGGTGTTCGACTAAATCTAAAGAAAACGGTGTTCATGAAGAACGGATTGGTTTCGTTTGCCCCATTTACGCTCAAAGGAACCAGTATCTCCGAATGCTCCATTTATTTCTATCTTAGTCTGGAAATCGATATGATGAACGACTTAGCTCCAGAGCTGAGCAGAAGGAAACGAGCACCTTGGGAAGCTTTCAAGAGCATCGAGGATGCAATGAAGAGAACGAAGAACACACGACTCCGTGCCCACCTTTTCGACTCAACGGTTCTGCCCTAACATATGCGTCAGAAACCAGGTCGCTACGTAAGCGGGATGAAAGGTCACTCAGCGTTATCAAACGCGCAGTCGAAAGGACGATGCTAGGAGCCTCCCGTTCCACATAAGTAAGGAATGACCGAAGCTCCGACCTGCGTCAACGATCAAGAGTCAAAGATGCCGTTCTATACGCCAAACAGTCGATGATAAGGTGGGCCGGACAAGTAATACGTATGAATGATAACCGATGGACAAGAGCCGTTAGCGACTGGATTCCTCGAGGTGTTGAACGTACTGCAGGAAAACCACCGACCCGATGGTCAGAGTTCTTCACGAAGAGCCTAGAGAAAAGATATGATGCTCGAAAAGTTTCTAGAGCAAGCAGAATCCACTGGGCTACTCTTGCAGGTGACAGGGGAAAATGGAGGATTTACTGGCGTCCGCTCGAGTCACTCGACGATCAACGGGACTACAGGTGATAGTTTTACATCATATTATAGTTTTACATCCAGGAACACGCCGGTGGGATAAACCGAGTAATTGGAAGCAAGTGGAGTTTTTAGAGAAATACACAAAGATAATTTCAGGCACATTTATTCGGACAACTATAAAATTAATTTTGACATTTAAAGCATTTGTGTGCACTGAGAACACCGAGTCCCCATCTTCCTAAGGTCGGTAACAGATCTCAGTGTAAAAGAAAACATGACTTGATACACTGGCAAAAAAGCCAGGCGATTATGTAGATATGCATTCAATAGTCCTTACGACACTTTATAAATTCGAATATATGACCCATCCCTCCGCGATTGGGACAGAACCCATTCAGATATTCACGTGCCCACTCATACTCACATCTGTTAGTTAAATTGCAAAGTGGCGAAGATGCCACGAGGATTATTGCCATATTAAATATCAGCGCTACAAATGCGACTTATGAATGATACTATGAGACATTTCCGGAAAAGAGTAAAAACCAGCTCAAAAATTGAATACAAAACTAACCTCTGGCTTCGTTCTTGAAGGGGTTCTGCATGCCCATTTAATAAACGAGGAGAGTAGTGTGACCGTGGACTACCAGGAGCCGAAATTCGGTTCATTTCCTTAAAATAAACTTATTGACTCTATAGAGGCAAGAGTGGAAGTGTGTAGACAAGAAAAGGAACAAAAACGAAACGCTGAGAAAAAAGTTTAGTGAAGAAGCAATCTAGAATGTAGAACAAGCTAGGTGCATTGGCTGTTGCTGGAGAGAAAAAACCATCTCGCACACTGAGTATTAAGCCAGATTAAAGAAAAAACTTGGATACTTGGATACGCAGACAAGACAAGCGAATAAGCGCAGAGAATAAATGCAACAAACGGCTCAAGGCAGTGAGCGAAGGCAGGTCAATTAGACTTAGGCGACGTGGAAGATTTACTGCGACACTCGATAATAGTAGGCGACGATTAGTAAAGAGAGTGACGCACGGGAAAACGCGGAAAGAGGAAGAATCGGCGATCTAGGGAACAACGAATCGGATCTAGGCTTCGGAAAAAAATCAGCACTGTTGCAGCTTCTGGTACAGTATTAATTTCAAATTTTTTACACGGTCATTATCATAGTCATTTTATATAAGGAAAAAAAAACATCCAGTTCCAAAATTCCACTTCAAAAAACTCCACATTCCTCTAAGACACTACCACCTCGTTTTTATTCTTGTACTATTTTTTATACCTGAGCACCTTTTCTAAACATTTTTCCTATCTTCGTATAAAACCAGAGTCTGTCGCAGCAACGATCAATAGAGGAAACGAAGCTGGAAAGTGACCAAAACAATAATTTATGAGTTCATCATTCGAATATCCTAATCTGAGGCAAATCTAAATCCTGATAGTACATGCCCTGCTTATGCAACAGAAGAAAACGTTTAAAGAAAAAATAGCTTCGCAGTTATTTAAAAGTTTCGTAGTTGTTCGAATCCAATGCCTCCTAAGGAAACATCAGCAACTCTGTTAGAAACCGGGGCATAGAACAAAGCAAGTATAAAAAATTATGACAATAACGAAAAGGATAAATAATGGATAAAGCTTTCGGCGTCGATCAGTCCATGAGGGATGCACCATGCATTCGACTTCATTAAGCATTATGAGGAGGTGACTGAACGCATGTCTGCCCGCGTATGTGTTGCAGGGCGCTTCCGACCACTCCGCCACATTCGCCCCTCCACAGTGTAGAGTATATAAAAAAACTGACAACTAAAAAATTTATTAGAACTGGAATGAGATAGTCTGCAAAAGAAAGTACAACATAGTACAATGGATAACTGTAGAATGGATACTATAGCGCACACGTAGCAAAACAGAGTGCCCTAATTTCTAGCGGGAAAATCAATAACACTTAACTTTGCCCCAAAATTCCCAAATTGTTCGAAATACTAATCACATCAGTATCCGTCCCAGATATGTGTGGGGAATATGCGAGCTACATTCAATAGAAACAATTGCAACCACCACAGATTCAGATGTCCATTTGAAGAAGTTAATACAACTAGCGTTTTGTTCGACAAGAAATCCTATGGCAAACAAAGCAAGAGAAGACCACTCCCTGAACTGCGTGAAGCCTGACACGCCTTTGAGCAGCAAATCTGTGACTAGAGTGCTGTTTACAACCGAAGATCATTCCAAAATTTTTTAAATTTATTTACATGACCCGTCGTCATCACATCTACTATGCGGATCCGAGCACTGCTTTCATTCAATTTTTTTCCTCCCATTAATCCTTCACAATGGTCTTCGAAAATTTCGCCTGTTGTTTCGGCTGCTGCTTTGTCTTCAACAAGCATCATGCAGAAAGCTGGTAGAGTCGACTGTTCTTGCAGTTTTTGAGAAAACCGTGCTAAGGCGTTTCTACGTGGAATGGAGGAGAGCGTTGGAGCCGGGAGAGAACTAGCGGCTTTGATTCCTAGTTGAAGGCATCAATAACTACTGCATTATCCCCATCCCATACATCACAATTAGACTTGGTAATAGTTGGATAATGGAAGCACCTGTTTTCATGAATCATAAGGAATGGTATGAGCCCCAGTACAGATTCAGTTCAACTGGACAATCCAACGAGAAAAATATGTTTTCATTAGAATCTCGAAAGGTGTGCCAAAATGGTCACAAATTTTCGCCGTTTTCCAGTTAACGACTCCGTTGCTGCCAGGCAATTTAGTTACGTTGCGTTGTTAGTTACATGTTGTTAGCAGTCATTTTGCACTGGTCCACTCTCAACTATGCTTCCGGAAGAAAATGTTACACTTCTTAACTTGGAAGATATTGCTGACTTATGAGCTTTTGCTGCAAGCCGCAGTGCCACGCATTGTAATGACCATCGGCATCGTCAACTGGCAGCAAATAGTGTGTTCTTGCTCAAACGAAATCTAACTCTCTATTCAGCAAAATCAGCACCAGACAACAACAGGTTCTGTGTGAAGTGATTTTATTATGAAGAAGCAAACCGCCATACGAATTAGTAAAAATATTTTCTATTTGTGGAAAGCTAAGGCAGATCAGCATAATCAAAGAGGGCTGGCAATAATCTAGGCATGACAACATCCAATACATTAGGCCTTAAATTTAGACCGTGTAGAGAAACAGATGAGCGGTAGCACTATTGAAACGAGTGAATTATGTGGAACCGCATATGGGTGGAACGGCGGTCAAGTCAGTCATGCGGAAATCGTGCATGACCGTTAGTGTGTTCAGTGCACTTCAAGAGTAGACGCGTTCTCTACAAGCTTATAAGAAATAAATGCCAGGGACTAGCGTCCACATGTCCCTGCACTATCCTTATCGGGTTCAGTTCACTATAAGAGCGTACGAGTTTTCGAAAACACTTATGAATAATAGATGGGACGTGTTGTCAACTTCTTGTTCGAACTGCAAGTGCAAATAAAAAGGGAAGGAACTAAGTGAGGAAATAATTTTGCTGAAAAAAAATGCTGAAATATTTATGGTTCATGAAATGGCCGACATGATCCTACATTACACACATTTTCCTTTCACGTACTGGCAATTAAATATTCTCGAATGACTGAAATGCTTGATATAATATAAGTCGGTAACATCAAAGGCACTTCTGACCAGTACATTTATATTAATCAAAGAAAACGAAGTAATAGTAAAAAATACCAATCATGGGCTTAACAGCAACTTAGAATTTCTGTCATCCTTCTCTGAAAACTCGAAAGGAGTAGAGAAAAACTCTTCGGAAACCCCCTAGGATATTGTTAAGCTTCTTCATGGCAAGTCAGAGAATCATGCTAAATAACAGAAAACTATGCTGATGTCCATTCGAAACGGAATTCAGTTTTAACTTAAACGAAAAATTCCCACAGCAAAATTCCTATCAGTGTCGCAACTTCGAAAAGGAATTGCGAAAATTCCAACTCGGAAGTGGATAGCCGGTGTTCGTCGGATACAACTACCTTTCTAATAACAGCTAGCTCGAGTACACGCTCTTCTTCTTTCGAAAATTTGCAGCAACGCATGTGGAAACATTCTGCATAGAATTAAAAGTTCCAGTATCCCAATATCGAGATTAATCCTACACGGAATATTTTGGGAAAATGAGGAATATCTATGTATATAACGCAATTCAAAAACTCAGAACTATGACAGAATTTGAGCGCCACTACAAAAAAAAAAAGATCTCTTCTTCAGAAAACATCAGTAAAATGCATTTACTACTCTCCTGTCAATTTATGGTGAACTGTTTCGGACAAGTGGTACCGTTAAACAAGCAGATGTAAATAACAGTTTTACGGTTTTGCGACAGGTTCGACAACTAACAAAATCGAAAACTATTAGACTGCCACTGCGATCCAGTGATCGATCTCTGGTCACTACTATGCTGGGAAATTTGCAAAACTTGGGATTTAGCTCAGATCGAACCGAGATTACCGTTTCCGGAAGATCACGTGTTACGCTCCTCTGATCATTCTCGTTGACGGGTGATTCCTGATGGCATCGTTAGGTAGAAAACTGGTTGAGAGAAAGGCGAAGCAAGAGCCTCAGTGATACCACGCGTAACATGTAACGCCCCTGAAAGGGTAATCGCCATTCGATCTGGCTCCGGGTCCAACTTTTGCAAATATCTTAGCACCATGCTGGTTTACCCTGCCGTGGAAAATGATAAAAGAAAGTAAACAAAAAGTGAACATTATTAGACTGTCAGTAAGTGATATAGGTGGAAAGTTTGTAGTAATTATCCTCTTGATAACACTTCCTTATATCGCTCTTCATCTTAAAAGGAATTTAAAGCTCAGAACCGAAAATGAAACCAGTCGGCCAACGTGGCAGGCACTTAGAAGGGTAGATAATTGGACAGCGACTAGCATCATATAACCAGTTCATTCATGCCTAAAATGGAAAGCTCCAGTAATCGATCTCTGGTCACTACTCTGCTCTAGATACATAGGTAATTGTTTACGGAAATATGTTTTAAGTCATTAAAAGAAGAGTGAAATAACTTCATCCGAGAAAAATCGAAAGAGAACTGGCTTCCATTTTTAAAATAAACCAAACCGAAAACGGCTACATCGCTAAACGGTACCGAAACCAAGCAACAAAAACATAGTTCATTTCCTCTCCTCGCACACTCGCACACATAGAAAGGGCGTTTGTTAGAACTATGTTTCGAGGAGCGATCGGTTTGTGCAGAAGAGCATAGCAGAAGGGAGAAACGGTGAACGTCTCGCAGAATGGCTACTAATCGGTAACAGCTCGGGATAGGTTTAAAGTACGAACCACATCCCTAAACGATAAATCTAGGAAAATAAGGACCCTTTTATCAAGTCCTTCGCTCCGCACTGAACGCTCTAAAACGCCAGCTAGTTTGTAACCATTTATATGACCGGCCCAGAGAAGAGCAAAATTTCATAATTTGCAATAACGGTATAAAGAGTGATTGCATGAGTTCGAGCACGGCGTACCTGATCTCTTGTGAAGCATGTAGGGAGGAATACGTTGGAGAAATCGATAGATCACTCTGCATTCGTGTAAAAAAGCACCTAGTTGGGAAACTTAAGGTCCAACAAAGCACTCTATTAGGCACCCTTCGCACACGAAAGCATAATGGAGATTTCGAATTATAAATGACTACCCTCGCATAGGGATCTAAAGTATCAGCGCGTAAAACGCTTGAAGCGTTTTGGACAAATTCCAAAAATCCGAAGATGGACTCGAGGATAGAGTGCCTTGTGATGGTGCCTGACCTCACACCATTCTTCTGGCCGATTTTATGACCTGAGTCACGCACATTCCTCATTTATAAAGAGCAATACGGTGAGTGTTTAAAAGAAACTGTTCACTATGTGAACGAAAATTTGTTTTCGTTATCAACAACAGTTGATGCTTCGGCGGATCTGGCCTTCTTTAGAGCCACTTTCTACGAATCTTTTACTGAATATTCCACATGGAGGCCAACAGCACAGAACTCGCATGGATGAGTAAGTATCCTGGTAATCAGTGGAAGACTCACAAAAAGCGGATCTGAGAAAGGCGAAATCGCCAAAACGTCAACTATTCCAAGTGAATAACTAGAGTAGTAACAAATTCGCGTCTGCTCATCAGGAACGCAGTGAATTATGGAACAACTTCGAGAACAATAAGTTGTGCGATTAAGACCTTTACAATAAAAATCAAGGAAAAACTGATTAGATGACGAGTATGTGGTAATACTAACAACAATGAGACGCCGACTTTCCTTCAAAATCAAAAAAAGGTTTAGATGTAATGTCTGGAAAACTTATAGCTTTTCATTACCACGGAACCTTATTTCGCAGTCTGCCCACTGTTTCTATGGCGAAACAGTCTTTCTATGAATAATTTTATTTCATTTCATACGTCTTCACGTCTACTGTGCGGATCCCAGCACTTTTCACATTCACTTCTTTTCCTCGTGCATCGCCCACGAAGGTCTCCAAAGTCCTTACGTGTGGCTTCGATTGTTGCTTGAGGATTTTCTTTTCATCTTGAATAACGTTGAATACTGGTTGAGCGATTCTCCCCGGAGAGCTGAGATACCCGTGCCGGAGCGTTCCCAGCTGGAGTGCAGAGAGTGGTTTTTTTTTCCCAGACAAGTCCGTTACCAATATCCTCACCCTAGAGGGATAAGAAGCTTGGTTGGCCCGGAACGGAATCGAACTAGCACCATACTCGTGATGACAAACATCATTACCACTGTGCTATCCGCCCCTCGATAGACTCTAGACAGTGAGAATCGCCGAAGTACTCATACGAGGACCTCTTCCGTACTAATAGGTTGCGGAGGAATAATTCAGAGAACTAAAACATCAGTTAAGCAGCTAACTAAAAGCTTTTAACCATAGCACAGATTCTGTTGAAGTTTCGATATATTTACGATGAAGCTGCTCTTTTAACAATAGGCAATAACGATAAAACAGACGATAATTTCTTCATTAATACAGCAGTGGTCGAGCTGAAAACGTTAGAGACTTTTAAAATAAACTCCATATTCCTTCAATTTTAAGTTTGCTTAGCATTAAAATTCCCTTTGGGATGAATTGTGTTTGAATGGCTGTGAACGATCAAGTCGGATCAATGCGGTTCTGAAGAACACGTAGACGTCGAGACGTAACCTATATAGAAGCTACACAAAAAATCGTGGTAAGCTCATAGATAAAAGAAAATATTGATTATAAGCCGAGGTAAAATCAAATTCGGTTTTCAATGCTAGATGTTCGAATTTTCAAAAATCTCCACTGAAGAGCGACAACCACAAAACCAGTAGTAAACTGGGGAACACCGCCGTGTCCAGCTCGATGAAATCCTTGTTCAGTTGCTTCCGTGTTGGAAATACGAATCCCGACGAAGAAAGATGGAAAGTTTCGTTCAGTAGACTCCAAAGAAACAATTCCGACACGTTTTTATTTTGTTGAGCTTACACGAGGCTGACATATGTGCTCATCCAGACGTTTCGATGGTTTCGTCTTCATCAGAGTCGATGATCTGAGTCGATGGTCCGCAGTTGTTCATGTTCCCGAAGTGGTGTCAAAATCGCAATTTCGTCGTGGTAGAACGAAATAAATTCCAGCTTATAGGCATTGTTCCGCATATCGTAATGGTTCCTTTTTCAGTTAATGAAGTTCAGTATTAGCTGAGATATGCTGCTCTAAAGGTGAAGCGGCCAATCTTCTCTCAACGTATGACTTCACAGATTATTCCGAAACCTAAATACGACAACAGAGCGAACAGCTGGGTGGACCGAATCTTTCAAAATGATACACTTATAGAATTTCTCTCTTGTTTACTTTGACAGCAGTTTCTCAATTTCGCTTCTTTTTGCATCAAACTGAAGGACTTTGATGCACTCAAAAACGATATTGCAAACAAATGACACTTAGGCAGTCGTTCACAAACATTTTTAGTCAATGAAGTTAATTATGAGAAAAGCGAAGAAGGACATGGCAATAAATGTCTAAGACGTTTGCCACCATCCCCAGTAATACTCAAGGGTAGTCCAGAAAACGATGAATTAGCAGAATGATGGATACGGTATTGTAAAACCATATTTGACTATGCAGCTACCAGCTACATCACTGTAGACCATTTTCCCACAAATACAAGAAAGGATAAAGTATACTAAAAAACAAAACATTACACAAGTAATACACACACTGCAAAACGTATTATCGAAAGGATTGTCATCGCCGAATAAAATTTATGTCTAAAGTTTAACATAAACTCTGTAAACCGTATTCTTCCTCTTTTCGAAGACGCTACATTCGTAACACATAGATAGAGGAAGGGATGAAAAGTCCGACCTTTACGAAAATGCGCAATACTTATGGCTTATTCAGACTATACAGGCCGTGTAGCGCAGTGGTTAGAGGCCCTCTGCAGTGCACACGGGTTTGATCCAACGCTCCAGGCTCACAAAGCTCTCCATCCCACTGGGATCGGCAAATAGTTACTAAACCTATCTGGGAGGATAGCAGCATTGATTCGACACATCGATAGGCCATTGGGTGTCATTGTACAGGCCAGACAATCATTCAGTAACCTTTAAAGATATTCAATGCAGTGGGGTGCATTATCCCTCAGAGATTAAGAGTTTTTTTTTCTTCTACTCAGACTACTCAGACAAATCGGTTTAAAGCATAGCTCGCAAGCGAATAACATGGATAACTTTCACGATAGTATTCTCAAGCAAGTAAAAGAAACAAAACTCACGGACACAAGAAATGTGTCAGAATGTATAATCCTTTGTAAAACATCTTCAATACTATTCGAAAGGAGAAAAGGATTTCAAACCATCGCTGTACTTGCCCAGCAATAACAAAACTCGAAAACCGTTGTAAAAAAGTAAGATGAAAGCGAATGACTGAGTCCAAATAACAGACAACGACAAATTGTGCTGACATAAAAACAACCATAAAGATTTCACCGTTCGGAAAAAGAGGAATTACATCCCATTTGCATAAAGGCACTATACCGTTCGGTCATTTATGAATTTACCCTTGGAGACAGCACCATTCATTCATTTCAGTTCAGTTCATTAATGTCACACGTGAAGCTTGTAAGCTCTCAAAGGTTATATTTACAAAAGGATTTGCGCCAAGGATATTGTACCAAACCGGTTTGAGTAAAACCAAACATTATTTATGTAGAATCTGAAAAAGATTTTTACTTCAAAAAACTTCATAATGCAAACAAAGCACACTATTACCGTAGCTTAAGATAAATGATGCATGGTCCTTTCTTAAATAGAAAGCCAGCACTAGGAATATCGGAAAAGAATAACCCCTTCCATTTTTAAAGAAAAAGTTCGTCAAATGAGAAAATAGGTAACTTTCGAAAGAACGGAATAAAACTGTCCACAAACGCAACTAATACACTTTCGTCTACGCGTGAACGAATGTTTGCTTGCCAACGACAAAGGTATCCCTCTTATAAAGAATGTCATTCAATGAATTCTTTTTTTTTGAATTTGAATTTTTGGAATGGATAAAGTTAAATGAATTCAAGAATTTGAAAGAAAGAAGAACGAGGAGAAAAGGAAAGAAAAGACAAAAACAATTGTTCATTAGGTAGATCACTAGCTAAAAAAGCTTCTGATAAGTCATATATGAATAAATGATAGGTAATACGAATATCTTCTGACAATGGTCGACAGCAGTGCTGTGACGGTTAAAGAAAAAGATCGAATGCGTTCAAATACGATGACAAGGTCACTTCACAAGCGGTACACCAAGAGGTGCTTTCTTCAGAGGACAAAAACGAAAAAGAGAAAACTCCAAAAGCAAATAGGAACAAAAGGGACAACGTAGGAAAATCATAAAAATAAAGAAACCGCATAACAAAAGGTATTGAATACTGAAATACGCCAACAACAATTAATTCAGTCAGTAGCAAGCAATTCTGATGTAGAGAGGCACGATCCTATTAAAGGCGAAAAGAAAAACACGCGTTTCATGCTATACTAATCAATTAACTACCTGTTGTTGTCGTCGGGCCTTTTTTCCGAGCCAAGTGTGTGCGGTGGGAGTCGGCTGCGTGAGAATGGAACCACTTGCTGGTTCCTCGGGTCGCTCCTCAAACTGAAATACAAACAAACGCACTTTCAAATGAAGCAGGGCTTAGCTCCCAGAAAAGACAATGGCCTGTTCGGTCTCCACCGCAGTAACCTGCGGTCCAAAGTCTCGCAAACAACTTAGCATCGTTATGAAGCATGACTTTTACAAATTCTGTGTTAAAAAAGCTGTGGAAAGGCTAAATGCACTGCGTTCGAACGTATTATAAGCAAAAAACTGAAGACACTCAATGTTTAAGAGTTGAAAGTGCAAAATATGGATTAGGGGATGATGCATGCAAGCGTCATCATGTTTCAGAGAAACAACCCCACTGAAGGCAATCTCCAGAGACAGAAAGGAACGGAGTATGCCTCAGGTTCGCAAAGCTCGTGA
Source organism: Angiostrongylus cantonensis (assembly GCA_009735665.1). NCBI lineage: Eukaryota > Metazoa > Nematoda > Chromadorea > Rhabditida > Metastrongylidae > Angiostrongylus > Angiostrongylus cantonensis. The sequence goes on along the minus strand of MQTX01000191.1, from coordinate 881,864 downwards.
AAGCCCTTCCAAACAGGAAGGATGTAAAAGTGCTACTGGTTGCAGAACTGCAATGTACAACGAGAGGAGCCCAGTGAGAGTATATTAATGCTAGGAGTTACCACCACCTTGACCACAACCTTGTCTCAAAGAAGCGAATATCTTTATAGTGTACAAGGACCGGCAAATCTGTGACAGTGGTTCGCGAATTTTTTCACCACAGTTATATTGAGATGTTACGGAATGAAAAAAAACAGCAGAAAAATAATTATTCGTGACTAAGAAGGTTCACACTGTACCGGAACGAAAGGTACAAAAGAAAAACATGGAGTTAAAATTTGTGCCTTCAACGATGTTGCGAACCGAAAAATTGCATATTAGTAGAAAAAATAATGAAAACCTTGTGGAACACAACGACAGGTCGCTCTGTTGATCGTGCAGTGGTCTGCTGATTGCGGTGGTTTTTTATATATCTTAAAACACATTGTACTGATACTAGTACTACGCACAAGCACTTGGACTCAAAAAAATATAACAACAAAGAAAGCGCTAAGAAGAATAGTACCGTATCCGCAGCAAAAGCCGACGCGGGATGCTCAGTATGAGAACGACGTCATCGATAGACATCGATGACACTTCGACGTTGTTGATAGAAAGAATCTCATCACCAGGTCTGATAACGTCACCATATCTGAAAAGAAACTCGTCGGAAAGGAGTTAGAGAAAAAGCAGAATGCGAAGCCTAAGCCTTCGGCTATGAATCTGACAGCTCCATTCGAATGGCACAAAAAAACAACGAAGCTAAATCTTTAAAAAAAAGGCCAAGCCAGAACAAACGGATTAGAATGTGTGTATGAAGAACATAGAGTGTAATAAAATAGTGCAAAGTAGCTCACTTCTCCAACTCAGAGTTCTCCCCAAATCGACTAGCAAACACGCCATGGCTTCTGTCGATACCATTTCCCTCCCTCAGATAGAGACCTAACGACTGACCAGGTTTCTTGATGATCTCAATCAGCTGCTGTGTGAAGACATCAGGAGAGTTCGGATACCGAATGTCCGACCTGAAGATGTAAACATCAGCGATAATACATTTAATCACCAAGTAGATGATAGGGTAAACATCAGTGAAATTTGACGGACTTCAGATAAGTTAGAATTTCATTAAATAGATAAGAAGCTTCTGATTATGAAATGGTCAGATTGGAAAGAAGTAGTGCTAACGAAGAGCTGTTTATCCTTCATGCTTACTTGTTAAGTATCCTAGCGCTAAGGCCCTGCACTCCAGCTTGCGTTAACGTACTTGTCCCCTGGTCAACTGCGCGAATCTTCCGGTAGACATCATCAGACAAGCGACCACCACCTGAATCGGCAATGGTGTATAGTTACTAATATTGGAAGCTTCAGCAGGTACATCGACCACAAACACTATCGTCTAGGTCAGGCTAACTGACAGCACTATGGTTGGTAGTATTGCCAACTAAACTGGCAGTTACTACAGTACACACAACAACCAGCTGCACCAATGAGTATGATTTCCATGTCCACTAATGTTCCTGAGAGCTTAGAATAAATTTGACCATAATTATCTAAATAACTCAGAGGCGTTGTGGAAGACGTCATAACAAACTATGGGTCACATTCAATAATAAAGGGATAAACCTTCCCCATAACAAAGCACGCCCTGGGTAGTAGCGAGTACGGTTTACTACAAAGTGGTCAGTAACAGTCTCACTGAGTACCGCAGCGAAAATCTCCCCAAGTACTATCCCGGATCCAAAATGCTTCCAATTTAAGAACCGAAAAGACAAAGTAATTAAGTTGTATTAGGGAACTCTTAGTACAATGTGACGACAAAGAGGAAAAAATTGCACCACATTTATATCCCACACGAGAAAACGACTATATTTACGTTGTTTTTGAGTTTAAGAGTGAGAAACCACAGGTTAAGGTTTCCTCCACAAGAGTGCGAAATTTCGTGCTTGGAAAACTCTACATACACTATGCCCATGGACAGTGAATGATCCTCAAACAGACGTTTTGGGGTAAAACTTCATCCTACGAAATGGACTACTCGGCAGATGTGTCCATCATATGAAGAAAAAATTTTCATTATCTGATAGGACAGGACGTGGACGAACGTCTCCACCCTACGCCGCACTGCGGAATATCTGAGGATTTCCGGAAGATTAGTGAACGAGTGATAGGATTCATAGAGCGCTAATTTTCACCTCAGAAAGAAACAAAGCAATAAGTGGAAACTCGTTCGTACCTGACTGAGCGGCCATGGACGTGCAAATGGCGCTACGCTGCTTCGCCTGCAACGAATCCAAACATGTACGGAATAAGCGCGCACCACAGGCACACTGCCAACTATCGATTGTGGGCGTTCCGAGATCAATACAAAGCTGTGTCCACACAAGTGTGGGGATCTCCGTGCGTGGGTGTGGACGTGTGGCTCGGACCCCCATGACCCGTAGGGCCACTCGCCAGCGGCATGAGGAGGGAATTATCTATGCCCAGCTAACGCAATTAGAACGTCCAGGTCCATTCAGGCGAATAGCCTCATTACGTTCAAGGTGAAAGCAACTATTTAAATATCTACAACTGTGCGATTTGGTACGTTAGGTACGCAATCACAGATATTGGCGTAAATTTTGGTACAGATAGAGGAAATGGCATTAACTTAAGAATTTCACTTGACTAGTAAGAGCTCTTTTATCCTCCAGGTGGTTTCTCTAGTAGCCGGAAGGGATTACAATCAAGGACCTGCCCTCCCCACCCCCACCCCCACCCATTGAGCGATATCTACAGATTTAATAGCTATGTTAAGAAGATACTTTTGCTGTTATTAATAGATGAATTGCTGATCTTTGTTCTCCACTAATTTAATCGAAGAAAATGAGACAAATCCTCCAGTCATTTGGATTCTTGAAAAGTTCCAGAAGATTTCTAAAAGAGACGAATGGAAAACCATTATTAGAATGTGTAGTTGACACGAAAAAATCGAGATGAAGTGGTTCACACGAAAGAAGAAATTAAAATGCGAAAGTGTTTGGCTTGGATGTCCGAGACGAGACGAGACGGCTTCGATGTCGTAGGCGATCCACCGGCAGAAATCGCGACGATTCAATTTTAAGTCGCTGCACTTCCATCTCCCTAATGCCATAAAGAACTCTTTAACTAGGTTGAGAAAAATGACTAAACCACTGAGAAGAATTCGCACCGTGGACTGTAGACTCAGCTCACAAGCGGATTTAATGCTTTTACACATCCATGATGGTCATCCCATATTGAGCTTAAATGAAAGTCAGCCTACAATAGTATTAATCTCTACGCGCTAGCTAATACTGTCTGTTCCATATTGGACTGTCATGAGGTTCCCTTATTCGAGAGATGCTCCGCTAAAGAACATCCGACTCGATACGACGACAAAAGCACAACATCGAGAGGACGACGAACGACTGCACTGCAGACCATCTACTCAGATCATCGGCTTTGAGCAATGCGGAGACGTCGAAACGTTAGCCGAATAAGTGTTCGGTAGCGACCTCGTGTTAGCTTATCAGTGGGGAGGGTACATTGATCATTCAAGCCGAGGCTAAATGAAAGTCAGCTTATAACAACTCTTGCGCATTTTCGAAACTAGGTAGTTTCTGTGTTTACTACATAAGTTGTCATTTTACGCCGAAAAACGGCAGTGATAATAACTCAAAAGACCGACTCTCTATAAAGGACAACGGCAACGAAGACTCATACCACCTCGCATCAGCTAAAGAAGATCAGTTTATAAGATCATATAAATAAATACAGTGATAGTTAAAAATACAGTGACAAGTCAACTCATCAATCTTGAGCTATGTAAAACCAGCTAGCATGGATATGACAATCTGTAAGAGCTCGAAACGTTTGGAGGTACTAACCTAAAATTCTAAAATTAGAGCATCTATGTCATCCATTTACTTTAACATTTTATTCACCTCAACGCCGTCTGGAATAATAGATTATTTATTTATTTCCTTTTCCCATTCATTCGGGACAACAATGGTAGAGAACGCATGACAATCCATGCATGTACTAATTCCTAACATCGTTAGTGGATTAGGTTCTTAACTCATAATCAGAGAGTTAATAATTCAATTGTGCGAATGGTTGGTTGAGTATTAGATATGGGAAGAGCATTATGGAACATATTGGTGAAGATTATGAACGTGCCGTCGACAATCCATCAAATAGAGGCCGTGTTCCGGAGGGAGTACGAGGACTGCGCGAGACGCAAGGGAAGGCGTGAAATTTCTCAAGAATAAAGAAGATCGGAGAATAAGAAGCGAAGTGGGAAAGAAATGTGTATGAAGAAAAAGACGGCTGAAGAAAAAGCAAGAAGGAAAGAAAATATGGAGGAATGAAGTTGCCACACAGTAAAACAGCAAAGAAGTTTTCACACTCGACAACTGCAATTATGTCGTGGTCGATCACTGCATGGTGGCTATTTCGTTAATGAGTACAACCTATAGGTTCGGCTACTGCTCACACCTTTATAACCCCTGATTTTCCTTACTACACGAAAAAAGGCAATATATCGTATAGGATTTCGCAAAGTTATGTAATAAAAAGGGAGCGGGCAGCGCAGTAGTCACCTCTCGTCCATTACGCGGATAACCCAACCTACCGAACTACTGCTGGATCGACCCACTTCTCGCCCCAAAAAGCCTCTCATTCGTCCGTGTTTGGGAAATTGGTACCAGACTTCTCTGCGAAGTGCTTGCTCCCCTAATCCACGTGAGAGCTCCGCAGCACGAGTATCTCAGGATTGCAAGGGGAATCGAATCGAGCAGCGCTCAAAGACATTAATAAAGCAGACCACAAATCCTCATGCAGCGGTCGAACCCAAAAATTTTGCGGACCTACATGGATGGTAAATAAATCGAATACAAAAAGTGTTGAGATTTGCACAGTGTGAAAAATGGGATATCAGGTCATGTAAAAGAATAAAGAAATAAAATCAATGGAAATGAAAAAAAAACATCTCAATCGCTCTATAACTTCATAACTGGTGTTTGCAAATAAAAACCACTTTAAAAACGACTAATTAAACAGCAATTAGATTTGCAAAATGACGATCGGATGACTTAAAAGCGCTATGAAACACCTACTATTGGAATATTTCCTTAGATATGGATTCTTTGAAACTGCTTTGACTGAAGGAGAAGCGCATTTAGTGCCCGAGAGAAACATTGAAACCAAGTTTTTGGTGGATTATAAAAAAGGAAACCGGATCAATGGTAAACTTATGGTAGCTCATGAACCGAATCACGTAGAACAACAAAGAAGATGAGAAAGCAAAAGATAGAGAAAAATACAAAGCTGAGATAGAGTGTAAGAAAATTGGAGAGAAGGGGTGGATTCAGACGAACCCAGAATGAAATATTGGAAGAAAAAGCAAGAACAAAGTGCACCCGACCGGTACCAGTGCTGCGTTGCGTGGCCACTACTCTATAAGCCTCACGTTTTTTGACGTCGTAAGCGCTCTACCTTTATCAGTGCGTTATCGCCTTATGGCGGCAAAAAGGTGATACTCCACACAACTGACATGTACAGTGTATACAGTGAGCAGTTTTTTCCCCTTAGTTTGGCTCCTCATGGCCGAGAAATTCATATTTTCCGTCATGAAATTCAGTCAGTTTAAAATTCTGCTGCGACCGATCCCAGCGAGCTATCCGTTGCTAACTTCTTGCTAAAAATGCTAGAAAAGTACATCTCACGAAAAGTGCGTTGCATTTCGTATCCCTCGAGAATACGATACACTGGGAAGCGCTGGTGACAGCGACTAACAGAAGAGACTTCACTTGTGCCAGCTCCAATCACCGACTGGATGACTAACAGTGTTACATGTGGTAGCATTCAACAAGACGATAGAAACCAAAAGGATATTTTCAAAGCGCACTTTTTTATTCTTCTTCCATTTCCATGATTTTCCGCAAAAATCTGAACTGATCCAAGCGGTTTTCTTGAGTGGGGTCTCCACTTGACGTTCCGTAATCGCGGCATCTGATTTTCTGCACATTTTCATTGTTATTCTCCTCTTCTCTTTAGTAATCCCCTCATTGCAGTCGTGAGACGTTAACATTTTTTGATAGTCAGTAATTCGTTCTTGCAAGCTAAAACGCTTCCGAAAGAAGATCAAAACATCTAACTTTGGAACCTATGGATTTCGCATGATGAATTGATTTAGCAACCTCACAACCTCTCCTTCGCCCAGTGCACTTTTTTCCATCGGCTGAACGACCTTGTTGCAGAACAAATAATGATGTGACCCTTCTTCAGAGGTACTGTTACCGCGCAGCTTAGGTTCTGAAACCTTTATTGAACTTGAAATTTGCTCAAATGATGCTTTAGAGGTAACACGTACACCGCTTTTAGTTAACTGATGGAAAGAGATGTCAGTTCCACCATGTACATCGTAATTCCTTAAGTTTTAGTTCTATTCTTCAGATTTCTAAACAGGATTAGTAGTTTTAGTGAACGCCCCGTGAAAAACCTAAACTTAGAGCAACATGTGCAAAATCCATGAAAATACTGAAGTCAATTGATTCCTTAACACTGTTACAATAAGCGCTTTTAAAAACTCGAAACTCTTGAGAAGCACTTCGTTAGGCTTACAGCACTGGATCCAGAAACCACGTATTTAGGAATGACATGAGATGTCATTTTCTTTCTGGTAGTTTATTTTCACACGCAGGTCTATTTTCGTCACACTTTTTCTTATCAGTTAATAACTTGCGGAACATTGACGTTCTGTTGCGCGTTGTTGGATAACCACCCTATTCTGGACTTACAAGTATACAGAAAATTTATGCATCTCAATACCACACGTATACTGCACATTTATTAAATAATGCGTATGCATAACTGTTTAAATTCCAGCGCTATAGCGAATAACACAGCGTGCGAGCATGGAAAGTACTGAGACAGAGACACCTAGGTTGCAGAATACTTCTACATGTTCAAATGTTCAATGTTTATATGATGGACTATGCTAACATATAGCAATACTTGGATACTTGGATGGTCTGTTCTCAGAGGTTGTGCGGGCAGGAACATGATTTTCCACTTTTTGGAGTTTTGTTGATTTAGCCATTGTAGTTCCCTGGAGTCCCGAGGTTAGCCCGCTCCAAAGTCTGCCCCAGGTCGTCACCACCACAGGCAGTCGCCGCTCTTGTTAATCAGAGGGCGATTTGCCAACGTGCGACTAGTTTTATACCAGGACAGTGGTCGATCCTGGTATTGGTTTACTCTTCACTGGACTTTTTGGTAAAAACACCATACTTCTTCTCAGCTTGAGTGACCGTGCTGGGGATGAATCCCCCGCTGTCCGCTGTTCATCGCAGCTCGACACGCAAGAACACCTCCACACCATAAGGCGGTAAATCATTGCGAGAAAAAGAAAGCGCTGTTACAAGCATTACGGATCGATTGAAAAAGAAAATGTATTTATGTATTTGAAACGGCGAGCTCTTCCTTCCACTGAGACTCTGTCGGGGGAATGAATCCTCTAGCTGTATATCGCAGCCAAGAACACGTTCTAGTCACGACGGGGTGATAAACTGGTGAGAGTATATATAGCAATACCATCATAAATATCATGTAGTACGATAGAGCAAAGTTTTTCGTTCATATTCACAATCCATGAAGTTCTTCACTTTTCGAAAAAATTATTGTTTATTCTTGAAAAACCAGACGGTCCATAAAGGCTGAAGATTAGGTGGCGTTGCAAGAGTATTAAGGAAACTTCATGGTTGGATATAGTTATGCTAAGCGATAGAAGAGAGTGAGTAAGCATATAGAAGAAGAAAAACAAACAAGAATAAAGACAAAAGATCATCGACGGATTGAAGGAGTAGCGTCGCGAAGAGATTTCAGAAACACTTCACACCGGAAATGTTTTTCATTTTTCGATTTGTACATACTGAATGAGTGCCCAATGTTAGAAATGTTGTGCAATGGACGCATTACAGCCGGATTGACGGAACCGAATCTCCCAACAGCGGTGTTCGAAATTTTGTGCCACACCCAGCAGAAGGTCACTCTGGTTCAGCAAGTATGAAACACTAGGAACGCTTTAGTAGAGCTGCTAGAGCATTCCAGGATCAACCAACTCGACACCACTCAATGAATTTGTGGAGAACAGAAGGTTTTAAAGCTGCACTAGAACCCACTCACAAATCCGAACACCACTATAATGCCCAATGCAGGACAACGAACCTAATGAAATAAGTGCTTGGGATTCGCACAATAAGTAGAATAAGGTCATATAAGCCAAATAAAGGCAAGTACATTAGCTTGGTTTGTTCGAAGAGTAATGTAAGAACGGTTTGCGTGGAAATAACTCTCTCAACATGTGTTTAACAACTGAACCTATGCAAGCATCAACAAACGGGACCTTTATAGCACTGCAAGAAACAGCTGTCTTAGTAAAAGTAATGACCATTGTTTTTACAACGAATTGTAAGGGATAGTTTTTGAGAAGACAACTATGCCACGATAGATACATGCGGTAAATGCATTACATCATGTGTACTTCTGAGCTAGAGGCGCCGTGCAATTCACATGTAGACTTGGTCCGACCCCCAAGGCTCGCCCAGCTTTCCATTCCCTTGGAGTTGGCAAATTGGTAATCGATTTATCTGGAAGAATAGGAGCATTGAAATGATGCAACGGCAGGTCAACGAGATCTTCACAATATCTTAATTTTAAGAGAGCACCGCCTAGTGAAGTTCCCCATTCGAACGGTGCCCCCTTTACTGGATTTGATTCGATGCGACTACGAACACCCACGTCACCACTATGACCAGATCGGCATTATCGAGTCAGATCAAAGCAGCTCTGAAGAGGGAGAAGGTGCCGAAACAGCCGAAAATCTTTTCATATCAAACTTGTGTCAGCTCAATCATCAATAATCGAAAATTATTTATCAATTTTCATAATATTTTGTGATGAGCCTTTGTCCCATTGTTTTGCTTTTCATCTTATAGGCCGTTGTAATGATATAGCGCCAACAACTTTCGTTGTGAATCAGAGTAGTCTGGGACAAGGTGAATCCCTCCAATCTATGCGGGAGCTATTTGTGACGGCGACGAAGAAACATTCAGCCACCAGTCGAGACCACACTTAGGAGAGTTCGAAAACATATGTGGATGCGAAGAAACGAATCGAAAGCAAGTGTTAGGATCCGCACAGTGTGATACACATCGTATCGGGCTAAAAAGCTCAAAAGCTCTCGGCGTTGGTCAATCCCTGAGGGATGCGCCATGCATTCGACTTCATTAAGTATCGTTGGAGGTGATTGAATGCATATCTGGTCTTTACAAACCTCGCGGTGGCCTGCCGATGTATCGAGCCAGTGCTGATATCTTCCCAGACGAGTCTGGAACCAATTTGCCGACCCTGGAAGGATGGAAGGCTTGGTGGGCCATAGGCGCAGGAATCGAATCCACGTGCGTGCCGCAGTGACGCCTCCAACCACTGGGCCACATGCGCCCCCGTATCAGGATATGTAACAAAAGATGGTAATAATGGACTCCTATCACGTTACAGACGTATGTCTCCACTGATAAAGAGAAGCATCAACTTCGTTAGACGTTGGACAGTTATACAACTTAGACTGAAACTTATAGTCAAATATCGTATATAGAAAAGAACAAACTCTCGTGAAGAAAAACGCTTGCAAATTAGAAAGAAAAAAATGTTTATTGTTCTTGTCTGACTTAGGCTTGGAAGACCGCGAACTAAGTAGATTAGCTCAGAAGAGAATGGGAATCAGCTTAAGAAAGCTAAAAGCTTTTTTTTAAATTCCACCAAATAATCACAATAGTTTCATATTGTAGTACGAGATAAAGAAAAGAAAAGGAAAATAGTGATAATTGACTTTAATTCCTTTAAAACAACAGCCTTTTAAGGCTACTGAAGCATACAAAAAGTTCGATATATATCTACATGTATATGTATATATACATTTACACACGTGTGCATAGCGCATGGCGCTTGTGGCCTAGTGGGCGCAGGCGTTCTGCAGTACACATGGGATCGATTCCCGCTCCCTCGGCTTACCAAGCCCTCCACCCCCATCCCCTCGGAGTGGGTAAATTGGAACCATAGACGTCTGAGAAGATAGCAGCACTCGCTCGATACATTGGTAGGCCACCGTGATTCATTGTAAAGGTCGGATATGCATTCAGTCACCGCCAACGATACTTAATGAAGTCGAATGCATGGCGAACCCCTCAGGGATTGATCAATGCTGAGAGCTTTATCCTTTAACCTTTATATATGTGTTTGTTGAAAGCATATAGTGCCAATACTATTTTTTTGGTACATCTTGTAACAGATCTCAGGATCAATTTTCTATTAACTTAGTACTTAGTTAGTAGTTAGTTAGTTAGTTAGTTAGTTAGTAGTTACTTAAGTAAACGTATGCTGTTTAACAACCTTGCGATTGATGAAAGAGAAAACCACGAATTCATAATCCAGTGCCGAAGTTAATAGAAAGTCGATCCTGTGTATATTCTTTCTTTTATAAGCTTGCATGAGATTGATAAACAATTTTTATTATGCCAACGTCTCTGGGTTTTCGTCTTCATCAGCGCTGGTGATGTGTCGATGGTCCACAATTGTTTGTCATATAATAATAATAACACTATATATTATATGTCCTGCATGTTATAATTTTATACACAATGTTATATACGTATATGTATATTATATATATATATATATATATATATATATATTTGAAGAAATTCTGTGGAGTGCGTAATGTCCACGGAAGCCGCCGGAGATATGGTAAAGCCATCAGTTTGCTTTGAGAAAGCTCTAAAATAAAGGATAAAGCTCTCGGCGTTTATCAATCCCTGAGAGGTGTGCCATGCATTCGACTTAAGTATCGTTGGAGGTGATTGAATGCATATCTGGCATCTACAATGACTCGTGGTGGCCTACCGATGTTTCGAGCCAGTGCTGCTATCCTCCTAGACAAGTTTGGTACCAATTTGCAGACTCCGGAGAGATGGAAGGCTTGGTGGGCCATGGGCGCGGGAACCGATTCCACGTGTGTGTCGCAGTGGCGCCTCCAACCACTGCGCTTTGAGAAAGAAGGGCAGATAATTGAACGCTTAGAATAAGGATAGTACAAATTTATTTTTTTTTTTACGTAATTTCTTTATGCTCGACACTGCTTACCACTTCCCAGTGAGGATATCGAACTGTTTTCCTTGAGTTTTGTTTTCCTTAGGGGAATTCACTCAGTGAATGCTCTACAGACGCAGAAAAGAGTAGGATACTAAAGGCCTTGCGCGACGAAAGCAAAGGAGAAAGAGGAAAGGAGAAGGGTACATGCGCTTCATATCACTTTAGTGGTGTTCGCACGCAGTAAATACCATCGCTTCCAGTGTTTGTAAACAGTGAAAGTAGAGAATTTCATTATCGAGACCTAGGCCTGAAAGACTTAGGCAACATTAGAAAGCGTACTGAACATTTAATACCACATTGAGAACAAAAATTCCTTCTAACAAATTAATTACCTTAGAATGTTCCAATAATCTGATAGTCTACTTAGGGATAATTGAGGTTGAGTAGTGTCTTGAAAAGCGTATGTAATAAAACAAAAGCTTTACGAGTAACCATGTGAGTATATATTTACTAAGACAATATCCAAGTCTGGGCACAGTTCTTGTTTGGACCCCGCCTCGGGCCTACCTTGCCCCTCATCTCTTCGTAGTCGGAAAATTGGTACCAGACTTGTTTGCGAAAGGTTCACTCTCTCTCTATTTTACGTGAGAACACCTTGACACGGTTATCTCTGGATTTTACAGAAAATCGACTCGACTAGCATTCAACAAAATCCGTAACGAGGACGAAAGAGTCCTCAAGCAGAAGCAGAACCCACTCGCAAAAAAAGCTCGAAGACCATTGTGGATTGTGGATACGAAGACACTGATCAAATGCTAATGCTGTAATCCGCAAAGTTTGATACACGCAATGTCGAGTCACCAACAATATTAATAATAGTAATAATAATAACGGTAATACTAAATTTACTATGTTCCTCAAACCTACGATGAGAATTCGTCGTTTTCTCACTCCTCAATCGCGAGGTTATTAACAGCATACGTTCACTTCCATGCAATAACACACATACAACACAATTGTAGTTGACGTTTCGGAAGAATCACCTTCTTCAGAGCCAGAAAGACGAAAATCTGAGCGATAATTGCAAGATCTACGACTTCTCGAAAAACCCAACGCTTTTTTCTGTTTGTGCTGTTGAAGTGTTTGACCTAGTAAGTTACGTATTAGTGTACCCTTCCAGGCTCTGGAGAAGGCGATTCTGCCGAAACGTCAGTTGCGATTGTGTTGTATGTGTGTTATTGTATGGAAGTAAACGTTTTAACAACCTCGCGATTGCTAAGAGAGAAAACGACGAATTCATAATCCAATGCCAAGGTTAATGGAAAGTCGATCCTGGGTACTACGAAGAGATTTCGGGTGTAGTACAATGGTTAGAGAGTAAGCCCTGTAATATACATATGCCCTTTGCTTCGATCTCGTTTCGTGGACCTACCAAATCCTTCATCGTTGGAAGGTCGGCAAATTGGTAATAGTTCTTCATAGAGGATTGAAAGGCTAACTAATACATCAGTAGACTGTGCAGCTCATTACATAAGGCGTATATGCATTCAGTCACCCTTTTACCCTTCATCATGAGATTCTAGGAGCTCAAAACAAGAAATAAACACAACTCAGACCAAATACAGCGATAAATCAATGAGTTTTGCTTTCTAGATCGAATTAACTTTGTATGACAAGGGGGCTGAAAAGTGAGAACATAGCACAGCGTCGCATCAGATGCTAGATCGTTTGCTAACAGCCGCACTGGATTGCACTTTCCCCCTTTAGGAAACGGGTGCTTTATGGATTTGCTAGTGAATTAAGAGTGCAACAGCCATAAGACGGGAAGATGGCGCGAAAAAAAAACTGGCTGTATTCATAATGTTCCATTCTATCCGCAATTTGATGGTCGGGCAAGGCTTTCTTCTTCCGACACCTCGAAATAGCACCATTTCGAAGTCGTGGGTCTTGCCTATTGAGAGTTTATCATTAGACATCATGCTTATTGGCTTCCTCATTGTTCGCGTTTAAACAACGGAACGGAAAAAGAAAAAAGTTGGATTTCGTATAACGAATAATGGCACAGAAGAAAAGTCACGGCCGCAATAATCGGGATAAATGTCGAGGGTCGTTGAGTTATACGTGTGGAAATTACAATGTATGTGGGATAAAAATCGAGAAGAGGAGAAAGCCATAAGTAAGACTGACGAAAACCGCTCATTCGCTAGGTTTACCTGCAACTGTCAAACGTATGGTAATATTTTTTCCGTGTCTGACGTAAAATGAAAGATGAAGATGTTAAGGATAAAGGCCTTTAGCATGATCAATTCCTGAGGGATGTTCCATGCATCCGACTATTTTAAGCACCATAAAGATGATCGAGTGCATATTTGGTTCAAATAACAACTTTCGGCGCTCTGCCGAATTAGCGATTTAGTGTTTTTACCTCCCCGATAGGTCCAATAACAACTCGTCAACGCTGAAGAGACGGAGAGCTCGGTTTGGTGCGGGATTTAATGAAAGGCCATATACGTACTGCATGAAACCTTTAACCACTGCACAAAAAGGACCCTTAAATGAAATTATTTGATCATAACTGACTGATCACAATTTTCTAATCGAAATCATTCAGACTTTAACACCAGTGCCATCATCCCACCTCAGACTTTTTAAATTTGAGAGACTTCGAGAGGGCTAACCATTAGAATGTGCTTATGGGTTAAAGCGCAGACCAGAAACGACGAGAAACTTAGGATTGCTTAGATATGAGCAAAACTCGGAACTTCTGTTGGGCTTCGAACCAGCGATCGCCCTCATCTGGGATCAAGTGCTATGGATCACATTAACCCAGGCCCTTGCTTTGCCTTTATCCCAACTATACTTTTGCTTTATAGGTCATGAAACCGTGCAATTACTCTGAAGAGTGTAAAAATACTTTACTAACCAATTTTTACTTAACCTCGGCTTGAATAATCAATAAATCTCTTTGGAAGACGAAGATGTCGAAACGTTAGCCAAATTAAAATTGCATAACAAGTTTGTGTAAGCTGAGTAATCCAACGAAATCTACTCTTGAGATTTTTAGATGGGGATCTCTACCCTAGCTCCTAGCTCTACTACGCCAACTTGGATTACTACATCTCTCATTATATTCATGCACACGTGCGTGGCTGGGCCTATGCACATGCAGATTGCATTCTAGGTGACGATTTTGCCGAAAGCCTTTAACTGAGAAGTATATGTGAAAGGAAATCTGAGTCGACCTCCAACCATCACGCCTTAAATCTACATTTAGATGTTCCCCTTATTGCATGTATTCTGTATAAAATACTGTTTCTGTGGCATTAACAAAGCAGAAGCTGCATTTATTTTGAGGTTGAATATGGCAATGATAAAAATTTCCACTAACCTCACAAATAACGTCGGACAGTGCTTAGGAGCTTAGATCTTTACTGACATCTCATCTTCTTTTCTAAAGCAAAAATAAAGGAACGCCCATGTGGACAGCTCTGTTGAGAAGAGACAACAGATGAATGACAAGAACAGCGAATTCGATCCCGAGGGGATGCGTGGAAATTCAGGAAGGACAAGACAATGCAAATTGTGTAGAGTCTTTAACAGCGGGTGAGCAACAGGCCGTCGAAACGTCTGAGTTTTATGGCTTCACAAGTAAGAAAAGAGGTTTCGAGACCCCAACACATCGAAAAAACCACTGTGGAGATCGATACCACCGCAAAATAAGCTCGATGCTGAAGGAAGACGACAGTTGGTAAACGAAATATGGTTTATGTATTATTTTAGAAATGCAAAACAAGAAGTCTCAATATATTTAATTCTGTTCTATTACAGGTAATGCGGATTTAACTGTCATACTAGGGTGTAAACATTCCATAACCCGAGGTCATCGGAAAAGTGAACGGTTTGCTAGTGCAATCATTCGTCACTGGTCCTATTTACGTTTACTGGACCATGCTTCCAATTCTACGTTATCAGCTTTAGGAAAAAATGTCATGATGCACTGCAATGGTTCGTAAACGGCTACGAAAAGGTGAACGAAAATAGTTACAAAGAAAGAATACATATTGATTAGTCATGCTGAGATCAAGAGAACGCCGGTTTTGAAATGTTGCTATGCTCTATGTTAGCCGATAATGGTACAGTACCGACTTCTACAGGATAGATTGCTCGGATAAGCAAGTTGTCATCCCAGGACAATCACTACTGCCAACAGCCAGCATCATGTATAAAAGAGCATCGCCGGGAGAGTATGGCTGAGAGAGATGCTCCACTGAAGAAGATCCGCTCGATGGGCGACGGAGACGCAACATGAACAAGTGTGGACCTTCGACTCGGATCATCGACTCTGATGAAGACGAAACCGTCGAAATGGTCGCCAAACAAACATTATATATCAACCTCGTGTAAGCTTATCAAAGAAGGAGTTTAAATATAACTTTTGTGATATTTGCAAAACTCCGGGCGGCATATGTCTGCTGTGGGGAACGAACGCCCTATTGCCCTTTCCGAGTAGTAACGCGCTCACCACCACACCATGCGGGCCCTTCGCTTCGCCTGTCTCTCAGTACGTTCGTTCCCAACCGTAGAAACCAACACACCTTGCTGTTAAAAAGAATAGGCAGTAAATAAAAAGGTTAGCAAAAGAGTTGAATTGGAAAAATATTAGGTAAAGACTACAGATTACACAGAAGTCGAACATTAGGAAAACGTGGTAAGCTCTAATAGTTGCTTTTTCAAAGGACTTGCTTAGAGCGAAATTACTGTTGTATGAATAAAACATGAAAGTGATGATAACTAGTTTGTGAGGAATCCCAGAATGTTCAGGATTGGCGCTGCCAGTACAGAACTGGAAAAATAGTCATTGTCACATCGAGGCTGGAGATAAATAAAGAATTCTAAAAGAAAAAAGCTTCAAATTCTGGAAAAAAACCGAAGGTCAAACTGGAAAGAAGATTCTTTAATTCATCCAATATTTTGCACAAAATATGACAAAAAATGCAACATAAGAGTAATAAAGTGTCGATCTGATCACCTATGACCTAACCCAGGCACATTCCTCGGCCATGAGATCTGAGCGGCTGCTCTCCAACCGCTAGTTGGAATACTTGCAAGGAATAAAACAGTGGGTACTTAAAAACATGTTTTTTATGCGAATGCAAATTTATGCGTTAAGTTTTATCTGCTGAGGTTTGCGAGATCTTGCCGGGGATGAATCTCCTGTTGTACATCGCAACCCGACATCCAGAAACACCTCCTAGCTACGATGAGGCGGTAAACCGTTAGGAGCATTGTATGCTAATAATTTCTACAATAGCCACCTCTTGTTTGTTTATCGAAAAAAACAGTGAATTATCAAGCACTGCCAGTGTTAATAGAAAGTCAGTCTTGGGAAAGTGCCTATGGTTAGTGAAGCTTTTAATTCGCATAAAGCGGTTTGAGCAGAACAACGTGTGCGATAGAAAAGTACTTGCATTCCAACTGCTGTAAACATAAATAGCATTTTTGGATGGTCTGAATCAACGTTTTCAAGACAGAAAATGTGAATATGTTAAAAAGCACAGTTAATGCAGCGTAGGATAAGGATAGAGATAGAGCTCTCAGCATTGATCAATCCCTGAAGGACGCGCTTATGCATTCGGCTTCATTAAGCATCGCTAGAGGTGAATGAATGCATATCTGGCCTTTACAATTAGTCGCGGTGGCCTACCGATGTATCGAATCAGGGCTACTATCCTCTCAGACAAGTCTGGTACCAATTTACTGATCCCGGAGGAATGGAAGGTTTGGTGGGCCAGGAGTGCGGCGATCGATTCCACGTGTGTGTCGCAGTGGGGCCTCCAACCACTGCGCCACACGCGTCCTAAGCTCACTGTAGTTCTAGTTAATTATGGTCGCGAAAAACATCTTTGGGTTCAAGTCATCGTGCTTATTCTTCAACACTTAACACAGTTGGAGATAATTAGCTGGAACTATTTTTCTACATTCTTGGATTCACACGGCCATACTACAAAAATCAGATTTGTATTGATCCCGTTGTTGGGTGACGCCACATAACGTGAAAAAGAAATAAAAGTATACTAGCATATTCGAAGTGTACTAGCCATTGCAATTCCGCTCTTGCCGCAACCACAACAACAGCAGAAGATGCGGCACAGAAAGCACTGCGGCTTCCGGCGATTCTGCCTCGTGGGGAGCATACAGTATCGCTAGTGAAGAAGCCAGTCTAAAGGTGATAATAAAGCTTTTCAAACAAAAAACTTTTCAAAACTTTTTTCTTCCATTGTTTTGTGAAAAAGACAGTTACGTACAAATTTACAGAGGCCACTTCAAAAGGGAAGGCACCGTTCACAATATCACAATCACAACAACTGTTAGTAGGTTGGAATTCAGCCGCTCACCTACGAGTTCCGTTGATGCTCATTTAATCGACACCAGTTTATTGGCACATAAAACATCACACCATGTTTTACTGTAGAACAATCTGAAAAATAGAAGAAAAAGGACAAAAGTACTATTGGAAAAGTCAACAAACATGTTAAGAACAATTCCTCGGAAAGGTAATTGTGGTCTTTGTATCGGTAGAAACTGCGCTTTCGATTGATGGAACAGCTCTCAATGGCACGAACATAGAGTTCGAGTTGACAAGGTCAAATATTTCACGCCCACATGAACCCGCTGGTGCCGCAGTACATCATTTATGATGCACTACCATTCCAGCCGTTTATTTCGTCACAGAGAGCCTTTGCTGCATTTCCTCTTATCACTCGATAACTTCTCCGACACTGACGCTTTGACAGGTGAGCGGGAAAAACTCTGTTTTGCACTTAGAAATATACGAAAAACCTTTTTCTTTCCCAACAAGATCGTCTACTGATGGTTTGACTAATAATTGATTGTTAGTCAAGTCCGACCCTCATGAAGAGTACTAGCTGTCCTACAGATTGAGTGGTTATAAAAATGGATTCAACCTGAGCTGCAAAAAACATCCAAAGACTGAAAACAGTGTGGTTATATGGTAACATCTAGGTAGATAGTAGCCAATATACCATGCTTGCTCCAAAGGCGATGGAGCAATCTTTTCTACACTAGTGTAATATTCTCAACCCTCCAAATCCGCCAGTTATTCACAAATTGCTCTCTATTGTCGACGAACCAGCAAGTTCTTAACCAACATGAAGCCAGGTGTAGTTCGATTTCCCCTCAACCTCAAAATTGGATTTTGACATCAATGGGATAAACAAGGATTTATTCACTGTAGTCTTCCATAAATTCGAAAACAGGGGTGGAGAGTTTGAGAACGAGAAATCTTTGAGGCTTTCAAAAAACTGCAACGATTTATGGAGAGGTGAAAAACCCGTTAGAACAAATTCTAAAGGAACTGCGGCATTAGGGAATGAACGCGTTCAACGATCACCACTGGTTAACGAACGCAGAGTTAAGAATCTTTTAAAAAGACGAAAACGATAAAAATAGGAAAATGTAAGAGACAACTTCATTCCAACGACAAAATGGAAATTATGTGATCTGGCTCTAGAAAGACATAGAATTTGTACGAACAGAACTCCTACATAATTTTAAT
Organism: Angiostrongylus cantonensis; assembly: GCA_009735665.1. Classification (NCBI taxonomy): domain Eukaryota; kingdom Metazoa; phylum Nematoda; class Chromadorea; order Rhabditida; family Metastrongylidae; genus Angiostrongylus; species Angiostrongylus cantonensis. The sequence goes on along the minus strand of MQTX01000191.1, from coordinate 863,125 downwards.
TGATTGGACTTAAGAACGAATTTCTCAAAATATCATTACTTTAAAAACCATTGAAAAGTTTATACAAGTTTTTCTGTAGGATATGAGTAGTTGAAAAACTTTAATTTTAGGTTTTTTCATTTTTTAAATGTTTTTTAGGATTTTTATTTTTTTTTAGGTCCAATAACACAAGATTAAAAAGGCTTACAAACAAGTCCCACTGAAAAAATTCTTAATGTACGTTTAAAGCAGGTCGAAACTTTTACTGGAATAGTCTTGTTCTTATTTTCAGTATAAAAGGATAAAGGACAAAGCTCTCGGCGTTGATCAATCCCTGAGTGATGCATCATGCATTCGACTTCATTAAGTATCGCTGGAGATGATTGAATGCATATCTGGTATTTACAATGACTCGCAGTGGCCTACCGATGTATCGGGCCAATGTTGCTATCCTCCCACACGAGTCTGATACCAATTTGCCGACCCCGGAGGGATGGAAGGCTTGGTGAGCCATGGACGCTGGGACCGATTCCACGTGTGTATCGCAGTGGCGCCTCCAACCACTGCGCCACACGCGCCCTAAATTATTCTCAGTAAGAAAAAGCTTTTCTTAAACCGAGGCATGTAGAAATGGAAGTAGTCATCTTATTTTAGACTATCAACATCTATTTGTAAGGGTGTAACATTATCGGTAACGGTTAAGAGTTTTTTAAAATTGTGACTAAGGCTTTTTCTCTACATTAGTTTCCCCTTAGCTGGACTTCCGAATGGAAATGTCAAATCTTTGCTCAGCTTGGGAGATCCTGGTTGTTGTTGGATAACAAGTGGCGCCATAACCCACCTTAAATCCTTTTTCCTAACGAACACTGGAGCCAACGGGGAACGAAGTGAATTCAGTAGCCTGAATAAACCTGCAACTTTTAACGTCGGATGATGTGCCATCGAGTGGGATTAATACAAGCCTCGAGTTAAGGATGATGTCGCGGATGTTGAACTATGAGTCGTAGTAGTTTGTTCAGCTTCGTACTTATAATAAGGTGTAGTAGCTCTTTTTCACTTTCACAAAAATTGTGGATAAAGGATAAAGCTCTCGGTGTTGATCAACCTCTGAGGGATGAGCCATGCATTCGACTTCATTAAGTATCGTTGGAGGTGATTGAATATGCATATCTGGTCTTTACAATGACTCGCGGTGAACTGCCGACGTATCGAGCCAGTGCTGCTATCCTCCCAGACAAGTCTGGTACCAATTTGCCAACCCCGGAGGGATGGAAGGCTTGGTGGGCCATGGGCTCAAGGATCGATTCCACGTGCGTGTCGCAGTGGCGCCTCCAACCACTGCGCCACACGCGCCCTTCGCGCCATAGTACGAAAGTTGTGATATTATAAAATACCGGATTAGACTGAACATGCATAGAGAACTCGTAGAGATAACAAACCAACGGTTATTTGGCAATAAAAACGGCTAAGTCTGCGGCTAATGGTTCCTCGTCGTTGCTGAAAATAAAAAGGAAAAATTGACAGCATTGACGTCTTCGTAGACTCACTTTTTGCTACACCGTCGATTCATGTGAACTTCTATGAACTTCACCTCTGCATAACTGGAATTGCTTCCCCATCCGTCTGAAGAAAATCAGTAACACTACGTGCTGCCCACTTATCTCATAGCTAATGGGTCGAAACTTAAGCTGCCTCGCTTAAATCTCGAAATATTTACGTAGGACGACAGGTGTTGGGAAAAATAGGGAACTGGAATAATTAGAACACGGAGACGAAACTGGTTTGGAGATATACTAACAAGACTTTTGCATCAGCATAAATCTTCCGTGGAAAGTTCCCAGAAAAAAAGAGCACACTGCGAGATGTAGGAGTAACTCAACGGTTCTAGAAGGTACCTCCTTAGCAACAAAAGGTGTAGCCTACTAAACAGCAGATCGTTGCACCAAAGTAGACTATAGGCATTTCTAATACTTGCACCAATAAGAAAACAAAATCAAAAAAGGGGTTTCAAGGAGGACCTACCCGAATAGTGGCATTATAAAATAGATTGGTTACTATGGGCCTACTCTTGGCCGTGATAGGGAAAAATGGAAGACTTAAGGCAGCTACTCGATTCACTCGACGATCAACGGAACAACAAGTGATGCAGGTGGTAACTTTGCTATACTTTACGCGGCTGAACGTAGAGATCTTCTTATGAAGGCTGCCACAGAAGGGTTTTAGGGCAAAGAGAGATTGAAGATGAATTAAAATAGCGCACACATAAAATGAATACTGGTCAATAACAAATGATCTCTAGGATTGCATCACTGCTTTTAAGGACACAGATAGAAGAAATTTGGAAGTGCAATTAATGGAAAAATGGTCCCAGGATCTTACAATGTATTCAATTTTTGACTTATAAATTCATTCCAACCCATTTACCTAACACCAACATATTTCTAGGTCATCTATGGTGCGCGCAACCAAACGGTACCCATGTAATGGAGTCAATCGATGTTACTTCACTTTATATTAACGTGTCGAATGAGTCCGCAATACAAGCCATTCTCGAGCTGCTCGTAGCACTGGCTCGATACATCGGTAGGCTGCCGCGAGCCATTTTAAAGGCCAGATATGCATTCAATCACCTCCAACTTAATACTTAATGTTCATACTTAATGAAGTCGAATGCATGGCGCATCCCTCAGGGATTGATCAACGCCGAGAGCTTTATCCTTTTTATGGAGGAAAAAAATGACCACACCAAGGTGAGGCGAAGAAATGAGCGGAATGCTACTGCAATGACTGTAAGCTATCTGGACCTTTCATAGAATCAATCGTCCGGTCACTTTTGTGCAAAGATAAAATGTGAGTATAACAGTTAATTTCAAGACGATAAATGAGTGCTACTATGCTCGTTTTCTTTATTCACTGTCTTTTTTTCATCAACGTAAGAATAAAATCTACGCCAGATCTGATCCGAGCGAGCTGCGTAATGTTGCTCTCATCGAGAACTGTAGAAATAAGTAGTCTCAATAACTCAAAAAACCGACTTTCTATAAACCTTAGCATATATAGTTAATATATTCATTTATGATCTTATAAACTAATCTTCTTTAGATGGCGCGAGGTTGGTATAGCTCTTCGTTGTCGTTGTTGTTGGTGTTGATCGATGGCTGGCGTTTCGGCGATTTCGCATTCCTCAGAGCCTGGACGTATTTTATATTAGAATACTTTATTTTTTCGCTGGAAAAAAGGCTAAAGTATTAATGAAGATCATACGTTTAAATAGATGGTGGACTAAGATGTTACGGTCAAAATCTTCTCCTGTGCACGTATTTTTAGCCGTACGGTACATGTTTTTGATAAGTGCTTTTTTCATAGGTGAAGGATGAGAGGAAAAGCAGTGAACTAGTATGTTTTTACTACTTGGCTTACAGTACCATTTTGTTATATAGCCACTTTCTGAGAGCCTCATTTGGATGTTCAAGAATGGAAGCCAGTTTTCGATCGGTTTTTCTCGTGTAAATTTTATATACTCTGACTGTCGGTGTACCAATTCAAAGCACTCATCCATCTGTTCTTGGGTGAAAGAGACGATGAAGCAGTCGTCTATGTATCGACAGTAGAGTAAAGGTAAGAAATGCTTAAGAAAAACTGGTCTTGAAAATTATATAACGATTATTGACATCCCACCCAATACCCTACGCCGTCAGTTGGTACGCAACCGTCTCTATGATCGCTTGTGCAGTTCAGAAACCTCTATGATCCGTCCTAATGGGAGAGACGGGGATTTCATGAGTTCAGGTATAATATATTTGATCTCATGTAACGCATGTGGTGAGGAATACATTGGGCAAAAGAGTAGACCACTTTATGTCCGCATAAAAGAACACCTAGATGGGAAAGTTAAAATACGTCAAATCAGTCCTCTGGGTACGCATAGGACATAAAAGCACAACGGCCATCATTTTGAAGAGATTGTGCGGATCTTAGCGCAGGAACCGAAAACATCAACGTGCAAAACTCTTCAGGCGTTTCGGATAAATTTCAAAAATCCAAAGATAAACCGGAAAGGCGAATGCCTCACTATCACAAGTGACCTGGCGCCTTACTTCAAAATGATTGTTTGACCGCAGTGGGCCTCGCTCCCCATCCCGTGTAAGCAAGCCGCCCACCGTAGCAACACGGTGATAGCCCTTTTGATCAGTACGACGTTCATTTATATTTTTGATCTTCATTAATACTATAGATATTTCACCAAGTATAAGGCTACTGTTACATAAAATATGTCCAGGCTGTGAGCAAGGTGAAATCGTCACCCATCGACCAACAACACTAACAACAACGAAAACGACAAATTATAACAACCTCGCATTAGCTCAACAAGAGCAGTTCATAAGAATACATAAATTACCACTTTTTATTCAGTGCCTACTCTTCCTTAGTGGCCAAGTATGATGCGAAATATAACCAAAATGTTGCTGAGATATGTACGAAACTCCTAACCGCAGGTGTCGGCTTTGGAAATCGAACACGTTATCACCCACTCTGGCGGCTAGTGCGTTCACCACCACACCATACGGATTCTTCGTTTCGTCTTTCTCTCAACCGTGTTTTATACCTGCTATCGGCAATCACTCGTCGACTGGATTGATATGGGGAGCACAAATCGGCATTAAACTCAGTAAAGTTGAAGCTGTAGCATATAGTACTATTAATCCCGTTGATTGGTGATTGTTGATAGCACCTATAAAACACGGTTGAGAGAAAGGCGAAACGAAACATTCACATGGTGTGGTGGTGAACGCATTATTCCCCGGAAAGGCTAATAGCGTGTTCGATCCACACCCCGACACTTGCGGTCCGATGTTCTGCAAATATCTCAACATATCAACAAAATGTGCCAACCTGTGTTTTATGTGTTTCTTAAAGAAGAGAAGAATTTGACAATCTTCCGGCATAAAGTGGAAATAATGAAGGCGTTCTCTGCCAAACGCCTACTCAAAGGTGTTTGCCATCACGCTGGAGCGAGTAATGGAGCGGAAAATAATGTGGGCATGCGCAGTATATGTAGTGATGAAGACTATAATCTCCATGCACTTTGATGAAAACTCCACTGCATTCTCATGGTTCGATGACAAAATGAGCTTACTATCATCGATAACGTGGAAGAAGTTGGAAACATAAAGAAATGGTTGAAGCAGAGAAGAAAGTCTAATTTCGAACTGATTAAAAAAGAGAGACAGCCCATGAATTTCCACGATTCACTGAGAAATGTGGAGAACGGGAAGGCAGTGGCAAGAAATGCCGTGCAATACACGTATGGTCCGTGACTCGAATTCATTCAGGGTCAAACATTTCTCCTATCCTCCGAGACTGACACATTGGTACCAGACTTCTTTAGAAAAACTTCCCCATTATCCTCAAATGCCAGAATGGGCCCGTAGTGAATGCTTGTAACAGTCCAACTGGAACTATCCCACACTTCTAGAGGGAATCAGCTCGACCTGTGTTCACCGATTAAGAAGAAAACGAAGCCCTCAAGCGCCATTCGAACCCGCATTCAAATTCGAAGACCTTCGTGGATGACGGGTGCCAGAAAACACACCGTAGGAAAGAAATGCTATGCTATGCAGGAAACGTGAACCAGTGTCATATAGATGAATAAATGAAGTAGATCGAGAAAAATTTAGCCCTCCATTTCTTATTTACAAAAGACCTATTTTTATGAAGAGGATAAAAAAGGATAAAGGATAAAGCTCTTGGCGTTGATCAATCCCTGAGGGCTGCGCCATGCATTCGACTTCATTAAGTATCGTTTGAGGTGATTGAATGCACATCTGGCCTTCAGATGAGTCTGGTACCAATTTGCCGACCCCGGAGGGATGGTAGGCTTGGTGGGGCCATAGGCGCAGGAATCGATTCCACGTTGTTGTCGCAGTGGCGCCTCCAACCACTGCGCCACATGCGCCGTTTATGAAAAAATGGCTTAGAAATAACGAAACATCTTTGAAGAAAATCGTAATGCATGCACGATGTGGTACTTCACTCATTTATCTGCAAGCAGATTAACCGTAACTCAAAGATGGACTTTGCTCTCAAACCATATGTTTGATGTCATAGTCCGGTACAAAGAAGGTTACCTTCATGGGTGATGGCGAATGTAATACAAAACCACGTTACTAGAAATCCTACACCAGCTGTCTCCATCCACCGAGCATGCTATTGATTAACTAATAGAAAAACAGAGCTAAGTTTTCGCTGGCGACCAAGTCATACAAATGAGGTTCTCAAATAAAGTGAACAAGAATTCCCAGTTCCAAAAAGTCCAAAACAATAAGTAGGATCATTCTGAAGCAAAACCAGTTAGAATGATCCTTTCTAGGTGGTTGATGAATTTTGGTAATAACTTCTTCAGCACTTAATAAGAAGTGTTCAGAGGGTTGTGGCTATGAGGGTGCCTGCTCAGATATATTCAAACATTTTACGCTAGCTAAAAGACTTGAGCGAATAGTTGAAGTGAAAGCTCGAGAAAATGTTTGAAGCAGATTTCTATTCAGAGGAGTTTGACGTGTACCACGTATTTAAGGCAATAGCGTTTGACTCCATGATGAAAAATGTCAACAGGCAGAATGAAAAATGACTAGCGTAGGAGGAGGAAAAAAACGGACTTGAATGCACTTGAGGTGTGCCTATGTGTCTGCCTTGATGTGTTGACCACTAAACAATTCAAGAAGCAGAAATCAGACAGCATCTTCTATCCTTATTATAGTTTGGGCGATGAAGACGTGAAGAGTGGAGTGAAGCGATATGTTCAAACAATGCGTCACATTCCAAGGATTTTCACATGATTGACGACACACCCAATCTGGAAAGATGTACATCGAATTATTCTCAAAAAAGCCTTATAGCGGAAGGAAAATGAATGCGGATATCGATCAGTGCTCTTCCAGGAATTGTCACATCACAAGTACAAGCTGTCAGCAGCAGCAGGATTACATGCGTGTGGGCCATCAATCATTCCAGTGTATGTAACACAATGAGTCGAAAAATTCAACATCATAATGAAGGATCTATTCTGGAACCCTCGAATTTTGTACCACAAAAAAGAGCTAACATAGGCCGAATAAGAAAGAAAGAGGACCCGCCTTCGTAATTAAACAAACTTTTCACAGAATTCTTCGACACTAACAAGTAATATATTAATTTCACTGTTAATTAAAAAGTATAAATCCCTTAATTATCTTAATAAATAAAACTTAGGCAATCATGCCATATGTGAAATTTTTGGGCAAATTATTTCCATTTTCAACGACAGGATGTTGGGTAAAAAAGGATAAAGCTCTTGGCATTGATCAATCCCTCAGGGATGCGCCATATATTCGACTTCATTAAGCATCATTTGGAGGTGATAGAATTCAAATCTGGCTTTTACAATGACTTTCGATGACCTAACGATGCGTCGAACCAGTGCTGCTATCTTCCCAGACAGGTCTGATACTACTTTTCCGACCCCGGTGGGATGGAGGGCTTGATGGACCAGAGGCATAGAGATCTATCGATTCCACGTGTGTGCTGCAGGGCGCCTCCGTCCACTGCGCCACACGCATCCTAGGATGGTGGGAAGGAGGAAAAAATTCTTGTTTGCTTAGTGTTAGTGAGCAAAAGGTAAAAATAGTGAATATAGGTTTTCTTTCTCGTGAGAATTTTCCTACTCTGAGATGCAACGAAGTCTTGTGCATGCTAAGGCATATTTCAACAGCGTAGGCAAGAAGAGCTATAAAGGAAATAAGCCGAATCACTAGTTCATTACGCTGTAATATGGATCCTTGTAAACCCAAATGTTGACCCTCAGTCGGCGTTAAATATTTGCTTCCAATGTCTTAACCTTTATTTATTGCTTATTCTTTTTACATGGCAGAGTACGATGTGAAATACAACCACAACAGTGATGAGACGTGAGTAAAACTCAAAACCTTAGCTAGGCTTTGAGCTCGCGATTACATTTTTCGGCGACTCACGTGCTACGTATTACGCCAACCGAATCCCTTGCTTTGTCTTTCTTTGAACCAGTTTTTCACCCTCATTATTTGACTTTTTTATCAATGTTTTGTTTTCGAAGTGTCTTTAAAAACTCCTGTAAACTCATGATCATGGCATAATTTTCGGTGGTTTAAACCTCACTTTGGACTTGATGTTGCTTAATCCGGCTTGTTTCAAAACCCACTATTTATCCCTTTCACGCAGCCACTTTCGGGTGTCGGGCTCGTTGGACCTTGTGTCATTGCAGCGCAATAGGAACTCGCATTAAAGTCATCATGTGAGGTCCATGAGCGCCCAAGGGGCAAGACGCGCTGTTTTCTTGAGACTATAGTTCTATAGTTAAGTTTCGTCACACTTTTTTCATGTCTCTCCAACTTTTATATATCCTCTATGATCTTCCGTGTAGCTTCCAAGAAGTTCCTGGACTCCTCTTCTGTGATATCAAATAGTCGTCCATTATCTTACCATGATGTTAACAGCTCGGTTTCGTGCGATAGTTGAAGTGTTTCTCCGTATCTTTTTCATTTTTTGTATATTAACCGATTTCAATCCACCATCCGAAACGGCTCTGTGAAAATGTAGCTGGGAATACCCATCAATGGATAAGCCTCAGTGTAAAATCTGTGACCGAAATGCCATCGATTGACTACCAAGTGTCGTGAATGTCTTATCTGATCAAAACGACGAATCGACATGAAAATATTGAAAGGGGAGCAGTTTTGGTTAACTTTGTGCACAAAGAGTTTTTGCAATACAAAAGATGCAGCCCTTTCACGACTCTGATCATTTTCGTGTGGCTGGCCCATTAGACGGCGTGTCACTTCAGAGCGCATGAGATACGCATTGAAATCGTAATGTACGGTCAGAAACATGTAGCACTCTACATATTGAAACCGACCAACATGGTAATAAAAGCGTTAAACCGCATGTGGTCATTCCTAAGACGTTCTTGAGGTGTCAGCACACTTTATGGGTGCATAGCAAAGCCCCGAAGGGTGGTGATTAGAAACGTGAACGCCCTTGAGCTTAGGTTGGTCAATTAATAGGTGACTTAGCTAAAATATTCAGACGCGGTGGAGGCTGTCTTGGCTCTTGTATAATAACTCTCCATCTCGTTTTCCAACTTAACTAAAACTCTCAGTGTATCAAAGATGTGATCACCGTAACTAGTGAAGCACTCATGTAGTAAATCCAAGGAACGACTTTCTTATTAGCTTCGGCACTAATCAATAATTCACTGTTACCCTGACGAGCCGATAGGAGGTTGTTATTACGCTGTTTACTCACTCGAAATGGCTGACATATGGGTGGTTTCGCCTTCTTCAAAGCATAGAAAAGCCAAGTTAACTGCAACCTAGGCAGACAAACACCTCCATGAGCTCAATACAAAAACCAAGACACCACGATTTCAGTCGCATTGGGAACAAAACAGCTTCTTCTTACATTCATTGCTTTCTGTTAGTCTTCCAACGAGTATTCCACGATGTTATGTCTCTGTGTCCTATGTGTGCCTACTAGAGTATTCTGTTAAACTTTATGATTGCCACCGTTTAGGTGTAGGTGTATGCAAACACAGAGTGGTTTACCCGTTTCGCCAATACATTAGTCCATGCCCGCTTCACAAGAGATCACCTACATCTAACCTAACTCATGCAATCACTGTCTCCGCCGTTAGGACAAATCAGACAACATTGCGCCCTGCATAAGCGGTCATACAAACAGTTACGAGATACCTGGCGTCTTAGTGTTCAGTGGCATTTCAAGTATGTGCACAAAAAAAGACCAGAATGATTATCACTGAATCACTTAATTAGCGAGGCAAACAACCATTTATACGGGCTACGAAACGGTAGCTCTTCGAGAAAGGCTTAAAGGAAGAGTCATGCTCCCAACAGTATGTATAGCGAGATTAAGGTCTCGTTAGTCTTGCCTTCATTTCCAACGAAATAAGGACATCAATAAAAAATTGCTTAAAAACTGCCGGTTCGCAGAATCCGGTGAAGTGATTCAAATACACCGAACACTCTAAAATGCCAACTAGGTAACCGTTTGCATTACCCTCTACGCGAAAAATAAAGTTGCACAATTGGCCCTAACAGTGGAGACGCTGAATGCGCGAGATCGGATACGATTTACGTGACCTCTTGCAAATCGTGAGAGGACGAATAAATTGGCTAAATGGTTTAACCACTCTGTGTTTGTGCAAAAGAGCACCTAGACGATAAGCGTAAGGTTAAATTAATTACTTCACTAGACACATATGTGGCACAGAGTTGTAACAGGAAAGATTTTGAACTAGGAATAACTATCCTTGCAAAGGAATCTAAAACCTCAGCGTGAAGAACCCTCAAAGCATTCCGGATAAATTCGATGGATCCAAAAATAAACTATGAACTGCTTTATTATCAGGTGAGTTTCGCATGATATCTCAGATTGATATTTTAGCGTGAGAGTGGGTCCATTACCCATCCAAGTGAACTCTTTACAGTTGCCCACCACCTGGCCTACTCATTGGAATACTCATGCAAGGCGGTGAATTCGTGAATAAGCTGTTTCGTTCTTGATGAAACTGATATCTAGATATCGTGGTTTTTCTACTGAGGTCATGGAGGTGGTTGCTTGACTAGGTTGCAACTAACCCGATCTTTCCAGACTACGGAAAAGGTGAAATCTGCGGGAACATCTACTTCTATGCATAAATGAATGTTAGATCCAGAATCTCGTGTATGCTTATCAAGAAAATAGAGAGTTATTATCAACAGAGAATCACAGAAAGTCGGTCCTGCAAATTACTCATTGCTTTTCCCTTTATAAGCCTCCCAGTCATTGCTGGAGATAGTGCGCACAGGGTCTTAGATGAATGAGGAAAGTGCCTGGCTTAGGTCAAAAAATGAACCATTCATTTTAATCTGTTACCTATAGAGTCGACGATTTTTCATGAAAAAAGTTTTCAATAACGCAGATTATACTCAATAGACTTTAGTGACACTAGCTTCACTCCATGCAGTTGAATATTTGCCGAGATCCTATTTGCTTAATTGGTGAAGTTCTACAGAAATCTCCGCAAAAGAAATTGCTGCGAAGAGTCAATGGAACACCCTCAACGGGCAGTAGCTGTGAAGATTTTTGCGACCACTATTATAGGGCACAGTAATCAAAATCTTCCACCAACGATTGTCTTGTTTTGAAGGCATATTATCAATTAGGTGGTGAAAAATAAGAGTACTTCTTATAATCCACCTGGAGGAAAGTCTGCTGTGATGTTGTGTTGCTCTGGGAGCTGTATCTCTCTAAAGGTTTCTTCCTAGCAGCTCAAATTTCCGCAGAAATAATCAGTTTTTTTACATAGTGATGATAAACTGTGGCGCAATGGTTGTGGAACCATGCAGAATGGAGTACAGCTTTCGGCGCCATCAACTGAGTGTTATGACACCAGATGTACTCAAGCCCAGTTTCCATGCAGGACAGATATTGGAACACTACATTCACAAAAGCCTTTGATGAGAACTTTTTAGGGTGATTTGTTTCCTCGCCTCTCAACTACTTTTTCTTCCGCTATTGTTACCCTCCCTTTTTTGCGGTCGAAGTTCAGCCAAGCAGGCAGTGTTGTGGTCGAATTTCGCTTCTGTTTTTTTTCACTTCTCAACTATTTCATTAGTGGTGTACATGCTACCGGCACCTCGTGAGTGAATAATTGAGACCTACTCGGCGCAGTTTTAGTGCCCTCTGGTGATAGCTTATAGAGCACGGTCGAATCCATCTCTCATTCATATCACTAAAAGATTCCATCCAAAAACTCATACAAGGAACGACTTGCAATTTTCTCCTAGAGTGATGAAAATCCTATTTGTCTCTTGTGAGCGGATTGAAAGTACCCACGAAAGAGACAGTGATCGGTGAGGAACGAGTACGGAGTGACTGCAGCCTGTTTTTATGAGGATTTGATCGATCTCAGCCGTTTCAAACTTCAAGACGATTCCCATTTCAAGCAGCTGCATTCGTGAAGAATGTATTTTCACTAGATGTGATAGATGCAACCAATAGGTGTGACGCATTGCGGGAAGGTTAAGGAAATGTTAGAAAACATGTCGATGTCTCGAAAATTGTCATTTTTTCCTATGCGAAGTAACTCTCAGTACCAAAAAATTGATTAAACCAACCACTTTTTTGGTAGGAAAGTGGTGGATTCGGAACAGCGAAACTAGATTGATAGAGAGATATGGTGGCCGATTTCGTCATAATGAAACCTACAGATGATTTATAATCACTATCTTGATTACGTTGTTATTGAATCTATTTTAGAAATTATTCCATGTCGAAAAAGATATCTCGAAGGATAAAAGATGAAGCTCTCGGCGTTGATCAATCTCTTATGGATGCGCTGTGCATTTGGCTTCATTAAGCTCGTTTGGAGGTGATTGAGTGCATATCTGGCCCTTACAGTGACTCGTGGTGGCCTATCGATGTATCAAGCCAGTGCTCTTATTCTCCCCTACAAGTCTGGTACCAATCTGCCGAATCCAGAGTGATGCAACGCTTGATGGGCCATGGACACTGAAATCGATCTCATGTGTTTTGCAGGGTTCCTCAGACCATTGCGCCACACGTGCCATAAGAAGAAGATGCCATATAACCTTTTTCTGAAACCTGGTTTTCAACGATTTTAGGGTTGTCGAGATGATTCTCCCAAGAAAAAAATTCCTTTATGAGGTGAATCTTGGATGTAAAACGACAGTAATAGCTCAAAACGTCATTAAAATGTAGATCGGAGTAAGGGTTCCGAAGGTCCAAGACACAAATTCTCAAAAGTTGTCGTGCCTGGAACGTGAGTTTTTATCGTAAAGAAGATCAAATGCGCTCATTAGCAATTGCCAATAAAAAACCGGTGCGATAATCCGAGTTGCCAGTTCAACGACTACTTGAAAAGATGTAGAAACCTCACCATATACAGAACAAGATCATTTTTTGACTGAAAAGCACAGGCAAAAACGAGAAGCTGGAAAAATGTACCCGGTATTAATCAAATGAATGGTAACTATCATCCTTATGAGATCTGGTGCACGATGGTGTGGATCGTACGGCTTCTTTATGAGACTTATCCAAGTCCACATAAAAGCTCCTTTCTACCACGTTTGTCGTAGCTTTGTGATGGCTTGTGGACAACAAAAATTGTTATCGTATACAAATTTTTGAGGGATACATTCGAGTTTATTGACCAAGAAACTCCAACAACTCGTGTACACTTTCTGGACTCCTCTAATGTCCTAGGTCCAGTCTCTCAGTTCTGCTGTAACACACACTGCGCTCAACATACGGCATCTTCTCTTCTAAACCAGTCCGATGACGTTAGGCATCATCGTTTTCGCTTACTTCATCAGATTCTCAACATTGGTCCCCATTGCAAGTGTACGATTGTCTGGCTCAATTTCTTTTTTTTTCTCGTAAGATATTCATTTTTAACCTACTAGGTATTGCGATGAGAGTTTGTATATTCACAATTAATTACTTTACCTGAAGGAGTAAAATTGATGCTCATTTGCTAAAAGCAACCTTGAAATAGGATGTAGGATGCGGATAGCACAATGGTATTGATGGCCGTCATCACGAGCACGGTGCTAACTCCAGTCCGCTCCGGACCAGCCAAGCCTCTCATCCATCTGGGGTCGGAAAATGGGTACCGGAATTGTCTGAGAAGAAAATCACTCTCTGCAGTCCAATTGGGAACGCTACGGCCTGGCTATCTCAGGACTCCAGGGAGAATCACTCGACCAGAATTCTACGACATTCAAAATTAAATGAAAATGCTCAAGTAGCAACCGAACCCACACGTAAAGCTGGTAGATCTTCGTGAACAATGGATACGAGGAAACGAATTGAATGTGAGAAGTGCTGGGATCTGCACAGTAGACGTGAAGAAGGGTCAAATAAAGCGAAATAAGATAAAAAACAAAGACCTGCAAATACCTCTTCAATTACCTCAATTCCATACGAAAGATATGTTTTTGCAACTGCTATACTCTGAATTTCATACAGGTTCTTAAGTGCAATGCGAAAGATAATAGCGCAAACGCTTTTTTAATGTTTCCTCTATGAATTCAGTGATAGTCAATTCGGTCTTTGCAGTTAACGAAATTGGTTCAGAGGCTGTCGCATGCTCGAGAAGCTTGAAAGAGTTTTGCTTAACACTCAAGGCAAAGCATCCGTTGACCTCGATAAATAGCCCTAGAACATATAAGGCAGCCGCCTCTAGCGACTGAAGAGCGATTGGAACGAAATGACGAGTAAAGGGAGCGGGCCATTGCGAAGACATGAAAGTTTACTTGAAACATAGTGTAGAGAGAGACCTGAAAGACAAAAACGAAGGGTGAAATGCAATGGTTAGCTGTGTCTTGCAATACTGATGCAGTTCATGGTTCGATTCGTGGCGGTGGTAGACCAAGCTCTCGGGGTTCGGACTACCAGACTAAATTACTACCAAGCTTGTCTGGCCAAAGCTCAAGCATCGGTAGGCTAAAGAACTCATGCCTGGAATAAGCATACATCCAGTAAACTCTACAGTGTTACGAATGGAGTCAAATGCATAGCGCATTCTTAAAACGTCTCCATCATCATTGAAAACTCTAGCTTTTATCTTAGCACAAGAATATGAGAACTGCGAAAGATGGTTGGCCCAAACCAAAATCACCAGACCTTAGTGTAATGACTTCATTTCGTAAAGCTTTGAAGATCGATTCCATAACTTTTCGACAACTCACAAAAAATCAATCAACGAACTACGTCTAAATGTGTGTGAAATAGTCATTTAGACTTATATGCGGAAAACAAAAGACAAGTGCAATAGGTTTCAAAAAAAACTGCATTAGCAGGACCATGTGGGGCTGTACTCAGCCGAAGCCTAACAAAAGAGCTTCGAAAAGAGAAGATCGATGACTGCAGATGAGCTTTGTTCCCCAAAAGCGATAATAAGGAGAATCACCTTTATGAAGTTCAGTAAAAAGATTGAAATATCATTATATATACCAATCTGATGCGCTGCAGAATAGGAAAAAGAACAACACAGTTGAGAAATCTATTGGGAAACCTGAGATTAAGGAGAATCTGCAACCGTTCGGAAGAAGTCTAAAAATTGGCACTGATCGATATCGGTAACTTTTCGAGAGAAATTGCTATAAATACGGTACATTACTTAAATTAAAAACAAATGTAAACGAATAAAATAAAGAAAGACCATAAAATTGGGACAGCTACTCTTGTAAAACTCTCCGTGAAGAAGGAGTTTGAGATGTGGAATGTGAGTGTAATTTCTCATAAAGGTCGTCGAATGGAGAATTGCCGCGCCACATGCTGACATGCTAGTTCCTCGTGTTTGGTGACTCCTGGCCCCTTAGTCGACTAGACAACATCTTTCTAAAAACATGGAATGCTTTCTTTTTAAACATTGAAATTTTAAGCTCAATTGTTTACTGCTTGACTATGGCACCCACTGGGGTAGCAGTGGGCTAAAAATCTATGATGAAATATGATGAATCTATGATGACACTGCTGTTTAAGATTGCCTAGAGTACAACAGAATTAGTAAAAATGAAATGGTCTGATACCAAACAATCTTCTCGTAGGTGTTTAAAATATCATCGCTTTTTTGTTTTCATCTTTAGCGTATATGGAAACGGTAAAAGCTTGCTTAGCGAACGAGCAGGCTTTGGCGTAACGGCTGTCGCCGCTGTAGATGCAAATAATTGAAATCGATGTTAGAGCTGTTAGTAGCGCCTTCCACAGATGTTCATATTAAATTGGTCCAACAACACGAGTTATACGAGTTTGTTGTTATTTGTTCGCAAAAGCAACTGACTGCTCCATGCTCTTAATCGCTTTTAGCGATTCTCATTACCATCAGCGGTTTGAGGCTATGCGTTATGCAATGGTTAGAGATGACATGCTACTTAGTTGGTTGTGGTTCTACCCTGTTCTCAAGCATGCTTTTCCTTTTAATGGGGTCTGGGTACTTAAAGTGGCATCGAATTTAGATGAGAGGATAAAAACACAGTCACGGCACATCGGCAGACCTACGCTGTGCAAATATTTGGTCAACCATCTTAACGATGTTCAATGAAGTACGGTGCATATCGAATGTTTGAAAGATTAATGCACACTGGACGCTTTATTTTTATCACTGTTTTTAAAGTCATTTATCTCAAAAAAGGAATAAAACGTTTACCCATTTTTGGCCAACTATAGTCCTTATACAACTTCCTGCGTGGGCATTTTTCATGTGAACAATTGCAAGTCGTACTAGTCGCTGGGCCATTGGTCGCTGTCTATATAGAGTAGGAAAAATGTGAAGAGAACGACAATCTTTTTCAACAGAAACGCAGATGATTTCATAAGATGTGATATGCCTTCAACTTCACGTTGTCTCATTCCTTCAAAATGTACGCTATCTCGATGAAGAAGTGTAAGTGAGCATGTGTGTTTGCAAATTACGTCTAGCACATTGGTCCGACCAAAACTGTTCAAGAAAGTGAGCGGGAAAGTATTCGCGAAACAAGGCCCGGTATTTCTTCCAACTAAAGCCTCCAAGTTTAGCTATGTATACAAAGTTCGATCTCTTAGTGTCTCACGAGTGGGCAGAAGTCAATCGAAAACTCTGCAACACAGCAAAATTGGGCCGACTTTTCATCTAAGAAAGCGACACTGTTAACATAATTCTCTATATTCTTCTTGAGCAAACACGATGTGTTTATTCTACTCTCTATTCAAGAACAAGCGGACATTTCGGCGAATTTCGCCCTTCTCAGAGCCTGGAAAGATCAAGTTGACTGCGATATACCCGGCCAAACACCTCCATAACCAAACAGAGAATATGCTAAGCCAAGATTTCAGTCACATTGAACGCAGAATAGCTTCTTCGTAACATTCACCGCTTTCCATGAGTCTTCCAATGAGTATGCCACGTGGACACCAACCGCATGGAGTTCACATGGAAGCATAATATTCCCCTCTCATTAAAATACCAATCTTAAATACTGCTCAATATCATGCGTGATTATAAGGCATTCTTCGCTGCAGTGGATTTTCGGATCCTTGGAATTAATCTAGAATGGCTGGAGAATTTTGAGCGTTTGTGTTTTTGAGAGGATCGTAACTTCTACGACAACTCCTATGCGTGCCTAGTGGAATACTTCGCTAAACTTTAAGTTTACCTGCTAGATGTTCCTTTATAAGGACGCAGAGTGGTCTACCCGTTTCGCCAATGTATTTGTCCCCGCACGTTTTACAAGAAACCATACAAACTGTACCCGAACTCATGCAATCAATACCTCTCCCATTGGAACAAATTAAGCAATTTTGTGTTGTACATAGACAATCATACACGCGGTTACGAAGTAAATGGTTTGTTAGAGTGCTCGGCAATACTTCGATTAGTCCTACCGGATTCTCTAGACAGGCCCATCTTAAGCAACGTGTTATACCCACACTTATTTAATTTGACATAAAAGACAGAATGCATGAGACCTTATTATCGTCAGAGTTATCGTTTGGGAGTTTGGGCTTTCCTCTAAACCTATCCCGAAGAGCTACAGCTTCGTAGCCATTGGAAACGGATATTTGCCGAGCCAGTTTCCGGGATTCTTCCTTCTGCTCTCTTCCTGTGTACAAGATGGTGGCTATTCGAAACATGTTTCTTACAAGCGCTCTTTTCGTGTGAGAGCGGTGAGAGGAAAGCTAATGAACCAAGACGTTTTTACTATTTCGCTTTCTGCACCACTTCGTAGTACAGCCGTTTTCGGACAGGTTAATTTCGACATTCAGGAATGGAAGTGAGTCTTCTTTCGGCTTCTCTCAGGTAAACCTGACATGGTCAGGCTGTTCGTTCAACAACTTGAAACATTTGTCCATTTCCTCTCGGGTTGAGCAAGTGATAAATCACTCATCTATATATCTACAGTAGAGTAATGGCCGGAGGTAGGTTATTGGTACTTCCACCTTAAACATAAATGCAATGACAAGGCTTGGTGCCTATCGCTTTTCCATTGCCAACCCTCTTGTTTGAGAGTAGTACTTTCCGGATCACCTGAATGTTGAGCAGTTTAGGGATTCCTTTAAGAGTGTCATCAACTGCTGAATCGAAAAACCTTTTTGTTCATTTCTCCTTTGTATTGTATAAGGAGCACGTGGATGGCTTGCATAGCCTGTTAAGGCATGCTAAAAGCTCAAAAAGAAGACAAACTCAAAACTATTTCGCCCAAATTACAAGGCTGGCGATAGGACAGCGATTTGCACCAGGCCTTGTCATCGCTCTCATGTGTAATGTGGAAGCTCCAGTTCTCAATCGCCGCCCCTTACTCTAATGCCGATACACAGATGACTACTTCACCGTCCGTTCCATACAAGAACAGAGCGATGAATTTTTTGAATTGATAAATAGAGTCTGAGTATATAAAATCCAAGAGAGAAAAACAAGCGAGAACTGCTTTCCATTCTTAAACATCCAAATAAAGCTTTCAGAAAGTGGCTACATCACAAAACAGTATCGAAAACCAAGTAGCAAAAATATACTAGTGAACTACCTTTCCTCTCATATTTCACAAATGCAAAAAGCACGGACCAAAAGATGTATCGATCGGCTTGAAATGTATGCATAGGAGGGGAGAAAAGGAAGAAGTCGCTAAATTTGGCAAAAACCAGCAATTTCCAATGACTACGAGGCAGGAACCACTCGGGTTGGACCAATAGGTAGGGTTACACTCCAGAATAATGTTTCAAACCTAAATAAGACCGCTTTGAAATTACCCTTTATATTAAACAATATAAGTCATGCCACTGAGAGGTTCCTAGAAAAAGTGGACTTGAGAATTCTCTATAATTTTTATTTACACGATCATATGGACTAATCTTGTCGAGCTGATGCGAGATTAGTACAGGTTTTCGTAGTCGTTGTCGCTCTTCTTGGTGTCGTTGGTCGATGGCTGACATCTTGGTCCTGAAAATTATGTATCGGTTGCTGATCACAGACCTAATACCGTACGCCGTCACTTAGTTCGCAACCGCCTCTGCGATCGTTTGGGCAGCGCAGAAAATTGTGCGATACATTGGGGAGAAGGGTAGACCGTTTTGTGTCTGCATTAAAAAACACCTCAATAGGAAGGTTAAAATCCGTCAAGGCATTTCTCACATAGGGCACAAAAGCACAATGGCGATGATTTTTAAGTGACAGTGTGAATCCTAGCGTAAGAATCAAAAACATCAACTGGCAAAACTCTCGAGGAGTTTTGGATGAATTTCAAAAATCCAAAGATGAACCAGAAAGACGAATGCCTCACTATTCAGAATGACATTTTGACCCCGGGGTGGATCTCGCTCCTCATCTCAGGTGAACAACGCGCGAGCAGTCCCATTCGTAAGAGCTCGATGAGTAGTTTTTGATCAAAATGGCGTTTCTTTATATGTTAGATCTTCATTATTACTTTGATTTTTTCCCCCATTAATTAAACTATTTCTGTATAAGATATGTCCAGGCTCTGAGGAAAACGAAATCGTCGTAACGTCAGCCATCGATCAACAACACCAACGACACCGACAACGGCAACGAATACTTGTACCAACCTCACACCAGGTCAAAAAGATTAGTTTATAGAATCATATAGAAAAATATTTTAAAAAGAAGGGTTTCACAGATGAGGCAATTAAAGCTAAGTCACCATTACCCACCTAAGCTAAAATCACTCAAAAGT
Organism: Angiostrongylus cantonensis; assembly: GCA_009735665.1. Taxonomy (NCBI): domain Eukaryota; kingdom Metazoa; phylum Nematoda; class Chromadorea; order Rhabditida; family Metastrongylidae; genus Angiostrongylus; species Angiostrongylus cantonensis. Next base: position 843,386 of record MQTX01000191.1, on the reverse strand, counting down.
TTGCACATGGTAAAACAAGCACCTAGCTTTGTCATTGTCGCAGGCGTATTTCAGCTCTACCGATTCTACCAAAAATCACCCATCAACGGGAATGAAGGATAGGGTGGAGTGGTGGACAGCCTGTGAGCCACCGAATGCGGTGACCGCAAGTTCGAAGCTTCCCTGTGGTTCTAGAGCTCATTGTGCTTCTGCTTCACATCATGCCCTAGCATAGTAGAACAAGCGGAAAATAAAACCTAAAACACCAATTTTCACCCATATTTTAATTGCTGAGCTCAATCGTTGTCACGTATTAAGTCAAATTTCGTGAAATCTACAACGGTTAAATCTTGCGTAGACGAAAAAACAGTGCTCAGACATGCTTACTATTACTTTTTACACATTTTTATAATCGCTAGTAAGCATAAGTTTGTTGTTGAGTACATAAATAAATGAGAATAATAAGGTCCAAGAAAGGAAGGCGCATAGAGATAAGGCTTTTTTCCTCTACGCAGTCCGTCTATTGAGCATTACGCTCCTATCCGCATACGTACCTCGTATTAAACCAATGCAAGAGCCGCCACCGTAGTGGGAATGTACCTAGTCGCATCGCGTTATACTCACTAACGCTTAGTGAATGTGGAATGCGAGTAATTTCAAGAAGTTGTGTTTTTAAGCGGTCAGGTACGGCTACATCAAAACTTTGGATAAGAAATGTTTCCAAAACGTCACCACTCTCATAAAAATTGTGTATCTGCGCAGATTTTCGTGAAGACGCGCCATATTGCCGTACAAGTAGAAGTATTAAAAGTCGTTTCAACACTGCCTACAACATTGATTCGTTGGACGATAGCACCGTGCATAATACCATTATGTTTCGTTCGTTCTTATGCTTGGTAGATCGCCCGTATCACCTGTAGTCCCGTTGATCGTTGAGTGGCTCGAGCGGCCTCCTGTAGTCTTCCATTTTTTTTCTGTCGCATGGAAGAGTAGCCCAGTGGGTTCTGCGCTCTCTAAGGGCGCGTTGAGCATCATATCTTTCTTCTAGGCTCTTCGTGAAGAACTCTGACCATTGGATAGGTAGTCTGTCTGCAGTATGTTTGACATCCCGAAGAATCCAGTCACTAATGGCTCGTGTCCATCAGTTGTCATTCATACGCAATACGTGTCCAGCCCACCTCATTTTCGACTGTTTGGCGTATAGAACGGCATCTTTGATTTTCGATCGTTGACGTAGGTCGGAGCTTCGGATCCTATCCCTTACTTGTGTGAAACGGGATACTCCTAGCATCGTCCTTTCGACTGCGCGTTCGATAACGCTGAGTGATCTTTCATCCTGCTTACGTAACGACCAGGTTTCTGACGCATATGTTAGGGCAGGAAGAACCGTTGAGTCGAAAAGGTGGGCACGGAGTCGGGTGTTCTTTGTTCTCTTCACTACATCCTCGATGCTCTTGAAAGCTCCCCTAGCCGCTCGTTTCCTTCTGCTCAACTCTGGAGCTAAGTCGTTCACGATATTAATTTCTCGACCTAGATCGTTCATCATGTTGATCTTCCAGCCTAGATAAGCGTAACTGGAGCATTCAGAGATATTCGTTCCGTATTCGTTCGATATTCGTGCTGTTATTCTCCCAGACAAGTCTGGTGCCAATTTGCCGACCCCGGAGGGATGGAAGGCTTGGTGGGCCATGGGCGCATTTCACGTGGGCGCCGCAGTGGCACCTCCAACCACTGCGCCACACGCGCCCAGCAGGCTAATTATAGCTCCAATAATGCTCGGAGTGCTTCCAGTTTATCCTTATTAACTCCACTTTTTTTGTAATTCTTTGTTGAAATAGTGCAACAGATGAGCAGAGTTGTGATTCAAGCTACTTAGTTTTAGTTATTATAAATATCTTTCAGGAAAAAATGAACGTAAAACGTTGAGCATTAGAGAAACTTACTTTTTAATTTTCTACACCAAACTAAAAATTAATGGATCACTATTGTTTCAACAGTTTGACCTTTCACAATTTTTTTATATTCCTGTCAACATTTCACAGCAAACAAATGAGAGCTAAAAAAACGAAAGCCCTTCTTCGTTACAGTAAGTCATCAGCAATGAATTCGGAATAGGTTTTATGTCTCCCAAGTTACTCAAGCCATCATATTGTCCTTTTTCTAGCCACTGCATTACTCTTATTCAAACTACCATTACCACTAAAAGTACTCTTGAGTCTAATAAATACGATTAGTGCTGAAAATGTCAACAGAAGATAGTGGAATACGGAGAGTAGGCGGATTTTAGGTGAGTAAGGCTACAGCTGCAGTAGAGGTCGTTTAGGTAGGAGTGATTGCTAAGAAGCAGGCGAAATAATGGGAAACAGAGCTCAATGAGGAATTGCTAACACCATCCACAATGAAAAATGGCTTGTCATTACCGTAGTGAGAGCAGCACAGTCGATTCCAGTGAAATGACTGTGTACTTGTCGATGAAAAACTCGTTTAACGTCGTGGCAGATCGGTTATGGCTTGGGAAACGATTACATGTGCTGACGAGTGTCATTTTAGAGCCGTGCAAGGACGAGCTGTACATTAAAATTGGGATTGTTTGTCGTTCGGTCATTTTGGTTGTTTAATGCATTCAGAAATGTCTCGTAAAAGTAGACATCTGTTGACGGACGATAAAGAAGCGATGGTTTCATCGCTCAGGCACTAAGTAAAAATACCTAACCTCCTCTTTTGCATTCGTCTTTTTTTCTCTTAGCAATGGCGAGGTTGTTAAACAGCATACGTTTACTTCCATACAATAACACACATACAACACAATCGTAGCTGACGTTTCGGCAGAATCGCCTTCTTCAGAGCCTGGAAGGGTACACTGATATGCGATTTATTAGGTCAAACACTTCAACAGCACAAACAGAAAGATGAAAATCTGAGCGGTAACTACAAGATCTACGGCTTCTCGAAAAACCCACCGTTTTTATAGGTGCCTTCCACTGAGGAAGAGCCGCTGATCAGCGTCGCATGTGGTTGACGACTGTGCATCCCCACATCAACGATCGATACGAAGGTACGGGACGAGATCACGCGTGATCTCGGGACATCCCTCCCTGCTGTTCATTTTGGGCTTTTGGCAATTATCCAAAATGCCTCAAAAAGCTTGCGTGCTGGTGTTTTGGCATCCTGTGCGAGGATAGTGACTTTTATATCGAAATCGTCTCCGCTATGCTTTTGTATCCTATTCGTCCCTAGTGACGTGCCTTGTCTTGCTTTTCGTTTGCCATCTATCTATTTATGTATCCGCCATCTTTTATGCGGATACATAAAGGTCTACCCGTCTCGCCAATATATTCGTCTCCGCAAGTACCACAAGAGATCAGGTATATCGTACCTCAACTCATGCAGTCACCGTCCCTGCCATAAGGGCAGATTACGCAAATTTGTGTTTCACATAGACGGTCATACAAGCGATTGCGAACTAATTGGCGACGAAGAGTATTCGGTGGTATTTCAATTATCGCTACCGATTCCTCTAGATCTGCCCTTCTTAAGCATCGCTTCATCGCTGCACTTATTTCATCGCTAATGAAGGGCAAAATAAACGGGACTTCGTTTTGGCCAAACCGTTCCTTTTGGAGCGTCGCTCTCCCTCGAAACTTATCTCGTAGGGTTACAATTTTGTAGTCATTGGAGATCTCTATTTGCCGAGCCAAGTCGCGCGATTCTTCCCTTAGTTCCTTACTTGTGCACACAGGGGTGGCTGTTTGAAACATGTTTCTCACAAGCGGCCTCTTTGTGCGCGAAGGGTGACAAGAAAGGGAGTGAACCAGGATGTTTTTGTTACTTGGTTTTCGGTACAACTTTGTCATGTAACCGCTACTTGATAAGTTCACTTGAACGTTAAGAAATGGAAACCAGTTCTGTTTCGGTTTCTCCCGCGTAAACTTGATGTACTCAGACTGCTCATTCTACAACTCAAAGCATTTGTTCATCTCCTTTTGAGTAGAGAAAATGACAAAAAAGTCATCTATGTATCTGCAGTATAGTAGCGGCCGGAGTTCGATAGCGGGGGCTTCCACTCTAGACATAAACTAAGTGGCAAGGCTTGGCGCCAGTCGCTGTCCCATTGCCAGCCCCCTTATTTGCGTGTAGTATTTCCCAGACCATCTGAAAATCGAGCAGTTTAGCTCCTCTTTTGCTTTTAAATCTATTTCGTGTTAAAACCACAATGGCATTGAGATATTTGCAGAACCCCGGACCGCAGGTGTCCGCAGTGTGGAAAGAACGCGCTATTACCCTTTCCGTGGCAAACACGCACATATATTATACACGAAATATTGCTATGCTCTATGTTAACCGATAATGGTACCGTGCCGAATTCTACAAGATAGATTAGATAGCCCGGATAAGCAAGTTTTCATCCCAGGACAATCACTACTGCTAACAGCCAGCATCATGTATAAAAGAGCCTAGCCGGGAGAGTATGGCTGAGAGAGATGCTCCACTGAAGAAGATCCGCTCGATGGGCGACGGAGACGCAACATGAACAAGTGTGGACCTTCGACTCGGATCATCGGTTCTGATGAAGACGAAACCGTCGAAATGTTCGCCAAATAAACATTGTATATCAACCTCGTGTAAGCTTGTCAAAGAAAGAGTTTAAATATAACTTCTGTAATGCTAAGATATTTGCAAAACTCCGGGCCGCATATGCCTGCTGTGGGGAACGAACGTCCTATTGTCCTTTTCGGGGAGTAACGCGTTTACCACCACACCATGCGGGTGCTTCGTTCCGCCTGTCTCTCACCTACTTCTGTCGATCTGTTCCATCAGCACCTATTTTGTGTGTGTGATTTTTGGATGAATGAACAGCACAGCATTAGTAACATTACTATTTTCAGAATATCATAGCTGGAAAGAAGTATATTAGTCACAGTATGCACCTACATGTGAAGCACCTGCATCCTCGATCTCTCTTCCGTCGATCACCAATCAATCGATTACCAACGGTAAGAACGCTTCAATCCGTCTATCACGTTTTCCCTACCAAAGCTGCCAAACTGTGCCCGCTTATTTGATGGATATGGCAGACTGGATTCCGAAATCTAAAGATTTTTCGCTACACGCCCACATATTTGGCGCACACCAATCCTTCAGTGATAAACTCTTCAAGGCAGCAACTGTTAATTTGAGAAAAGGCAGTTTTGGCAATATCACGTATGGTACAGTTTGTATTTCAAGTGAAAAGTCGATATGAGTCTACCATTGCAGAGAAGCTGTCTCGTTTTCGGGTGGAGATTGCAAACAAGTTCCCGACTGGGAAGAAGGTGCATAGAAGCCGGATAGGATCCAACTTCCATGGTTACTATAATGGAGGCCAGTGCATCGAGCTTAAGTATTCGAGTATCTAAAGTTGTTAAAACTACTGAAACGTAAAACACGTTGAGAAGTTGTTGAGAAACGATGTTGAGAAACGACTAGATTTGGCTATAATTTCTTGCTTGGCATTGTCAACCTTTGCGAAAACAATGGGCTTTTTCCCGACCCCGTGTTGCAAACTATAATCATGTCTCATTTTATTTACATGTCTCCCACATATCTGCCTTCCTTAGAGGTGCTGACTCGTCATTTTTCAATGCCAATATAGTGTACAATTTGTCACCGGGCTCCGATATTCTTCGCTTCGATCAGCTCTCAACATTTCTTCTCGTTCAACCATACACCCAATGCTTGCGGTGCGGTACACAAGCTTAAGGGATCACGCTGGAAAAAATCCAATAACATGGATCCGTAATCAATTTGTATGTTAACGCGTGAAATAGATAGTTTTTTGAATCACGGTATATATGTATATATGTAAAGGATACAAAGGATAAAGCTTTCGGCGTTGATCAATCCCTGAGGGATGCGCCAAGCACTCGACTTCATTTAGCACTGTTTGGAGGTGACTGAACACTTCACAATAACTCGTGGTGGCCCACCGATGTATCCAGCCAGTGCTGTTATTCTCCCAGACAAGTCTGGTACCAATTTGCCGAACCCGGAAAGATGGAAGGCTTCGTGGGCCATGGACACGAGGGTCGATTTCACGTGTGTGTTGCAGAGCGCCTTCGACCTTTCACGCATCCTTATTAACTGACCTTGCTGAGCTGATAGGAGGTTGGTATAACTTGTCGTTGTTGTTGTTGCTGTTGTTGTTCGAAAGGTAGATAGGTTTCGACGACTTTGGCTTTCTCAGAGCCGTGTTGCATGTCACCTGCGTGATAAAGGATGCTCCCAGAATTGTTCTTTCTACTGCGCGTTTTATAAAGCTGAGTTACCTTTCATCCTAGTTGCGAAGCGAACAGCTTTCTGACGCATATATTAAGGAAGTAGGAATCGTGGTGTCGAAGAGACGGACATGGTACCGGGCTGTTCTTTACTCTCCTCACTAACTCACTGCTCATCGATGCTCTTGGAAGTCCGTGAGTTGCTCGCATACTCCTTCTTAATTCTGGAGTTAAGTCGCTCATCGTGTTGATCTCCCAGCCTAGATAAGCGTTGCTGGAGCATTCAGAGATATTCATTCCGTTGAGCGTGAATGGAGCTTGCGAAACCAAACCGTCCCTCATGAACATCGTTTTTGCAAGCTTTAGTCGATGGTCAATCTTTCCACAGGCGTTATCAAGGTCAGCCAGCATTCCTTCCGCTCAGCTAACGCTTGGTGTCATAGGAACGGTGTCATTAGCAAAGCGAAGATGGCTCAATTGCCGACTATCGATTTTTATTTCCATTTTGTCCCATTCCAGTGTTCGCATGACGCTCTAGAGGGTGGCGGTAAATTTTTTTGGTAAAACGTGCAGGCTTTGCAAAGTTTCCATTACTGCTTCTATCTCAGTTGAGTCAAAAACTTCCCTAAATCGCTGAAAGTGAGGCAGAACGGTATGCAGTACTCTCGTCACACCTCAGTGACTCTCCTTGCTATCGTATGCATTTAGCCCATCATACAGAATACTTTCCGAGACACTGCTTGAGCACATGGACATCCTTCGCTCACTGTTCTGTCAATCCTTTTTGGCTTGACTCGAGTGAAAAGTTTGTAGACGGCAAATAGATTAAGTAGATTGGATTAAAGTTACTAATATCGTGGTGACCACCCTTTTTGGGACAGTATGTCTATGAGGACTGATCGACATATCTTCAGGAGTGCAGATCTTATCCTGCCCGAAACAAGCGTTATTCGATGCTTCACCAACGAAATAGCGTGTTACATTTCGGAAGGAAGAACCGATGGGAGTACACCGATCCTCCTTTGTTTCATGTGAGAGTAGGAGGCAGTGACCATTAAACAGAGTAGAATTAGTTAAATGGGGCGGATAGCACAGTGGTAGTGACATCGGTTATCAGGAGCGTGGTTCTATTTCGATTTCGCTCCAGGAAACTAAAACCGAAATTATCTGTGAAAAAATAACTCTTTGCAGTTGAATTGGGAACGTTTCAACCTGGCTATCTCAACACTCCAGGGAGAATTGGTTGACCGGCATTTCACGACGTTCGAAATGAAATGAAAATCTTCAAGCAACAACCGAAGCCACACGTAAAGTTGGAAGATCTTCGTGGACAAGGGATGGAAGGAAATTAATCGAATGTGAGAAGTGCCGGAACCGGCACAGTATACGTGAGGACTGGTCAAATAAAGTAAAAAAGTGGAGAAAATCGTTCACGATTACTTTTTTATTTTATTTTTTATTCTTTAAATACAAAAAAATTGAAATAAGAAAGTAGGCGTTAATGCGAAATATAACTCTAGTAAAACTGAGATATTTGCAAAACTCCGGACCACAGTTGTCTACGGTGGGGAACGAACGCGCTGTCGTCCTTTCCGGAGAGTAACGCGTTCACCACCACACCATGCATGTCCTTCGTTTCGCCTGTCTCTCAGCTAGTTTTATCGATCACGAGGACCCACATGGCATGATGGTGAATAGGTTAGCCACGGAAAGGGTAATAGCGCGGTTACCCTTTCCATGGTAACTCGTAATTCCAGAAGCCTCACCCTCAACGCTGGACGTGGGAATCTCCCAATGGAGAGTACCATAATGAAATAGACCACATCATAGTAAATAGAAAGTTTTGCCTAACCGATGTCGCTGTTGTCTCAAAATCCTATACGGGATCAGACCTCCTTCGTGCAAAAATCTACTTCTCGCAGAGAGGAGAAAAAGCCGCTAAATTCAAAAATCGAGGTCCCAGAACCACCACAAACTGGGACTTATTCATCTCATTAGTAGGCTGTTGGGAAGATGCCGTTGTCGACAACATCAACGAGGAATACGATCGCCTCATTCAACATCCTTACGCTATAGCTAGCGCTATGGAAGCTGAGAGTTCGAAAGTCACCAAGAGACGTCTGTCTCAAGAAACTCTCGAGCTAATACCCAGCGTGGAATCGTACGAGCTGCAGGCAACCGGGAACTAACGTCCGAGCTTGCGAAACAATGCAGACAGACGATAAAAGAAGATCATAAAGAGAGAAGAGCAGCAGTAATGGTCGAAGCTGCATAGGCTGCGAAAAGCATACGCAAAGCCTACCGACTAGAAGTGTGACCTACACGATATAGGCAACTATCGCCCAATCTGCTTGTTTTCTGTCGTCTGCAAACTTTTCACTCGAGTCATCCTAAACAGGATTGAGAGAACACTGGACCATGGACAGCCATGCGAGCGAGCAGGGTTTCGAAAAGGATTTAGTACGATGGACCACATTCACACGATAACAAGGCTCACTGAAGTATCGCGAGAGTACAAAAGATCGCTCTGTCTTACTTTCATCGACTTAGCGAAGGCCTTTGATGCAATTGAGATAGAAGCAGTTATGGAAGCCAGTGATACTCAAGGAGTCCCTACTCATTACGTAATGATTCTTCGTGAGCTGTACAGAAATTTCACAGCTAAAATTTCACCATTCTACAACGATAATAACGTTGACGTCAAAAGAGGAGTTAGGCAAGGTGATACAATCTCGCCAAAATTATTTACCTCCACCCTCCAGAACGTCATGCGAACATTGGAATGGGATAATACGGGAGTGAAAATCGATGGTCGGCAGATACATCACCTTCGCTTTGCTGATGGCAACGTCCTTATAACACCAGACATTAGCCAAGGAGGACACGGAAACTTAATCCTGCTACAACACACGCAACACGAATGATAATAAACGCCAGCTGTCGAGAATGTAGGCAGGAGGATTTACATCTGTATAGGCATAGAAAGTTATTGGATGCAGCTCAAAATCTATACAGTAGGAAGAAGAACGAAGATGGGACTACCACTACATTATATGGATTTGTTAACGCAAAGGTTCTGCACCAATCTTTCTCCCCAGGTGTCTTCGGTTGGGAATGAACGCGCTATTGTGTACTTTCTGGGGAATAACGCGTTCACCACCACACCATGCAGGTCCTTCGTTTCGCCTGTCTTTCAGCTAGTTCTATCGATCTCTGCCATCAGCAATCACCCGTCAACGGGGTTGATCTGGGGAGCCCAAATCGGCAACGAACTCAGTTAAGCTGAAACTCTAGTTGTAATCACAATTTTCATTTATTATTTATTGCTTACTCTTTTTTAATGGAAGGATATATTGCGAAATCTAACTTCGAAATATACCGAAATAATATCATTATGGTTACTGAGCTCATAGCTAAAATTTCGCTCCAACTGCGTTTGGTATGATTCATCCCGTTAAGCACGCGATGGAATGTTGACACAGCAGATGGAATTTGACAATGCTGATAAAGGTGCAATGGCTTGACTCGACGCTGTCAAGCTCACTTTGATACACAAAAACTGGTTGCCCCGCTTGATTTAATCCTTACCACCTTCGATTGATGCGAAGTGGCTAGTTGATTTTGTTACAAAGGTTTTGGAAGAACTTTTATTGTTATAGGGCTTTAAAGTAAAGGAATTGTGGCAACGAGTTACTCCCAGATATTAAATTCAAGAAACTTGACATTGAACAAAAGCCAAATGCTTACTTATTCAGATATTTGGTCACTCTGACGGCCATCTTCACTGCAAGTGTAGGCGCCCACAAAATTTTCATTCTTTTCCCTCTCGCACTAGCGTCGCCGGTGGTGGTCTCTTTCAGACACGGGCAGGTTTGCGAGGTCTGTTCCGTAGTCCTAATCCTGAAATGGTTCACATCTATGGGTGCAGATTTTTGAAGGCCACTGCGAACTCGTCCGCTCATCGTTTGGGTGGTCGTGCGAGAAGACACTTGCATTGTCTTGGAGTCCACTCCACTGTTTTTTTTTGTCCATTTGTCATCTATTTATCTTACGATATCATCGACCCATCCCTGCTTTGTCACTGATGCATATTCGCTTGGATCCCTTACACAAGAAGGGCTTCGATGATCTGAGCTGCGCAATCCGTCCAGACGTCAGCGGTATTTATATCTCAGAGGGCATCGTTCATGCTCTCTGTAGCTCATGTGCAACATCCTTGACGTGGTTGAAGTATCAGCCGACGTTTCTACATCACAGCAAAGGGCTATTAAATGTATAAGGTGAGCACGGATTTTCCACCTTTTAAATAGTGCTCTTTTGAGAGGCGCGAATGCGGCTCATAGTGCTCTTCTTCTACTGTCTAATTACTCCTTTATTTTATTCTCCGTATTCATTGAACGTCCAAAACTATGGCTTTTCTGGGGTATGATATAAAGACGATAGAAAAGCTGTATTTTCTTGCTGTAGCTTCGATAATAGCCAGTTAGTACCATTGTATAGAAAGGTTCAGTTCATGGTCGACGTGCGCTGATGGAGTCCTATTTTTTTCGATGCTTTCATAACCTTTTTTGCAGTTATGGAAGACTAAGATAATAGAAAGATGGTACAGCTGATTGACTTTTAAGACCTATGACACGGCTTCCATGCGGTCCATACAACAAAATCGGTGTGTTGCTGAACTGCTTAACTCACCCTGGCATACTTAAAAAGATAACCTTCGCGAACAACTTGTAAAGTACACTGAACAAGCATATTGGACAGTAGTTATAAATATTCTTTTGGTCAACTGAGCGGGAGATCCCAACTGATCTGGAATTTTCTTTTTTGAGCGTGAAATATCATGTGGATTGCGAGAAGTACGTGCACCTTGTGAACTCTAGTTTCAAGAACATTGACGGTGATATTATCGAGTCTTGGTGTATCCGTCTTCGAGTTTTCTTTAGCAAATGGGGCGAGAAAGATTGGTGCAGAACCTTTGCGTTAACAAATTCATATCACAAGGAATGTAGTGGTAGTCCCATCTTCGTTCTTCTTCCTACTGTATAGATTTTGAGCTGCATCCAATAACTTTCTATGCCTATACAGATGTAAATCCTCCTGCCTACATTCTCGACAGCTGGTGTTTATTATCATTCGTGTTGCGTGTTTTGCAGCAGGATTAAGTTTCCGTGTCCTCCTTTTTATGAGCAACTCCTTAGTGATACTAGAAATGAGGTTTGAACATTTTGTTTGAGGAACTGAGACGAGTTCGACATAAGTTCTAGATTCTTTGATAAGCACCTTGTAGTCCTTGATCGTGTCATCCTTCATCTGTCAGTCATATGAGTAGACAGTTTTATTGAGAATATATTTGTAATCTAAGAGCCGCCTTGTTTTTCATTTTGGGCAATGGCAGGAGTTCCTTCTCAGTTTTTGAACTATGAGAATCTTTGGACGAAGAAGACGGTGATCGCATCTACTGCAGAATCCGGATAGAACTGAGGTGTCAAAGCGACATCATCTTCTGTTCGTGGGAATATGATGTATCTCAGCATCAGTTGCGCCGTTAGGCCACTCTCACGCCCATTGGCGAATTTCTCTCTTTTCGACAAGCTAATCCCAGAAGGATTACTATTAGACAGTGTCCCATCTCATTTCGCTTTCCTATTTCTAATTTTCCCTACCTGCATTGATCGTTTCTAATCTGGCATTAAGCCCTTCAACAACGAATTTTCGGAAGGACTTCTCGTTGCAGATTACCTTCTCCAATTGGTCGTAAAACGCGTTCAGCACGCTCTTATCAACTCTACAAATTCGTAAATATCAGTTGATGACACTAATTTCGTTTGGTGTGGAGGTTGGAGAAGAAAAGTGGCCAAGTGTGGTGGTAGAGTAGGATTTCTCATAAAGTGACTCAATGTGAAATAGATGCACGAACGACAAAGCTCACATGTTTCTTAACGGAAATTTTTCACCGAATAGTAAGGGTCCCGTCATCTACTTGGCATAGGTGGTCTTCCTGTTTTCATCACTTGGCGATCACATGGAATTTAACGGAGCCAGTGACTTTAAGAGTAACACAAGGACGGACATTTGAAGAGACTCTTTTGGTGTTATAGATGAACAGCAAGAAGCAGTCTCTATTGCATGTCGTGGACGCGCTCTTTTTCTCCGCTTGCTGCAATGTTTTGTGCAGCTCAAGTTTTTTTCGCCTTTCACCGGTTGTCTCAACGCCCAGCGTCGCAGACGAGAGAACCAAGTGTGCGGGATGCTAAGGTTAAAGTTCTCCTGGCCAAGCCATTACGGTTACCTGGAGTGTTGGCCTAGCCGAAGCCTTTCTTAGGCCATCATCTCCACATGCAATCGCCGACACATGTGGATCAGAAGGAGATCTGCTACTTTGCAACTATCTGATATCACGGTGGCGGTGATTCCTTGTACTAATTAACCTTTAGCGGGTGACTGCTGATGGAAACGTCGGACTCTTTTTCATCATGGGAGATCCCCCTGCGTAGATTATCCCTCAACCGTATATCGCAGTCCGACATCCAAAAGTAGCTTCCACCCACGATGAGGCGTACCTTTAGAAAGAAACTAAATAAGATTAGTAATTTTAGACGCTTCACAAAATACACGTAGCATTTGTGATTCTAGAAGAGCTTTGCATTTTTCTTCACTTTATTTAGCAATAAAAAAATAGACTCTAAGTGGTTCAACCACTTAGTGGCAATTACAATCATGTATGCAATCGTGCACGACGAAAGATTGAAGTTTTCAACGGTGTGAGAAAATTCAGGTTAATTAAACAATGGGAGAAATAGATTAAACGAACCTTTTGGTTTCGGAAACATTTAAAACTGGACTGGCAAGCGATCAAATAAGCGATTCATTGGTAAAAAAAATCTAATGCGCTTTCAAACTTACCTTTTATTCTCACGTTTAATTTGTTTATTGAAATTAGTCTTTGATGAAGTCATGGTATCTCCAAAAAGTCATTTGAAATAAGAAAAATGGTTTTCTCTCGAAATATAGTCAACAATCAACTGTTTCAATTTTCTGGTTTCGCGAACCTTCATTTCACCCTCAAAATTTGGACAAGACAGGTTAGAACTATATTGAGGAAATTGATTCCACTGCACTGGTAAGTCAGAGATTGCTTAGGGTTCAAGTTTGTATCTCAGAGTTCTTGTGATTGTATTTCACATAAAACCCTTCCACGGAAAAACAACATGCAGTAAATAAAAGCAGAAACACTGAGTCGCCGATTCGTTTGGTTTTGTGCCAAAGCTGCACGATATGGCTTCAGACGCCACAGTCCACTGCAAGGTGGAACGCCGCAGCGAACTTTGTGTACTCCTACTCTCAGTGCTGTGGCAATAAGGAAAGTAAAAGCACTTTTCCTATCTGACATCTAATCTTTTCTTTTGAGGATTGAATGGATATTGATAAAAAAAAACAATAATGAAGGCAATGACCCACACTGATGTAACGATGAAAGCTGCTCGTTTTTCTTGGGTGGTCATATCAGGATGTGAATAAGAGTCACTGCTCCACCCAGGTTAGGCGTCAGTCGGATTTTAGAAATTTTGCTACAACGCCAGTAAATCCTCCATTATTCCCTGTCGCGTGCAAGAGTAGCCCAGTGGGTTCTGCTCGCTTTAGGAACTCGTCGAGCATCATATCTTTCCTCTAAGCTTTTCGTGAGGAACTCTGACCATCGGGTCTGTGGTCTTCCTGCAGTACGTTTGACATCCCGAGGAATCCAGTCGCTAACAGCTCTTGTCCATCGGTTATCACTCATACGCATTACCTGTCCAGCCCACCCTATCTTCGACTGTTTGGCGCATAGAACGGCTTCAGGGGAGCAGCGCACGAATGAAGTAAACTCACTAGGCGATGTCCTTTTATACCGTGTGTTTGTTGATTGGTTGATGGTCTACTGATGGCGACGGCTGTGAGGATTGAACTCGAGTCATCACTACCCGTAGAAGATGACGTAGAAACTTCAGCCGATTATCTTAGCTGAATATATTTTGCTAACAACTCCGTATTGGCTTGGCAGTGAAAGAAAGTACTTTGACTTAACATCGAGGTCAACTAAAAGTCAGTTAAAAAAATGTATCATCATTCCTAGGGTGCGTGGCGCAGTAATTGGGGGCGCCACTACGACGCGCACGTGGAATCGATTCCTGCGCCCATGGCCCACCAAGCCTTTCATTCCTCCAGGGTCGGCAAATTTGTACCAGACTTGTCTGGGAGGATACCAGCACTAGCTCGATAAATCAGCAGGCAATCGCGAGTCATTGTAAAGGCCATATATGCATTCAATCACCTCCAACGATACTTAATGAAGTCGGAAGCATGGCGCATCCTTTAGGGATTGATCAACGCCGAGAGCTTTATCCTTTTATCCTTATCATCATTCCTAGCTATTTTACAGTTGCTCAAAATATTAATAATCTGAGAGTGTAGCATTTCCAACTTGGAAGATCTCTGGTAGTTTGCGAAAACACAAAAGCTAAAACAAACTGCTTAGGCCATTCATTAGCGAGACATGGGCAAGGGGACAAGTGATTTTTATTGGCTACACAACAAAAAAACCCGAGACAATCAAAAAAGGTTCAGCATCAAAGGAACATATGACATACAAGAACTACGGGAGATATCAAAATAACCCTATTCGAAGCAATGTTCTCCTCTGACGTCCACTCTGCCCTACTTTTTGCCAGCGATGATCTCCCAACTGGAAGCAGCTGACCAGCAGGGCCGCTTCCAAGGGCAGAATCGACTTGCATTACAGGTGACGACCTCAACGTCGAGTTCGCAGGCTTCTTAGAAGATTTCGACATTTGGAGACAACCGGCTGTAGAAACAGAGACACTTTTCTTCTTTCGGTATTCTCTCTTTACAAATACATTGGTTTTATAAAAATCAAGAGCTCATTTGCTTCAGACTAAGCCATGGTGTTCCATATAACTCACTTTCTTCCTGAAGAACTATTGTTTTCTCGGAATTTTCTGAAAAGTTGAAATCTCTAATGCAGTGAGGTCCAGTAGACGACAAATATAGTCGATTGGATGAGTATTGTGCCACCTGGAGAGAGAATATTAGTGGATTAAAATATTAGTCTGAATAGGAAACCACCGATTAAAGGTACTTTTTAATGAGTGTATAGTGACAATTGAAAACGTACGAAACAGGAGTGTTTTTGCTGGTCTCTCGTTGTGTAGATGTAAAGTGAGTTCTCATCTTTCCATGACGCTATGCATTGGTACTGACGTGCTGAACGCTTCCAGAATCACGTCAAAGTAATGAAATGGACTTTCACTTAGAAAGTAATGCGTTAAAATTCCTATTTTCTCATGAATTTAAAAGAGTTATAAGCAAAAGAGCACTGACAGTCGAAAATGACATCCGTCGAGCAATGCGATGCAGTGATTTTCATCTTAGTACTGTCATCGCAGTCGATGCTCACGTTGAAGCAGTCCAGTGTTCGAAGGTCTGCTGGAGTAGCGTATGTACTGAAAAGTTTAAAAAAACAAACAAGTTAATTTTTACTTTATAATCCTAAATATTTAATTCTCGTCACTTCAATAGTCCGTTCTTCACCAGTATTTTAATTTTCAGTAAGGTATCACATCGGTACAAGCTCACCGCTATTACTTTTTATCAGCCCTTCATTAAGGTCACTCACGACATACTTCGTATCTCTTCTGGACTTTATCACTGTTGCCGTACCGACTCCCACTCTTTCGTAATGTCTTGGTCCTTCTTTGACGTTGAGAATTTTCTTAAGTGTATTCCTATCCACAATAGATGATCATATTTCAACAATATCACCTGTTCCTAAGAATTCGAAATTTCCATTTGGTGGCCCAGATAAGAGTGAACCTACGCCTCTACAGGTTAAATTGCCTAATTACGACTGCGTTCTCTCCAAAATCAGTGAAAAAGAGCGTCAGAGCAAAATGT
The DNA here is from genome assembly GCA_009735665.1 of Angiostrongylus cantonensis. Taxonomy (NCBI): domain Eukaryota; kingdom Metazoa; phylum Nematoda; class Chromadorea; order Rhabditida; family Metastrongylidae; genus Angiostrongylus; species Angiostrongylus cantonensis. The sequence goes on along the minus strand of MQTX01000191.1, from coordinate 827,202 downwards.
GATGTCTTGAAGATGCAGAGTCTACAGAACACTCTGGACGCTTTGGAGATAAATGTAGTGTACTGGTGCTTACTTGACTTCTTTGACGATTACGAAGTTACAGACGATAAACGATATTATAACTATAAAATTCATGACGGCTATTCTTAATCCTTTTTGCTGTGTGAGTCACATTTCTGTTTCAGCTTTACACTATTGTAAAGTGAGCTTTCTCAAACACATCTAGGTGAGCGCCGAAGTGCATCGTCTTCAAGAGTGGTGACACCCCTTACACGTCTCTGTAACAATCTCTTCTATTCCCGTAACCACCATTCATAGTTGCAGTCGCGCTTACGCTACCGTGTATTCCTGCAATACTGCAACCTGCATTTTAGTACTCAAAGAACTGGAGTACTCAAAGGGCAGAACAGACTTGTGGAAAAAGAAAAAACTGCTAAGCGCGCACAACGTCTAGGACACAGATGTTCTTCACATTATCCGGGTAAAGTTGAGCTGGAAAGTAGTGATACTCAGCCTATAGAGTAAAGACTACCAGCGATTGAACTGATAATTAATCAAAAAATCGCTATTACATGCTTTCAAAACCATTCAAAGAAACCCGGCAAATTTGCTTAACTGTTACCAAGCCTCATTTGAAAACGAAGCTCTTAAAGGTAGACAACAGAGGTTAAACGTAAGTAGAAAAAATAGAGGTCAAGACCTCATAGATTAAAGTGCTTGAGAAGGAGTATGGTAACCAAGAGACAAAATCTAGAAAAATTGGTACCATATAACTTGCTTCTGATGCGTATTCAATAAACGCAAGAAAAATGAGAACTTTCAACCAAAATTTTGCAATAATCTCATTTTTATTGCTTTTAAACTGTAATGTTAAGTTCTGAAATAAAAAAGCTACAGTTTTCTTTTTGTTAAAAAGGTTTTGCGAACGGCAGTGAAGAGGTTACCCAAGAATGCCACATGACGACGGGATGGGGTTGTTGATGACGGCAGCTGTCCACGACCATTGTGAGAACTCGCCATCAGTGCTGTATTCGAATCATTTGAATAATAAAAAATAAAAAATGTGACAAAGCCGTCAAATTTTTATTCGCTGCCCCTTCTAATTTTTAATGGCACGGTATCGTCTGGTATGTAACCATAATGTTGCTGAGATATTTGCAAAACTCCGGACCGATGGTGTCGGCGGTGGAGAGTGAACACGCTATTACCCTTTCAGGGAGACAATGCATTCACCGCCACATCATGCAAGTTCCTCGTTTTGCCTGTCTCTCAGCCAGGTTTTATTGACCTACAAGGGCTATGAACAAATGTGATGGTTTCAATGGATGTTTTCTCACTCACCTGCAAAGAGTTGAATTTGCATTTTCTCTAGGTGTCGTCGTTTTGAACTCGATGAGACTTTCACTGCGTGGTGAAAACCACAAACAGTGATAGCCTAGAGGCTCACCACTTAAAATATTTACTGTTAATAACTCGTATCAAATGACTACTCATATACAAAGTAATTAGCTTTCTTCTTTTTTATGGCAACTTTGTACTGTTCACTCTTTTCTTGCAGCGGATTAGCGCAGCAGTGGGAAATACAAAGTTAGAAAGTTCTTCGTCAATCTCATCACTCTTCCATACTTTTAACATTCTTATTTTGAGAAATGGCCTGGAAAACAGTTTAAACATTCTAAATAGCTTTTTCTCAAGTTCAACGTGGTATTTAATTTAAAAATAATGCCTACTTAAGGATTAGCTCTGAAAATAAAGCATGAGAAACTACAATGCACAATGACTTTGTTGGGAAAAATGCACTATAAGATAGAAATTAAAGAGGAAACTAAGACCATTTCGTCTCTGAGTACACCAGGACGCGATTTTCGTTAACATGCACGCATCTTGAGGTCACGGCCACCTCTGCGAGTTGATCATACTGTAACCAGTCGGCGGTTACGGTAAGTGAATCGTATTGCCCGCGAATCCAACTTGGAAACTGACAAGGGGAAGCAATGTGCTCAGAGTTCACTAAAAACTACGCAGAACGAATTACTGGCAAATATGATTAACGAACAGCATAAAGTGGAAACAGCATCAAACGTTTTGTTACCCTTTTTTACCATTCTAAAATGCCACGTTTTTCAAAATCTATTTTCTCTTCTTTTCCTCTCGATTTACATCCATTTAGTCCAGCACATTGTTTACCTTGTGTTAGACTATACTTTTCGAATGCACTGTTTTCGGTAAGAAGAGCACATGAAGAGTCCTTTGAGAAATACACAAAGATATCCTGGGTCGTTGACGGCATCAAAAGCTAAAACCAACAACATGATACAAAAGTTGCACTAATAGTCCACTAATAGAATTAAAATTGAAGAGTTGCTACCCCACAACGATACTCCTCGCTCTCTTCGTTCAACACAATGATGTACCTTTCAGCCACTGAACCAACGAATGAGCCGATGCATTTAAGGGACATGTCTAGAAGTAGGACTCATCTATAACCTTCTTAAATATAACGATCGATCTAATTTTGCAGATTGTTTTCATTGTCAATGTAAAATCTACGTAGCTCAGCGTATACCAAATTACTAGTAAACCTTGGTTGTTGAAGAACTTTGATGGGAAATAGCTATGAGCGATCAAGTGGAATTAGGGTTTAATATCAACCATTGTCTCAACTTTCGATGTGTTACGGCAACAGACGGTGGTCGAGTGCCTTCTTATCTTCTTATCTCTTCTTCTTCTCATCAGAAACTAATCTTATTCTAATGGTTAGTGCTTATCAAGGGAGTTGCTCCTAGTAGATTCCTGTTAACTTCTTCATATAGTTTTTACAATAGTTTGAATAATCATGATCAATTTTTAGACGCTCACAAAACCATCTTTTCATCCGAATTTTTTTTATTCTATTTATTGAACCAAACATAATATATATGCTACTCAGACATCAGCCCTCCTAGGATTCGGTTCTTTGCCTCGCATCCATCTTCCGCTGAGGCCAACGGATCTGAGTGTCAATTCAGCTATCATTTCTCATGAAAATATTTTCTTTCTTATTAATTTATCGGATGCTGTTCATGTTGTCTCTCCCTAGTGTTCTCGGAAAGCTGCGTTAGAGTGTTATTTGTTTTCACTATATACAAGCGTCACTTTTTGGGTAAGAGAGGTAGCTGTTCCCAGTAACGTCTGGTACCAATTTTCTCACTTCGCTGGCTCTGGGATTTGTTAAATAATTCAACCAGTGAACAAGCGACTGCGCATGTATTGAGCTTCATCTACACGGGTTGTTGAAATTCTCGTCTCCCTTAATAAAAATTTAGCCTCGAAAGTTATCTTTCTTATAAAGAAGGTTAAAGAGTTAAGCGTTCTGTGCAGATTATTCCTTGAAGGATTCGCATTGAGAACAACTTCACGAAACAATTCAGAGGTGATTCGATTTATTGCCTATGTAATATTTATGGTAGCCTGCCGATGGAGCAATTTAGTGTTGTTATCCTCCGGACAAATCTGGCACCAATTTGTCGACAACGTAGGAATGGAAGCTGGGTGAGCCTGGTGATGGGAGTCACCCCAAAGACTACGTTTGTATTGTATGACACTTCTAAACACTGCACTACATGGAAATTTTAACTCTTATGCCAATAAGCAAAATAAAAATTAGAATAAATTGCAGCTAACAGCAGTGAGAGGGCACGTGTGGAGCAGTAGTCGGAGGCGCCTTGCAACACAAACGTGAAACCGATCTCTGCACTCATAGCCTACAAACCTTCTATCAGTTTGGGGCAAATTGATACAAAACTTCTGGGAAAATAACAGTACTGCCTTGATACATCGATAGGCCACCGTGAGCCATTGTGAAGGCCAGATGTGCATTCAATCACCTCCGAACGATGCTTAATGAAGTCGAATGCGTGGCGCACTCTCTGAGATTGATCAACGCAAAAAGCATTACTTGTTTCTTTTTTAACAGTACTGAGTGAATAAGCATCCATAATAAATACAAGAAACAATAGTGATAGCAGTCGAGTTAAGTTGAGTATTCTTTCTTAGAAAAACACTAACCAAAATCTGGAAATGAGCAATTGCGGAATCTTACAGCTATGTTTCCCGAGAGTTCGCAGTTGTGAACCTGAAGGTCGTCAACTTTATGACAGAAGACGAAACTACACGATCTTAAGAATCCGGGGCACTTACCTCACTTCCTGAATCCACATTGCAGGTTAAGTCGGCTCCCAAGAGATCATATTGAAGTGAAAACCGTCCATCAATGTAACAACTTGCTGGCACTGCGTCGGCACCTGCAGACAACTAGCCTCAGTGCACTCCTAGATGTTGTTAATGACTAAATGATGTTAATAGCTAAACACAATTACTTGATAATAAACTTAGTAGACTTGGACGCTTGGGTATTTGGATGGATTGCCTTAATTAAAAAAAACTGCGTGTGCTCCAGAAAAACTTCCATCTGTCTGATGTGTTTTGGATTGGCGCAAATCTTATCTCCTTGGAGTCCATAGAATACAGTGCGGTCCATTACTAAGTCATTACCACAGGCATTTGCCAGCCTTGCGGGTCAAACGCAGATCTTTCTCTTTATGCCTATGTTTTTCTCAGAACAACGAATCTTTCTATCAAAGGTTTACTCCTAGCAAAGTTTTACAATGCAAAGCGACTCAGTCTTGGAATAGAGCTCTTCTCCGCATTGCCCCTCGACCCCCTAGAAAGGAGAATTGAATCAGTATTCATTTAGTAAACAAGTATTTAAAATGGATATCTTTTCAAAAAAGATACAGTAAGCTTTTCTGCTTATAGACTGAACATGCATGAGGATTAATGCATTGTAGGTGTGGTTTTATTCACCTTCATGTAGCTGACAATCACTCAATTGTCGAAATGCGCAAAAGTCGCTGCTTAAAAAGTCTAGTAGCACAGGTGCAAAGACATTAAAAAGTGTTTTTATTGTTGCAGAACTAACGAAATACAGTCGTGCCGTCGTTGTGGCCAACGCGTGCCGCATCGAAGCATGACGACTTCGCCTCACCAACTGTTTCGTAGCAAATTTCACCTTAAGTAACTATTTTAAATTACCGTCAATTACCGCCAAAAATTCCACATTTTATAAAAAGGCGTCTACGTCTTTGCTTTTCTAGCTTTTATTTTTAATATGCAAGAGAGTGCAGTGGTTAAAGATCTCCTGTAGTACACACTGTCATTGATTCGATTCTGCGGTACTAGTAAACCAAGCACGACAGGCATATGTGTAGTTTTTTAGATTTTCGAATTTATTTTTGAAACTCAACTCCCCCCAAAAAAATCTTAGCATAATAATCAAAAAAAATTTATAAACCAAATCTTTTAATAAAAACTTAACTCAACAACAGAGTTTTCGGAGACTGTAAAGAACTGTGTTTGTAAATCAATAGCCCCATGAAAGTCATTTTATAGAGTAAATATGATTTGCTTCACTATGAATTGAACCAAATGCAAGGGACAACCAAAAAAATGGCAGACGTTGGACACTTTATCTTTTTACCCTTCATGGTAACTATTCTTCTGTATCTAAAGCATTTTGATCCAGAAAGGAAGCATGGGAGCAGAGATCGCTAAAACTCGTACTCAGATCTTTTTTTTTAAAAGTTGTTCTGTGGATATGTGCACTGGTCATCTCATCAATGACTAATATTCGTTAAACGTCGAATAAAAGGATGGCTAAAAACCTTTCATTGTAGGCAAAGACAAACCTTGTTGGTGAGCTAACTGTAGTATATTTTCCGATTTCAGTATAGGCGTGACACACCGGTGACAAATTGGTCGTCCCATTCGTCTACAATGAAAGTGAAGGAAAAACAGACTTAATGAAATTTCAATGAAACACTTTCTCACTTCAAGTGAAAAACTTTTCTGTTCTTTTCTACTTTCTTACCCATCTCTGGAAGCTTTTTGAACTACCGACATAATCTTTTATATGCGAAGAATCCTTGCATGTTGACCCGCTTCAATTCCATTTTTTGAGAACCATTTTCAAAACTTAACCCCAACACCTTTCCCGCACCAGCATAGTGTGGTGGTGGTGGAGGCGTTAGCCTCCAGAAAGGGTAATAACGCGTTCGGTCCCCATCGCAGATAATTCCGGACCTGAGTTTTGCAAATATCTCAGCACCATTGTGGTTGTACCAATATTTTTATTCAAACCTCATAACGTTGGTCGAGAAGCGAAAATTATTAGGTAAAAATGGTGCAAAAGGAAGCTCACTTCAATCCAAACACGTACGACAATCCGGCTTTCTCGTAGCACTCTCCAAAATCGCTAATCGAAGTAGCGGATATGGTTATCTGACGAATGACAAACTATTTGTGAGTACAACATAGCTGGTCTATGCATAAAACGCTTCGCTGACCTCGTCGTAGATGATCGGGTCTTTGAAGCTGCTGTCGAAGATAAGATTTCTGTTGGACTGCAGCTGACGCTTGAAAACTCCATGAAGAGCGTTATCAATTCGGCATGCCAACAGTGCACCTGTACACTTCAACATGATGCTGGAAACTAGAAAAAAAACCACAACTGAAAAGTTCGTTATTCCTCACGCAGGTTTTTTAAATAGTGCTTTGTTTCAAAAGTGCTTTAAAAGAAGGTGGGCGTCTTATTCGCCTGAATGAGCAAATGAGTTTCACCTTATGTCTCTAGAAATCATTCGATGCTTCGACTCCGACGGTCATTAAAATGAAAGACTAAAATGTGGTGGGGTAATAGAATAAAATAGCAAGGACAGATTTGCTACGTTTATCTTGAAATGTGAGGAGTAGTTTGTGTTACACCACAAAATCCTGCCATTAGTTTTTGGAAACAAGGATTTTTCGCTATTCAGCAAAGAATCGAAAAATAAATTTATAATAAAAATTTTTCTAAGCCTGAGCCAAACTACATTCCCGGAACCCAGAAAAATCTGATTCTAGAGGAATGCTAAGCTTTACTAAATTGCTTGTTCAAATTGCCTGTTTCGTTCTCGAAATCAAATCACTTTACTCTTCTGTAAAGTTGGCATTCATATTTTCGGTGAAAAATACATCGTTTTCTGAATTGAAATTTTCTTACGCGACAGAAGAAGAACGGTAGTGGGCAGAATCATTGCAAGAAGATGCAGTTCAGTAGGCAGGACGAAAGGCCCGTACTTGACAAAGAACGTGGTAGCGAAAAGAATCCGTCGTGTCCGGCAAGCACTTCTGTGATGCTCGCCGACCACGTGTCCGTACACTTTCGTCATAATATGTCAATAAAATCGTGAGCCCTGTGAAGTGTAAGGGTGAATGCGTGTCAGGTGAACGACGTTATTTCAATTCTATTGGCCGTCGACATTGTTCAAGTGCCCTGGTCAAAATTTGTAAATAACAAGGAAAGTCGGAAATGTTTTGCTTGTACATCTCTTAATGACTCAAGAGACTGACTTTCTATGAACGCCAGCCATCGACGAGCAACAGCAACAACAACAACAACAATAACGACAGTTTGTACCAACATTGCATCGGCCCAACAGCGTAAGCCGAGGAGCGCGATAATTCCATTCGCAAGCTTACTTAAAAGAAAATCTATAGCGTGGCGGAGATTGATGTGCTACCAGTGAATACTTTTTCACCAAAAGCTGGAGATTCAGACCTTTAAATTAATACTGTTGTGCTCTCATAAAGACAGCTTCAGATTAGAAGTCTGACACTCGTGACACATCTACTTAACAGATTCTATCACGTAGCTCTAATCTAACCTCTTATAACCAATAAAGAGTTTGCCTAATGAAAAACACCGAATTGAGCTTGAAACAGACCGTTAGTGTTTTCGGATAGATAAGATTGAAATTTTCTGAAAAAATCCAAGTGCATACCCCCCACTCGCCGCTCCTTTTTAAATGAACGTTTTTCCTATAAGAAGCAATTTGAATATAAAAGATTATAAGCAGTACTAATTCCAAATGGATTCCACTATTTACTAAACAAGAAGTCTTTACAGCAGCCACCGTCACCGATAAACAAAGAATTATAGTGGTCACAATAGATGATCTACAATTTTAGAAACGTCTGGGTAGAGCAGTCTATCACAGCGTATCAGTTTATAAGGTCAGGAATACTTTCGCCAATTTCCAGAGATTCCTAAGATCATTGTGAATAGATAGTCTAACTATCGAATTCTTGGAAGAAATCAACGTCAATATCTGTCAATTTCTTAGGATAATATGAAGGTCGAAACGAGAACTCCTCATTTAAAAGAAACATAATCGAACAAAAACGACCAGCAACATGATGAAAGCACAGAGAATTTTAATTGTGGTGCGAAGTTCCATGACATAGTGACCTGGATTGTCGTCGTAATACTTCCGGTAGTACTCGACAGTCTGGAAAAGTAAAAAAAAATGTACATAGAAAAGATAACAAGTACTTAGAACTAAAGTTCACATCTAACGAACAGCATATGCGGGATGCCAGTTCTCTGTTAACCGTGTTCTAAGCCAAGGTAACGACTTCATCACTGAGCACTTCCAAAGTTTATGTAACAAGTTTTGTCATTCTTTGTCTTGATTTGTTCTATCTTTAATGGCTTAGTTTCGTTGATAAGCTAACACGAGGTTGCTACCAAACTTCTATTCGGCTAACATTTCGACGTCTTTGTCTTTATCTGAGCCGACGATCCGCGTCGATGTCCATAGCCTTTCTCCCAATGTGGTGTCCTTGTTGTCGTACCGAGAGCATAAGCGATTGTGAATATGGACTTGGGTCGTCAGCTCTAAGGAAGACGAAGACGTCGAAAGATTGGTCGAATAAAAGTTTGGTAACAAACACGTGTTAGCTCATGAATAAAACAAAGTTATTGTCACCTATTCAGTTCGTAAAATTTGCACATATTAATCTTTAATTTCAAGGCTTACAGAAGGCTTATCTTTCCAGTTATCACCTATTTCCATATCCATATATACATTTCAAGTCCACGTGTAGCGCAGCGGCTAATGGTGCGGTGCATAGTACAAAAAGTCATTGGTTCGATTCAGCTTATCGGAAACGAAACCCTTTATCCCTCTGAAGTCAAAAAATTGGTGTTGAATTTGTCCTGAAGGGTAACAAACAGTGATTTTACTGTCGATTCATCTAAACTTAGCCTTGGAAAGAGGCTCACATCAGATCATCGACGTTCGTCTTACCTCCGTTAAGTCATGATTCTTTGTAGGTTTGTAGTCGAAGTCCTGAGTAGCACGTTCGATCGAGTAAGTATTGTTAACTCCGACTAAATTCACTTCCAATCTGAATAGAGCATTTTAAACTTTTCCAAATATCGTATTATCCAGAAAAAAGTTTCTAAATTTCTTCCTTTCCAGGACGAATGGTTTTGCTAAGGAAAGCGTTTCATTTGTTCACGATAAATTCAACGTGTGCGTCTCTATGAATCTCTACGTCTCTATGCATTATTTAACAATGATCAGGGTATTTTCACAAAATTGGAAGTGATGGGTATCTGTAAAACTGATATTTGGAAAATCTATTGTCACGATTTAATGGCAGAATGTACGGGTCATACTAGTTAGAAACCTCGTGAAATACACACGTGGTGGTTTGTACGATCCCTCACTAATGAAACTAACCCCACCCCCTACATCCCATTGAAACTAACGACTTAGTACTAGAATTACATGGGAAGAACTCTGTCCTATTGGTGACCGTATTAGATGAAGACCTAGGGGCTCGCTAACCAACCTGTGAAAGAATTTCAAGAAGGATCAATTCGCCTGGCATTCAACAAAATTCATGGTGAAGATTAAATTCTGAAGTTGGAGCGGAACCCATAAGCAGGAGGTCTTTTCATGAATGAGAAGTGGAAAAAAACGAATAAAATTAAAGGTCTGGGATTCGCGATTCGGTCGATAATGCGTGAAAATGGGTCGTATCAATATCGAAAAACCTTTAGAGTAGTCTAACATGGATTTCAGGTGCATTAGAGAAAATCGGTCTTCTGTTTAAATACTTTACCTGTTCATAATAGGGGGAATGCTGAACCAAACAGCAATCCACTCGGACACATAAGCAGCGAAATAAATCAAAGAGAATGGAAGTCGTATGAAGGGTGGTGTTCGTGAGAGTGCAGTGACCAGCGGAAACCAGAAAAGAAACGAATTCACCGGATTTGCGTCCACCACGTGATAGGCCTGAAAATGTGATCGCTCTTTATATGTCGAAGGAAACATATGTTTAATTGCGTTTCCGCTGACAACTGCCGAATCTTCGGTCACTAAGGCTCGGTCATAATCTGCTATTCTCATAATTTCTACTTCTCTCTGCAAACGGTCGACTACATGAGTGGATTTGCCCACTTTTTCTAACTTTTATGTTGGTGATGAGAAAATACAGCTCTTATGGAAAGGTAAAAAACGTTGGCCCTTCTTCGTAGCTGCTGTCGCTCATGTACTGAGAAAGGGAGATTTACTTACTTGGATATTTGAATAATCGGTCCTCATTAGTTGTACGAGCCCCAACAAAATTTCTATTTTTCAAAGTTTTACTAATTTTGCCATTGTGGTTTTCTGGAGTGTTCTAAGCTCAACCTAGCCAAGGCTTGCCCAGGTCGTCACCACCACAGTCCTTGTAGATCAGAGGAAAATTTGCCAGTGTTGATTTACTCTTAGCTGGCTTCCTGATGTTTTAATGGAAAAGCCGGACTCGTTCTCAACTTGGGAGACCCTATCGGTGGGGCGAATCCCATCGCCGTACATCGCAGGCCGACACCCAGGAACACTTCCCAGCTATGATGAGGCGGTAAATAGATGGGAGGAGAGATAGATTTACAATTAACAATCAGACAGCTTCAAAAAAGACGACCGCTGCTCAAAGCTTCTCTGACCTTGCCAGCACATCGTGGTTGAGGCTTGGACAATTCCTTGTCGGCTTGACACATCGCATAAGTGACATTGTGCACTCCGCTGAACTGCGTCATTGCTCGATCTCGTTGAGAAAAGGTGGCCAGGTAAAGTCCTTTATAGATGATCTCCTTAAAGAGGACGATAGTACCATCGTTAGTTTGCTACTCCTCTTTCATTTAAAAAAACATAGTCAATTTTTGCGGTGAAATAAAATTTTCGCATTTCTGGCTGGGAGATTACCCTCAGCATAAAGGAATTTTTTCCAATATGATGTCTATCCCCTTCAACAATTTTATTTCTTCTGCTTGGGAAGTTGCACTGGCCTGTAATAAATTAAATGACACAAAGTTTGCTTAAACTTAAACGACTATGTCTCAAGTTTTGTTTCCTATCTAATCTTTTTTTTCCATGCCAGGGTACTCTGTTCAATACAACAACAAAGATGCGGAAATACGAGCTAAACTCGGGATCTCGTCCAACACATGAACGTGGTACTTGCTTTGCGTTACCCTCAGCCAGCTTTTATCCATGCGGTACTATCAACGACCACCTATTCGAAGCAAAGACAATAAACAGAATTTAAAACATTACTATTTCGGCCCTAGTTAAACTGTGCTCAATGCCAAGTTGTCCTTCATAAGTAATGGCCGTTAAAGGGTGATTGTCGATAGCACCGATAGAGAAGAAAGATGGTTGAGAGAAAGGTAAAACTAGGGTCTCGGCTGGTGTTGGTAGATATTACGAGAACCCGCTGTAAAAGTAGTCGCGAGTTCGAACCCTAACTTAGGCTGTGAGTTTTGCTCATATCTCAGCATCCTTGTGATTGAATGACTACTTTTAGTATGTTTTAAGTCACCACGTTTATTTATTTGCTATTCATTGAATTTTACCTAGTATCTCTTTCAAATGTTGCTTATTAATCTCCATTAATATTGGGTCACAATTAGTTTACTATTAAGCATTTTCCTTTCTGAATGCAGAAATCTGGATCAAATTAATCAAAATCCCTTTTGTAGCGAAAACTACTTTTCAACGAGTTGGAGGTTATTTACTTATGGGATTTCCAAGAATTGCTTGACTGCTCACCGCTGCTCTATTAGTGGATCTTGGTTCACCAGGGCCATAAATTCCTCTGAAGCGCAATGAGCAGGTCCTGAGGGCCGGACAATCTGCGGCGAGTACTGCTCTTTCAGCCCGTGCCTTTGTGGAGCAGTACTCGGAAGTGTACTGAAAACGAGGACATTTGTATCCTTTGAAGTGTCAGACATGACTGCCAATTGCATGAAATGTGCACCAACATGCGATTTTGGAATATGAGTGGTTGCTTTACTAAGATTTAGGCGCATTTAACGCTTCTCTCTCGGTCTTTGAGTTGTCGACACAAACTGAACGAAATCATGGTATTTAGCTAACATGGGGCTGCAATAGTAACATGCTGCAATGTTAACATGGTTGGAAGCCTCCTGCAATACACATGGTATGGATCTCCACGACCCACACGCAGCAAACCCTCCATCCTTCTGTGTTCTGCAAATTGGTACCAGACTTATTTGGGAGGATAGAAGCTTTAACTATATACATCGGTAGGCTACCGCGAGTCGCTGTAAAAGCCAGATATGCATTCAACAACCTACAACGATGCTTAATGAAATCGAATGCATGGCGCATCCTATAAAGATTGATCAACACCAAGAGCTTTATGTTTTCACTTAGCTAATATATGGCCATAATTCACCGGAAAAAAATTAGCTTTTCTGGTCCAAGTGCTCGAGCCAACCTTTTTCGAAGCTCTGAACGAAAAAGAAATCGTCAGTTTTGCGTATTATCCCAAAAGTCAAAAAGCCTAGATTTTATAGAATTATGCCCAAACAAGCCACAAAAGAGAAACAAGGCGTTCGTGGCTACCCAGTCTCAGAGGGATGGTCAATTGTGCCAGCCGCTTACTATCCTATCGTGGCTGGGAGGGTTTCTGGGCATCGAGCTGCAAAGTACAAAGAAAGATTCATTTCCCTAGTAGGACCTCCGAAGCTGAGAAGGAGCATGATGTTTCAAACCGGAAGCACAGCTAAAAGCAAACTAATACCAGGATCCACCAACGTCCTGGTATCAAACTAGTCGCACGGTGGCAAACCCTCGTCTAATCCGCCAAAGCAGTGACTACCTGAAGTTGCGACGACCTGAACAAGGCTTCGGCTAAGCTAAACTCAAAACACCAGGGATCAACACTTTTGTACCAGCAAATATCCAGGATGAAACTTTATGCTGGGACCCGCACAACCATTGAAGACGGGCAATCCAAGTACTGAAGTACTGATGGAGGAAACCAATGTTTTTGTTCCCACAAATACGTTTGGGGTCTATTTTCTGATCACAAAAGAACGGAGAGTTTATAAGGCCAACGTTCCAATTAGTGACCTTTGTATTTTGAGACTAGACGAATTAGTAGGCTTAACGCACCTACATGGTTATGTTTTATCTGAATAGGCATATTTGCCGCAAAACTTATTTCAGCAAATATCTGCTGAACTACGATACTTTAATTGCGCGACTTTCACAAATTCTAACCTAGATACCTCAGAATCGTCTGGATATGGATGATCTTCTGTTGCGGAAATCAACTCCTTGCCGGTGAAAATGACGCACACCGTGGAGGCAAACACAAAACGGGACACGCCCACGCGCTTACAGTATTCCAAAAGAAGTAATGTACCATCGACGTTTATTCGATGTATCTCTTCACGATTAAACTGAAATTTGTTTCGCCGATTTCGTTTCGTCTAAAATGAACAAGATTTATCTTTTTTGCGTGGAAGTCATTTACCTAGCGGAACCAAGTGACGTTTCCAAAAACTAACGAAACAGAAGCCACTTTTCCTGCAAAGTCTAAGCCACCTTGTGAGGTTAAAAGTTAGTTAAGTTTTAGTTTGCGAACCTTTCCATTACATAGTCTATGCCTACAACACCTGAGTGACGATAAAAGAAGAGATAAAAACGTTTTTCTGCATTGCGAGATCTAGACGTGCAAATTCGAAGAGATGGGACAAATAATGAATGGAAAAAGAAAAAGGTAGGATATGCGATAAGACTAAAAAAAATTTTTCTCGCTGGTTTTGTTATTGTTGATCACTTCGCTTATGATATTTGGACTTTATCTTAAAAGGAGCAAAGGCGAAAAAATATTGCTCTGGAGCTGATTTTAAATGCGTAGTTTTCTTGTTCAGCAATCGCGAGGTTGTTATACAGCATACATTTACTTCCATAGAAAAACACACAATACAATACAACACAACAGTAGCTGACGTTTCGGCAGTAGCGCCTTCTTCAGAGCCACTTTTTTACATGACTTCATTCACGCATTCATATATTCCAATGTCGAGGCTAATAGAAAGTCGAACCTGGGAGCTGATTTTAAAGGTCATACGAAACTTTTGTTGCCGCCTTTGGATTTCTTTTTCTGATGGTAGAGAAAATGACTTGTTCCTAGTGATGATTTTTATTCATTAAGAAAATAACGAAACCTACAGCTTCTAAACCGGACATTCCGTAGGCTGCCAAATGAAAACACGACTCACACGAGGTGAGCGCGTGATTCAAAGTCTTTTCGTCCAAGATGGAACCCTAAAAATAAGCAGTTATTTTTACATTCACTGGGAAAAAAATGGATAGATTCTTGACTTTATCGCTATTACTGCTTGTCAGAAAATGACACAAAGAATCTGCAAGTAGTGGTTGAGGTCTCTGTCTATTATTACCTGTTGCTAGAAATATTTTTTTGCGTCAATTGAGGAAATTACCAGGACCGACTTACTATTGATCTTCGGATTCAACAATAAGTTGACATGTTTTTAAGCAGCGAAAAAGAGCAAAGTGAGAAAAGGAAAAAAGAATTTTCTCAAGAAGGAAACGTTGACTGATTGGAGAATTTTTCTAAAGTGTGAAGTTAGCACAGTATTGTTAAGAAACAACACGTGGCTAGTTCCATAGAATGGTGTCTTTAATGATACGATCGTTTCATTGTTACTTGTATTTTACTGATTAACCATTATTCGAAATCGTCATCTCATAGTATGTGGACATCATGAGCATCAGCACTGCTTTCATCCAATCTGTTCTCATGCACCCATCACCAAGAGATATTGGGATTAACGTGTGGGTTTTGCTGCCACATTATGACTTTGTTTTTTATATGAACGTTGTTGGAGTTAATCCCTGTCGTGTTAGTAACTCCTGGAATCATAAGAGTGCTCTGCTAGATCGTTGATAGCTTTTTATCAGAGAGCTAGTCCTCAACCTTTCCTGATCGGAAGTAGCTTACTCACGAAAGTCAGGTATCAAACTCCCTACCTCGGAGTGTTGAATGGCTTGGTTAGGACGGGCGCCAGCCAAACCGAAGTACGTACAGGCTACAACATACCTAATCACTAGACCTGCTGAGCAAATGCTTTCGTCTAAAGAGTTTTCTATTGATAGGATATGTGAATTATATGTGGGGACAAAATTTAAGTGATATGTCATGAAACAAAGGTTTTTTAGCACAATATTCAGAAGTTTTAGCAACACGGGTTGACAAGTGCTTCCAAAGGTGAGATATGAGTAAGATTTGGAAACTTATTCGGTCTGTGAACCTGCAATTACTTTTTCCAGAGGCCCATGTGCTATCGACCACACCAACCGCGCTCTTTGCTTTGGCTTTCTCTCAGGTATGTTCTTACTGTGTCAGTGTTATCAGCAATCACCCGTCAACAGGTGTGATAACAATGGAATGATAGCACGTGGGCCAACTAAGGGCGTTCGTGAGTTTTACATTGCATCCTCCCATGAGTCCTACGAAAAAAAACAATGGACAGCAAGTGAAAGTCAGAACGCTGTTTCCAAATCTTTTCTAAAGCAGTGCTTTACTCTCAAATGCTCTGAAAAGCATTGATGAACGCATGAACTATGAATGTCGGGCCACTACGAAAAAGTCTGCTCAATGATCCATCCTCTTATTATAGATCATAGGTGTTCAGAACAATGACACTTCCTCGGCGAAATGCAGCACCAAGCTCCCCGATCTTTCCATCGGCAGCAGCCCCTTTCCGAACTAAACTCGCCCATATAACAACTTTTCACTAGATATACTAGCTTCACATGGTCCACTCATGGCACAACGTCTGCGATGAACCAACTCTCTCTTGAGTTCAAAAAATACACCGAAAATCCTGTCGCTAAAATGGACTTCGCAGAAGTAAATGTATCGGCATCAATGCATTTCCTTCACTTTCCTACTTCTCTCGACATGTATGCATTGAGGACATGTATTTCTAGCGTTATATGCTAAAATGAAAAAGTGAATTCAATAAAGCATTTGGCATTGATGAATCCATTGTGATGTGACATGCACCTATCTTCACTGAGAACAGTGAGAGTGACTTAATGGATAATTGGCCTCAACAACGAGTTTCGGGAACCAACCCATGTGTCGAGTTCATTTTAAATTATCTTCTCCGGCTAGAAAAATAGAAGGTTTGGTTAGCAAAAAAAATATCGAACTAACACAGCTATGTGAATGCTTTGGGCACCTCTAGCAACAACAGTACAGTCGCTCTTATAAGAACCCAAGGTAGGACAGCTGTTAAGGTGAGTAATAAGAATGGGCCAGAAAAAGAACAGAAACATACCCCAGACCATCTCAGAAACACCCAAATGTTCCTAGATCGTTTAGGTAAAAGGCGTCTTAACAGCGCGTACATGATGGAGTCCTTTATACGTTACCGCCCTTTGTACAAACGTAGAATAACTCTGCAACGTAAGGCATCCGGGAGTTCCTTGTGCATTGCGAACCGGTTATAAACGTGTATGGCTTTGTCATTCAGTAGTTCATCTCCCTCTTTAAGCAATGCCTGTGCTGCTCCATTTTCAGATATTCCGAGAAAAACCAAACAAAGATGAAAAAGTGGGACAGCAACTGGCATCAAGCTTCGATCTTTGATCATTACTCTGCTGTGGAATACCGACGAATTTCTTGTCGGCTGCTGGACATGCTAGAATAACAGTCGAAATGGATAGATTTTACCCTAGAGAAGTCGAAGAAGGATTTGCTTCTGTTTTTGAAGGTTCAAATCAACTTACTCAGAAACGGCTACGTTACTAAGTGGCACCGAAAGCCATTTAGTAAAAACATAATGGTTCGTTACGTCTCCTCTCAGCCTTCAAATACAAAAGGGCGCTTGTATGATACATGTTTCGAACAGCCACCTCTGTGCAGAGGAAAGCAGAAGGAGAAATCTCTGAACTTGACATGAAAAATGGTCATTTCCAGTACCAACGAAAACATAGTCTCTCGGAATAGGTATGGAGCAAAAACCAGGTGCTAAATGGCACAGGTAATCTAGTGAAAATAGGGTTCCGTTTATCCTGCCATTTATTTCTAGTGAAAGACACACATTTGCAAAAGTTTACTTTAAAAATCTGGCCTAGAGAAGACCATAGCAGTGATTGAATTCCCATCGGCATTCGAAGGCTCCGGCTAGTTCGTTACCGTTTTTATAGTCGCCTGTGCGCAATGCAAATTTGTATAATTGGTCCTAACAATAGAACCGTGATTGCATTATTTCAGGTATAGAGTACCCGAACACTTGTAAAGCATGCAAAGAAGAATAAATTAGCAAAATGGGTAGACCAGTCCGCGTGAAGGAGCATTTACCTTGGAAACTTGGAGTGAAACAGAAAACTCCACTGGACGCGTACAGGACACGAAGACATATCGGAGAACCTTTTGAAGTAGAAGTCACCATTCTCGTACAGAAATGCAAAACGTCCACTCGTGAAACTTTTAAAGGATTTTGAATAAACTCTATGAATCGAGAAATGAACAGCAATGAAGCAGTGCTTTGTGATGACAAGTGACCCCTTGCCAAAGGTAAAACTGGTTTTTGACCTCACCCAGGCACATTGCTCACCCACGTAACTATGGGGCCGATCTTTATCAAATAACTGGAAGGCTTACAAATAGGAAAGCGGTGAGTATTTTAAAGAAACCGTTCACTATGCGAACGAAAATTTATGTATTAAGTCTTCTCTGCAGGAGTTACGCGTGTTTGTTGAGTAGATTTCAGGTCAATAAAACCTTTCCAGGACCTAAAAAAGAGGCGAAGCCGCTGAAACGTCGGCTATTGTGGATGAAAAAGTACTGTAATAACAAGCCCTTGTTTGCAAGTCAGCAACAGGAAGAGAGAGCTTGCGAAAAACCTCTTATTCCTCAACCTAGATGTTGAAGCGGTAATTGCTCTTGGTATATCATTAAGAATAAATTCCTCATACATAAAATATACCAACCTGTATCCTAGTAGTAAGGTTTTCATCTAGAGAAATATTGGGATGTACTGGAAAAGAAACATCAAGCAGAACAGTGTGCGTTCTATACGATTGAAGCCGGCATGCTAGTTGGCAGCCCAAGTATCCACCTCCACCGACAATGCAGACCCGCATTTCTGAAAAGGCATCTATTCCCAGAAGGTGATAATCGCAACAACACAGCAGGCATAAGAGCAGTTGAAAACACGAGCCATTGCCGAACTGCAAGAAAAATTTTGGGCGAGTTTTGTGGATTTAATCAAGTAGTGACGTTAGAATAGGTGACTAAATAGGGTCCCAAATCAACACTATTTCCTTTCAATTAGCTCGGTGTGGCGCAGTGCTTTTGGATGGTCTGCAGCACATATGTTGTTGTTATCTCAATCCTGCGCTTCGGGTTAACCACGGTTCCCATACCTCCGGGATGGAAAAAATGCTAACAAACGTGAATGTAACTGTAAGAAAGCGTGCCTATGCATTGCTCCTACAACTCACTGCATGAACGAAATATGCAATCAATTATCTATGTGGTGCTAAGAATAGAATCGAATGGACGGCTTATCTCTAAGGGATTTATCAGCGGTGAACGCTTTTATGCTTTTAATGAATTCGGTCGAAACAATGAATATGTTATATATTGATGGTTGAAGTGAAGCAAAGAGGAATTCGTTCTCAGTGGAAGGAAGAGGTCGCCGTTTCAAATACATAAACACATTTTCTTTTTCAATCCATCCGTATTGCTTGTAACAGCGCTTTCTTTTTCTCGCAATGATTTACCGCCTTATGGTGTGGAGGTGTTCTTGCGTGTCGAGCTGCGATGAACAGCGAACAGCGGGGGATTCATCCCCAGCACGGTCACTCAAGCTGGGAAGGAGTCAGGCGTTTCCATCAGGAAGCTCAGCTAAGAGTAAGTCAATAACACGATCCACCACCGTACTGGTATCAAACTAGTCGCATGGTGGCAAATCACCCTCTGATCCACAAGGGCTATGACTGCCTGTGGTGCTAATGAGTTGGGGCAGACTTTGGTCAGGCTGTCCTCCGGTTACAAGTAAATACAATGGCTAAATCACCAAAACTCCAAAAAAAGAAAGCATGCTGGGGCTCATAGAACCAGTGAAGAGGAGCCATCCAAGTATCCAAGCATTCAAGTTGTGCTTTTTTTTGACAATAGGGGATTGTCAGAACAACTCTTCAATGTTGTGAAGAATACAATTAATATACACTTCAACGGTACAGAACAGAATGAGATGAAAGATAGAATAAAGCCATCATTAAATTATGTAGACAAAACTTCATGGCAACAGTGATAATGCCTCAGTGGTATATGTTGTTTGATTAGTAAGCGGTGAGGCTCTTATGCAGTAGTAGCATCTTTTTGCAGATGAAAAAAAATAGTTCTCAAAAATGAAGACAGCAATCTTTAATACTAAAGGAGCGAATAGAGAGAGCCGAATAGCACAACGGTAGTGATATCGGTTATCACGGGCATGGTGCTAGTTCTATTTCGCTTCGTACTAGCCAAGCCGCTCATCCCTCCGGAGTCGGGAAATTGGTACCGGCCTTCTCCGGGAAACATCACTCTCTGCAATCCAATTGGGAACGCTCCAGCCCGGCTGCCTCGCAACTCCAGGGAGAATGGACATGACCTCCATGCTATGACATTCAGTATGAAATGAAAAATCCTCAAGCGGCAGCCGAAGCCACACGTAAAACGTAGATGATCTTGTAGATAATAGATGTGAGGATACTAACCGAATATGAGAAGCTCTGTGATCATCACAGCAAACATGAAGGTGGGTCATATAAACGTAAAAATAAGAGGAATTCTGTTTTTAAAAAAATATTCTTCAATGATGACTAAGGAGAAGTGCAGTACCAGCAAACTCTTTAGCAACTACTCAAGTAACCGACGTAGCAGCTAGCTGGAAAATGAAGAAAACCTGAAAATGAATCAGCACCTTTTTCGGTATTCCAAGGCAAGAAAATCTTTCACAGACAGAGAACGAGCAGTCAAGTGGAAACTACACGAAACTCTGGCATGGATATTCGGGATTCTCAACTACGAGCCCCTCGAGCATTCAGGTATTCAAGTAGTTATTTGGCAGCAATGAAGGTCTAAAAGATGAAATCTTAGAGGAAGACCGCAAGGAGAGTAATATCAAAATGTTTTTGAGAAGATATGACTTTCCCTAACAGAATTTTTTGCTTCAGACGAGTTTATAATTTTCACTTGACGTATTTTAGCTTTATGGTAGTTGGAATAAAACGTATCGGAATTCGCACAACCTTACCAAAAAGGTGCAAATCTCCTCGTTCTACAGAGACTAATTTCTGGTTTCCTTCAGCCCACGTAACGTCTATATTTAATTTCTTTGAGTCGACTCTCTTATCTCGAACACGGAAGCTATTGAACAAGCGCGACCTCGAACATTTCTGCGTCCGCTGTCGTTGCCCAGAATTTTTTGTGGAAATCAAAAACCGTTTTCAAAGTTTCGGAATTTCAATTCTAAGCGTTTTTACAAGTGAAAAAATATTTTATAAAAATCATGTGGTCTTTGAGTTGATAAAGGAAAACTTCCTCCACAAGCACTCTTCTAGATTTATTTCTATATTTATAGATTTACATGGAATGTAATCAAATTTTATTCGGCTAGCGCTTCGGTGGCCGCGTTCCCCTTCTTTAGATCTTGACATATTCGAGACAATTGTCCACAGTCGTTCGTCCTAGTGATGTGGCTTTACGTCTTACAAGTAATTCATAATAAAAGAAAATTGCTGAAGTCGCATGCTGTTTAATTAACTCGCGATTGCTGAAAAAGAAAACGACGCATTAATAATAAAATGATAGTAACAATAACAATAATAATAATGATAGGAAGAAAAATAATACAACGTAACTGAGCTCAATGGCGGATCGTGCTCCTTAGATCATTCCTGTTGAAGGGTAATTGCTGATGGCACCGTTTGTGTAAGAAAAAAGCTGTCTTAAAAAGACAAAGCAAGGGCCTCACTAGTGCAGGGGAAACACTTGAGCCCCTTGAAACGGAAGTCGCTGGCTCGAATGTGGACTGGAGTCTGAGTTTTGCAAATATCTCAGCTTTATAGCGGCTGTCTTTCACATCATACCTTTGGGTGAAAAAACAATAAGCAATAAAAAAAGTTGGTCTTTGGGAAATAGTATAGTTTTCCACTGGTAAGTTAGTATAGGACATCTGATCTGCATTTCCCATGGTTCATATTCTGCTGAAATTTCTTGATTCATCGACCCCCGTAATCAGATAGCTGGACAATTTGGAAAAGAAGAAATAGGACGGATAGAAGGAGAAACACCATTGTGAGAATTTTGTTATCAAAATGTGGTTAGAATATTTCCTACGCCCACATCGTTAAGAGCAACTTGGATACTTGGATATTTAGATACTTAGAAGGTCCGTCTTCCCTAGTTGTGCGGATTCCGGCACAATCTCTATTTCTTCAGAGTTTTTTGGAGGTTTGTTGTGAGAGTCATTGTGGTTCCCTGGGATCCTTAGGTCATCCTGGCCAAAGTCTGTCTCGGCGTTAAGAGCAACAGAAGCAAAAAAGCGAAAGGTCATCTGCGTTGAATGTCCTTGCAACTTCATTCTTCTCTTAAATTTTTTAAAAATATCGTTACTTCAAGGTTTTTTGTTTTTTTTTCGAAATCCTTTCTTGTATAAACTATTCTTATAAATATTTTTTTATCTCATTGTAAACGGCTTGACACCACATAATGTGCGAATCCCAGCACTTCTTGCATTCGATTTGTGCCTTGACATCCACATTTCAGGAAAGTTTCATGACTTTCAATGGCATTTAATTGTTGCTTGAAGGTTTTCGGCTTTCACTATTAATATTGTTGAATGTTGGTCGAATGGATTCTCTCGGAATCTGAGTTAACTGTGTTAGAGTGCTACGATCGTCACAGTCGGCAGCTGCTTTAATAGATTGTGAGCTGATCCAAACAGGGAAGACAAGTCAGCCACCAATTCCACGACTTATTAGGGATGGGGATTTCGTTGAGCAGGCACAGAATCAGAACACAGCGTTATGGGTACTGACAGGCGTCAATACGACTGTACTACCCTCACTATCATCCTGATATTAGCACATATAGTATGTCGTATATATAACCTATTGTACAAAACTACCGTAATGGTACAAGGCGTTGTTGGTCCACGACGAAATTATGCTACCAAGAAAGCGCCGATGACAAATCAATATATTCGATAATCGACTTAAAAATTCCAACTAGCTCTAATAAATCTCAGTATTTTGCTAGATTAGATATTCCTTTTTCAATCTGAACAATCCGGCTCTATTTTATTGCCTTATTTTCGATAAAGGAATGAAATTTTGTTTCATATTGAGAGATTATTTCCATCATGCTGACTTTTTCAGTTTACTGTCTACTCTTTTTTCACAACAGGCTATCATTTGAAGTACAACCACAAGGGTGAGACAATATCAAAACTCGGAACACCTGGTAGGTGCGCGATTACTTTTACCAGGAACTCACGTGCTATCCACTATACCAACCGAGGCCGTTACCTTGCCTTTCTTCCAGCTATATTTTTACTCTATTGTTGCAATCAGCAATCAGCTGGCAACGAGATTGATCTGGAGATTTCGAGTCGGTATTTAAAACTGTTATTAAGCTGCAGCCGAAATCACGATGTCTTAAATTTTATTTACTGTTTAAGCTTTGAAACGGCACCAATAGAGAAAAAACATGGATGAAAGAAATGCAAAACAAGGATTTCGCTTTGTGTGTTGGATAGCATGCGAGCACCAGGCAAGGTTAACCACCTGTTCGAAGCCATCTGAGATTCCGAGTTTTGTTCATTTTAAAGAATCTTTGTAGCAGTTTTCATTATTTCTAAGAAAAATGTTAAAGGAATTCTGTTGTTTGATTAGATTATTCAGCTTATTGTTGTTAAGCTGACCTAAGTTTGTTGTTTTGTGGGTCTTGAAATATTGTTAGTTTATGTGCTAGCTGGTAATGATGCCGACTTCTGCAGGATGGATTGTCCAGAAAAAAACAAGTTATTATCACTGGACAATCATATCAACAACAACCGTCCTTTATAAAACAGCATCGTCGGGTGAGGTTGCCTCATTGGCGTAGTGCTTCACTGAAGAGTCGACTTTGTACGACGACGAACACACCGCATCGAGGCTACAAAGAACTGTGGACATTGACTTAGATCATTGGCTCTAAGGAAGAGGGAAACGTCGAAAAGTTAGCCGAGTAAAGCTGTTTATTATCCTCATGCTAACTAATAAATAAGAGAGCTTAAGTTTGTTGTGTTGTTTGAAAGGGAAACTGTGCACATGACAAGGAGTCTCAAAGAAGCTCACTTGGAACGGGCAAACGGCTTACTCATAGCAACAGCAATCAGTCCCCCAAGAAGAAATATTTTTGTCAAAAAAACAGATAAGTGAGTAGAAGAAAGTTATAAAAGGGGGAACTATGCAACACACACACAAGGTCGTTGAATCGATCTACGTCTTCAGTAAGCCAAGCCAAGCCTTCAATCCATCCGGTGTCGTTAAAATGGTGCCGGACTTGCCTTGGAGCGCAATGATGTGGCCTGATCATCGGTAGAGCAAAAAAAAGTAGTTTCGTATAGAATTAGAACTGTAGAAGTTCGTTTTCTGCCTTAAGTGGTGTTGCTTTCCAAAATTCAGGAAAATCCATGCAAGACCATGCAAGAAACAAGCGAAGTTCCGGTGAGGTCGGCAAGCAAAGTTTTTTTTACAGTATAAACATAATTAAGTAGTCGAATTACTAATACGTTGAGTATTCTCATTAACTCCTTTGGAATGGGGGTATTAGAGTATTCCAACCTAAATTGAATAAATTTTGTTATCAAGCTCGTATTAGCATAACAATCCAAGAAAGTGTTGATTGTTATCAACGAGGTTAAACGACGGTCACCTTGAAAATCGTTCTAACCAAAACTTCGAATTTGTCGATGCAGAGCCCCCAAACCAGTGACATTTAGACGACTTTCATCTTCATCGCTTTTAGAAGATTCTGTCCTTATTTTTGATATCTTGAAACACTCGCTTTCATTCGTCTTCTTCATTAATGCACAACTATAACGAAGCAGAAGTGAAGGCAATGGGAACTAAGTGGGATGCTGTAATAGCACGAAGCTCAGAGTAGGACTATTCAGCGTGAGCAGACAGTTCTGGTAGAAAACCTGACGAAGTGAAAAGCGCTGGAAAGCAGTGTGTCGGGGCTTTTTTTCTTAAAATCACTACCTCTCACTGTGAGCGTTGGTGAACTGTGAGCCACCAACTTCTATCAACTCAAAAGAACCAAAGTTAACTATAACGATGCTGAGATATTTGCAAAACTCCGGACCGCAGGTGTCTGCGATGGGGAACGAACGCACATTGTCCTTACCGGGGGTAACGCGTTTACCACCACACTATACAGGTCCTTCGTTTCGCCTACCTCTCAACTAGGCAGCGATCGATAGAACTAGCTAAGAGTCAGGTGAAACGAAGAACACGCATGGTGTGGTGGTGAACGCGTTACTCCCTGGGAAGGAAAACTGAGAAGACTTTTATTCAAAATCCACAAGAAACTATTACTCCAAGTGGAAACGGGTAGTGAAGAAGCTTATTAATTGTAGAGAAGCTTGCGCCACATCAGAATCTCTTGCCTGACCTGCGTGTGCATGTTGTCTATTAACACATCAGTGACTGTGTCTTCCTGAACTACCATCAAAATGAGTAGTGTTTTTCTCTTTCAGATAAGTGTGAATTCTCCCTTCTAAGAGAAAAAACAGTTTTGTTAGGCCTCGGGCGAAGTTGAACCAAAAAGTGTATATTTATTGCAAGACATCTCTGCGCTATTCCCATATTCCCATTGCGGTGATGAACGGCGGAGGGTGCCGCCATGTGGTTAGCAACAAAACCACATTGTCACGATTTACCAAATTCATCTGAGGAATTTAATGAATAATATGACAAATCATGGTTAGAAAACCACACTGATTTCCATTGCGTTGGTTCCTATGGGTACCAAGATTGAAATCATTGATGAAAAATCTATTACAAACAAAAGAAATACGAGCCGTTGATAGATAAATGACAGAACCACCATTGAACAGTAATTGCAAGGCCCTGGCTCGATCTCTTGCCACCCCAACCAAGTGTCTCATTCCTCAATGGTGGAAAAATTGGTGGGACACTTTCTGCAAATCGTTCAGAGATCCACAGAGGATTGCGACTGCCTGTTCTTATGGCCTAGGAGTGTCCTAGCTTGCTTATGCAAAAATTCAGAGATAGTCGAGCCCACAAGCAAATCCAAAAAAGTTCATGACAAGCGGAGCAAGAAAACGAATCGGATGCAGGATGTGCAATAGGTGATTTAGAGTTGAGTAGATTAAAATAAAAACAACTAGTAAAAAATACAAAAATACATGAATGGAGGAGCAGAATGGACAACAATGTTTTCATAAAAACTCAGTCACTCTGATACGGTGCAATCAAATCAGTGAGCAAATTTGAGCGAGATGAGTCACCACCTGTAGACCTGTGCTACTTGTAGAATCAGCGATCATCGAGTGACTCTAGTGGACGCCAGTAATTCTTTCACAAGCTGCTGTCGCGTGTAAGCATAACATAGCAGGTTGTGGTTGCTCTAGCGACTCTTTAAGCATCATTTCCTCCTTTATGGATTTTCGTGAAGAACTGTCATCATCGCGTCGGTGGTTTTCCTGGAGTACATTTGACAATCCGAAGAATCCAGTCGCTAACCGCTTTTGTCTATCGGTTGTTGTTCACACGCATTACGTGTCAGGCCATCTCATCTACAACAGTTTGGCGTGTCCTTGACTTTTAATCGCTTGCGTACGCCAGAGCATTAGGTTTCTTCACTCAGTTGTGTCACACGGGATATTTCTAGCATCGTTGCTTCGACTGCTGGTGCTACAACGCAGAATGAACTTTTATGCTGCTTAGACAACGGCTAGGTTTCTGCAGCTGCTACGCTCATTATGTTGATTTTCATAGATAGATAGATATAGCTGAGACATTCGGAGATGTTCATTCCATTGATCGCAAATGCGGCACATGAAACCAATGGGCTCTTTACGAACATCGTTTTTGTGTTTTAGTCGATGACCAATGTTTCCACACGCGTTATCAAAGTCGGCTAGATTCATTCCGCTGGTTAATGATTTTTGTTATGAGAGTAGAGACGGTCTGGCTGTCCAGAGTTTCCATGACTGCTTCTATCTTAACTGAGCAAGCTTTCCTTAAATCGGTGAAAATGAGACAGAGCGGCCTTTGTACTGTTCGATACTTCAATTGATATTGTTTGGATGTTGTCCATAGCACTCAATCCTTTTCGAAAACCTGCTTGCTCACATGAGTAACCTTCATCAAATGCTCTGTCAATTTTGACATCAGTGAAGAGTATATAGACGACAGAAAGCAAGAAAATTACATCACAATTGCCAGTGCTGCGGAGTCTCACTTTATGTACAGCAACACGGTTTTGCTGGTCTTCCACTGAGTTTGCAGCGTGCATTAAGACAAGTAACGTGTCAAGAGCCGAGCCAGTATGTTTACGAGGTATGGTGGAGGGTTTTTCAGGTGTGTTCAGATCTTATCCTGTTCGAATCTGGTGCTGTTCGACTTTTCGTCTACGAAATATCATACGAGACAATAGAACGGAAAACCAGTGGGACGATATATCCAGTATTCTTTATTTCGTATAAAGCTAGGATGAGCTAGAATTTGAAACGACCAGAGTAGTAATTGTGAATGATTTCCTCAATTGCCTTTCAGGAAAGCTGCAACTGATCCGTCCAATCGTCGAGTTGCAGTTGTCTTGGTTTTGTAGATGGCGAAGCTTCGGTGGGCTTCGCGACTGCTTTTTCTAGCCTCTGCATCTTCGACCATAACTGCTGCTCTTTTCTCTATAAAAGTTTTTCTCATTACCTGTCTGCATTCTTCCGTAAGTTCGGACGTAATCAGACGGTTCCTTGTAGCTCGCATGATTCCATGCTGGTGTGTGAACTGGAGTGTTTTTCAAGAGGAATCTCTCTTGCAGACATTCGAGCTTTCAGCTCTCACAGTGCCAACGTGAAGATCTTGCCCGAGCAGATCTTATTTCTCGCCTATGTTGTTAAGAGCCGCATCTTCACAACAGTCGACTAATAAACTAAATAACCCCCGTTTATGGTGGTTTTGGTAATTCTCTTTTTTAATTTAGCGGCTTTTTCTCCTTCCTGCAAGAAATAGAACCTTGCATGAAGGAGGCCATGGTCTGAACATGTATGGAATTTTGGAGAAACAGCGGCATAGGTTATGCAAAATCTTCGATTTACTATGATGGGATCTATTTCACTATGGTAACCCACATCGGGAGTACCCCACCTCCAGCGTAGAGAACAGGCCTTTGGAAGGGAAGAAGACCATGGATGGTCTTTGTCGCCATGATAAACTCTGACAACCCGTCATTTCTCTCGTTCCATTCTGATCCGTGGGCTTCTGTGACGTCCTCCAGACGTTTTTCTGAGCTCTCCCTAATACAGTTTTTACTGCAGGGTATTAAGCGAAATATAACCACAACGTTGTTGAGATATTTGCCAAACTCCGGACCGTTTAGCTGTCTGTAGTGAGGAACGAACACGCTATTACCCTTTCTGAACGCGAGCGCGTTCACCACCACACCATGCGCGTTTCTCGTTTCCCCTGTCTTTAATTTATTCTTAGCGTTAAAATGTGCAATAATGGTCTTGAAGAATGTGTGGACTTCTCTGTAGAACTTCTCCAAATCCATATAGGACGCTTCGACTTTATCTTCGTAATATCTTGGTGTCGATGCGTAGACGACGGAAAATACCAAAGCTGGTGTTGACTCCCACTTCTTCTATCGTAAACGTCCGATTCGGGTTGTTTGTTGATCGAAAGATTTGTTGTCCATGGCCAAAGTTGTGTTGACGAGACCGCTGACTACTCTAGTGTCGCATGTTCCGAGGAATAGCTCTTTTCCACTGTCATAAACAGCATTGAATAGCCGGTTTCTTCTCTTATCACCCAATCCGATGACGTTGCACCTTATTTTTCTTGATTCCGTGATCAAGTTATCTGTTGAAAACTCAGATGTAGGTGAGCATTAATTGTAGGTAAAGGTCGGCATCACAGTTCTTCGAAATTTAAACAATCTGAAATAGGCCTAAGATGCTCACAGATTTTCCGTGCTCGCCCTCACCCAATGCTGTCGTATCGCGCCTTCCTTCGGTATCAATAGGATGAGGCCCTGCGAAAAATATTTCGCTGTGCTTAGCATTTAATACACACATATAGCTCGCTAAACTCTGTACGTCAAGGCTAGAAATGCGGCTAGGTTGCCAGTCTCTCTCAGAGTAGATAAGAAACCGTTTCATAGGAGGCCACTCCTAACCTGATCCCATGAACTTTCCAGTCACTTGATTGAAGGCGTTATGTCGAATTTACTCGTGGAATACAATCCGCCTAAACGAGAACACGCTCACACATACATGCATGAAAACATCCTTGTAGACAGAGAATGTAGCTGCCAAATAGAAGCAGTAGGAATATGGTGTTCATCTCCTAGATCGACTTGCTTCGCCGGAAAACATAAGGTTTCTTTTGATCCTCTATTAGCCCGCTATCCACTTCCTGAGGACGTTCTGCGTTTTTTCGTGATTTGATTCAACTAGCAAGGCCTTCATATGTGAGGGAGATCCGTGTTTCACTTCCAGCAGTAGAGGTGTAATGAGTCACTTTCAGAAAATATACCCACAATCCAAAATAGCATAATAATAAAACATGATATTATTACATTATTACTAACGAAACATTACATAGCAGAAAAATAAATCGCTGCATCACAACGTTTAAGAAATCAATAAATTAACACAATTTCAATAGAAATCGGCCGTGAGACGTTTCAAAGATCTCTCTCGTTTATTACTAGGTTTTTTTTCTGGTCTTGTTTAAATGTGGACAAGCTATAACGAAGACGACTTTTCTTTCAAAGCGTTCAGAAAGCCCCTTCGATCGGAATGAAGGAGGTGTGAGCGATTCTACTGAGAGACGTGTTGCGTTTAGTAGAAACGCTATGTGTGCGAAAGGGTGGTCGGCCAAAATGGGTGCTGATAACGAAGAATTCACAGCTGACGTCAATATTTTAATGCTTATTGCAGAGCTCTCGAAAGATATCATTAAAAGTGGAATGCATGATGCCCACGTCAGCGTCAGTTTGCCGGTTTACATACGCCGACATTGTCACCGTGTTCCTGTGGTCGCTACGGAGGACTTGAGCTTAATTAGTAGATTTTACTGAAAATAGCGCGTTGTCACCCCATATGGGCTTCTGTCCTTCTATGAAGTGCTCCAAATAAAGAACCATAGAGGAAGGAGAAATGGATTGCGTTTTGTTCTATTTGTTGAAATATAGACTTAAAAATTGTCCGAAAGTTTTTGTGTGAATTAATACTGAATTTTATACGTGGCCAAGGCACTGCAAGCGTTGCAACTAGAGATACTGCTTAGCGAACGGATTTGCAAAGCGAATCAAATCTGACAACCTTTTGGCGTCGTGAAGCTGGTGCTAGTCCTCTCTCAGAAGGGCTACCTGCAATCCACAGTCCAGCGAATGCTTTGATGAAAAGTGGGACCGCACTATCTGAGTCATCCTATGATTCCAGAGAAAATCAAGCTAAGTCGACGGCCATTCGACGACATTAATGAAGAACATAAATTCCTCAGTGATTCCCAAGAGAAACTTTCTATTAACGTCAACAGTGATCAATAACTCGCGGTTTTCTTGATAAGCACACACGAAGTTATTATACTATTTGTCCACAATAGAAAACGTTTTGGCTGATTTGGCGAACGTTCACCACCGCGGACGCCTGCGGTACGGAAGTGTTGCAAATATCCCAGCATCATGCATCACACGTAATACCTCGTCATGAAAAATTATAATAGGCAGTAAATACGAAAAAGTTGACATTGTTTTATTTAATTTTACTCTTAGCTGTTAGTTGTTCTATTAGACGGAAACAGAGTGCAACCCGTCTCGCCAATACATTCGCCACTTTAAATTCTTCAAAAAATTATAAGCACTTAATCGAAACCTCAAATTCGTACAAATTCCTCATTTAGAAGCCAATCTGAACACATTTTTCAATATGACGAAGAATAAGAAACGAAAAGAGTCAAGGAGGTTCCAGCGTCGGAGAAACACTTTTCGCTCGGAGATGTAAATATTAGTAAGTAGCAAATAAATTTATGAGAACATGCTTAGCCTTAATGATTTATAGCGAAACGTTCACACAGGTAACTGAGGATTCTGAAATCCTATAAATCTAACGAGCCCTAAAACAGTAACGCAGGCCATCATAGCTGCAAGCAAACGTGCCGTTATCTCTGCTTTTGTTAGAGATACTCTCGGCAGTGCTCAGCACCCATTACGAGACTCGTTTCATTTGGGTGTTTCCATTCCATTTGTGGCTAAGTTGGCTTATCATAGCTTTCATAGGCAGTAGTTTCTAGTATCGCATTGTTATAAAAATAAGACGAGGAAGCTTCTTCTGGAACCATGAAGTCGTAGAAGGGCGTCTCATACATTATTGTGTTCGGAAATGCACTTTGCTTTTCATGTTCAATACCTTGTCCATCTGTATGGTTCCTGAATTTAGTCTTAAGATATTTTGGGCAAGCTTCAGAGTACGCAGATTTTCCGTTTTATAGTGCCAATAGCACTCATGGGGCGATCATAGCTCACGACGAAGGTGTCCTGGTGTCCACAAATCTACTTGGTGGCATGATTTGTATTTAGCCCTACACCTACTGTAAAGTGGACAAAGACCACTACTTGCATTACGTGTAACAGTTCAATAACCATCTAGAGCAAATAAATCTTCGAAATTAAACGTAGGAGATATTGAAGTCTAGTCTTACATAAACTGGAAGCTACCTCAAACTCATCGAACCAAGTGACCGTCGTCGTGTGTTTGAGATTTGCTTGAAATCACAATGAAATTAATTAAGCGCAATAGCATCGGCGTAGATCAATCTTTGAGGAATACCCAAATGTACTCGACTCAA
Source organism: Angiostrongylus cantonensis (assembly GCA_009735665.1). Classification (NCBI taxonomy): domain Eukaryota; kingdom Metazoa; phylum Nematoda; class Chromadorea; order Rhabditida; family Metastrongylidae; genus Angiostrongylus; species Angiostrongylus cantonensis. Next base: position 795,865 of record MQTX01000191.1, on the reverse strand, counting down.
CTCGTAGCATTGTAGAGGTGACTGGATAAGCATTTGGTTTGTAGAACGACTTGAGCGAGGTGTTCGATGTACACGGTCAGTAATTTTATCCTCCCATACCAATCTGGGACCACCACGGGAGGATAGAGGGCTTCGTTTGCTTGAGAAGGAGGCAACACCAAATCGACGATTACTTCCGTATTTCAAGGTGTTCATGACCACTGAACGAGCGCTTTGAAAAGTAATGGCAGCATAATCATCCACATTTTGATGTGATGGCCCGTAGCACAGCTTTGAAACAGTTAAAATCGAGCCATTAGAGGAAGAGAATTACAAAGAAAACTCCTAAAACACAGGTGTACGAAATTTCACAACTTTCGACTTTCAAATATTAATTGCAAAACAAACTTGGCATTAAAAAATATTAAAAGGCTTTAATGATACTGAGATTTTTGCAAAACTCCGGACTTCAAGTGTCTGTGGTGGGGAAAGAACGCTCTATTACAATTTCGGGTGGCTAACCTATTCACCATCATACCATGTGGGTCCTCGTGATCGATAAAACTAGCTGAGAGACGGGCGAAACGAAGGGCCCGCATGATGTGGTGGTGAATGCGTTAACCCCCGAAAAAGATAATAGCGCGTTCGTCTCTCACCGTAGACACCTGCGGTTTGGAGTCTTGCAAATATCTCAGCAATATTGTGGTTGTATTTCGCTTAGTACTCTGCCGTGAAAATTGTACTAGGCAGAAAATAAAAAGTAAAATATTGTGATTTCAACTGCAGCCTCAGCTTAACTGGGTTCAATCCTGATGTGAAATAAAACAGTGATATGGGAAATCGATAGGTTCCCGAAAATCACTACGTAGTTTGAATATGTCTTTAGATACCCCTGCCCTTCACAAAGTCGGATTCACCGCACATCCCTCAGACATTGATCAACGCCAAACATCTTGTCATTTACCGTTTATCTTTCGAAGACACGATCTCTTCTCTAGTCTATCAAGTTTTTGAAAATATCATTATAACTTTAATGATGCTGAGATATTTGCAAAACTCTGGACAGTAGGTGTCTGCGGTGTGGGGAATGAACGCGCTATTGTCCTTCCCAGAGAGTAACGCGTTCACCACCACACCATGCGGCTCCTTCGTTTCGCCTGTCTCTCAGGCTAGTTCTATCGATCAGCGCCATCACCAATCACCCGTCAACGAGTTTGATCTGGGGAGCCCGAACTGGCAACGAACCTAGTTAAGCTGAGGCTACAGTTTTTGGCAAGGCAAGAAAAAGCAGTAAATAATAAGTTAAAGTTATCAAAGGGCTTCCAGAAATCCACAGGCTAAAACAACATTGTAATAAGGCCGAAATATAAGTAGAAGCCCACAGAAAAAAGAATAAAGACATGACATTAAAGCAAAAATGTCCATTCATCCCGCGAAGCGTAATGTCACCTTACAAGAATTACACAGAAAAACATGGCTGAGAACGTTACAGCAGAAATTTTTCAACAAGATGGACAAGAGTATGTGGTTCAACAAGGCAACCATCAAGTGGAATCAGTGAGATGGCCAACGGAGTGGCGACTGAGGTGCCAACACTGAGAGGTGACCAGTGCCTGCCTTCACGTTGCCTTTCAAAGCCCAGTGACAGAAATAGTTAAAAACAACTAAGGTGGAGAAAACTTATCTAGATAATTTAGAACAGTGCAAAGCACGGAGACTTTAAATACGGACGGTGCCTTTATCACTGACCAGTTGTAAGTGTTTCTGGAGCTTTTTTTTTATACTTTTCGGTCATGTCAAATTATTGTTGGAATTTCGCTTCAAGGGAACTAGAATCACTGGAAAAAGTTGTGGAAGAGTCCGAAGGCAGTGCCGATTGCTAACGTGTTCAAAAACGAGGAAGAGAGACGAATCTCGAGCCAGCACAAAATAACTTCATATAGAAAAAATTTTTCTTGAAGAATCCTCAAACTCGCTGGACGATGGCAAACATTTTATAACGAAATCGTGATACGAATTCGTATTAGTTCCTTAAAACACAGCTAACAAGATTTCAGAAGTTATTCTGAGCCATTGGCAAGCATGTGAGCTACAGTTTAATAAAATAGCTTATTGTTTATTTACGGGTATTTTTGAAAATTTCATCATTAGCCACACCTTGACAGGGTTCAAGAGCAAGAACCTCTGTGGCGCAGTGTGTAATGCGCGAGTCCCCGGGAAGGGAAATCGTAGTGTGACCTGGCTTGAGATTCAAGTTTTGCGGATATCTTAGCTTCGTTGTGGTTGAATTCCATCACTGTCCAATAGAAAACATATGAACTTATCGAGGACGGGGCAACATGACTTTTCTTGTTGCATTCGCATCTGAAATCCACACCGTGTTGACGACCCGTGTTTGAGTTGGAGATCCGAATTGAAAATGAAAAGCAGAACGTCAAGAAGAAGAGAAGAAAGGTTTTTTTAAAGAGCACATTTGTTTTGACTTATTCTGAGAAAATATGACCATGAAATATAAAACGTGAATACTCAAATGGAGGAACGGCTGGTGGTGAAGTGTTTTTAGGCTACTAGGGGCAACTTATTGGTCCTTAGGCAGGAAATCTAACTCTCTGGAACACATCAGAGCGAGTTATTCTCTAGATTAAATGTGCTTACAATGATGGTCGAGCTTTGCTTCAAGTGTTTATTCAAACAGCTATACATTAGCGAGTAAATATTTATTTACTGAGCATGACGACAACTAACAACTAAAAAACGAAAAAATCTATCGAAGGTTAAAAAATACTTTGCAGAAGGAAGACTGCAGACTATAGCCTTTCCATTCGGTGTTTCACTTTGTGTTCTTCTTCGAACGACATTTATGGAGATGACGTGGCATACCAGCTCATTCCTGCAAAAAACCGTCATCCCGGTGATTAACGCAGTCAACTAGCATGTCGTCGTGTCATCGCCTTTGGTGAGTGACACTTGGTTCTTCTCACGAGTGTTCTTTAGAATTATTTATCATCACCGTGTTGCTACGAAGAGCTTACTATAATCGTTTTTATTGTGCTTAACATTGTCTCATGGCCTTCTTTACAGTCAAACAATTAGAGCCAAGCGTTAACGCAGTGGTTGCTTCTTATGACACACGCCTTCGTAGTTTCATCAGGTCAATTGAATGCTAAGGCACCTCTCATTACTTCCTTACTGCATAACCAACTATCGTATTTCGTTTACGGCCTTCTCGTTTGCTTTTAAAAGTATTTCTTGGACGCTTAAATCACAGGTTGGCTCTGTTGGACTTCATCGAATCAGTCGTTGCCTTCACTGAGTGCTATATTACTCAACCTAATGCTCATCGAAGTGTTGAGGCTTCTCAGTTCTCGGCCATTTCTTCGTTCATCATCTTTATTCAGATGGAGTGCAGGCTGCGTTCTTTCATTACGATGCAGTTTCAATCATAATTTTCCAAAAAAGTGAGTTGATAAACGTAATAACTGCACCACCAGAGAGTTAAACCTGGCTGTTAAGTTTTCACGGGAAAATTATTCTGTTCAAGAAGTGCGCTTTTAGGCTTAGTGCAATAAGACAGCTTAGGTTTCCGTTTTTAGTTCTTCCTCTGTCCAAGTTGATGACGCTATCAAAACAAAATTTTGTAAATGTCACATCGGAAAAATGATGACTAGGAAAATTCATAGACGCACCGTGAATACCAAAAGTGTACGAAAAAGCTGGTGTATCCGATAGGTTCCTTATCTCCGAGGACGGGAAACTTAATTGTTCAAATGATGAGCGAATGTCATTGTATATGCGGTTCCTTACAGACCATCTTGCATCTTATTTATTACTTTATTTATAAGCCCAGACTTCACACATTATGCAGACCCTGGGACTTTCTTCACGTCACTCGTCTTCTTTATGAACGTCGTTTAACGCATTCTAGTAACAATTTACCGTCCCGGAAAAATAAAAGGCCTATCGTGGAGGATCGAGCTACTAGAAATAGCGTATCTCACCGAATTTCTAGCTACTACGCTTTCCACGATTTTATCACGTGTCACCTAAAATCTATTCCTTAAAGAGCTTTAAATTTACCGTTTCTTAAAAAGACTAGTCTGCTCAATGTTGTCACGTAACCATCACCTGACTAGTTCTCTAGAAGTGTCGAGAAAGCCTTCAAAAATGTTTAGTGAATTCCTCAGATAGTCGTCTCATTACCATTTAAAAAAGCTCTGTCATATTTTGATTGGGGAATTTGTGCCGCTGATAATCTTACGATTATCGCCACACTCTTAGGAGGGATGCAGTCTCAGCCACAATCACTTGCTTCTGCAAAGGAAGCTGCCGGTAAGAGATTAAAGCGCAATGTGACGCGAAAAGCCAGAGTACGTCAAAGCTCAAGGCGCAGAAAGTAGCATAATCGAGAATTGAAATGAAAATGGAGGAAAGTCGTAGATATCCGCTGTAAAAAGTGATATGACATTTATTTCAAGAAAGGGCTAAGATTGGAAATACTCAACTGCTTTCGAGCCGCCAATGAAAAGCAGCTGTAGAAGCTATCTTTCGCTGTGATGATGAAGGATTGCGAAAAATATCCAATCATAAATAAAAGGACTGCTAGCACAAATTTCAAATGTTTCATCGTTGAAAAAAAATGAGTTGAAGCAAAATTTTACAACTGGGAAAAACTTGGTTGGCTGCGAAAGACATAGATATTATGTGGAAATGACAGCAAATAGAGCAATTGCAGAACTCGGAACCTCTGTTTGTCTCGAGCTCGTGACTATCATAAAGGGTCTCACGTGTCACACTAATTGAAGCCCTCGAAAGCAAGGATCTCGGATAATTCTATTATTGTATTTCACATTATACTGTGCCATGATAAGAGAATTAGAAAGAAAATAAAAGTTAAAGCATCCGCTTGCCGCCCAGATCGAGTCGTTTGACGGGTGATTGCTAATAACACCGATGAACATAGCTGCGAGGAAGGCAAAGCAGTGAAAGTGAGAACAAAAATAGGTTGCTGAGTCGTATCGAGGACAAAAGAAGGCCAGTTTTTGGAAAATTGTCGCACCGCACCAAACAATTGTGTTTGCTGATAACGAGATCTACTGCCACGGGTTGGATTTTCTGGGAAAACCAAGAGATTGTCAACAGATGACCAGTATGAATAACCGTCTTGTACAAAAGAACGCTGCCGAGAGAGATCACTTCGTTCGCGCGGTGACCAAACGGATTGAATTCGAAGGGATCACGAAGACCCACATCGGAAGAAGGGAATTGTGGCCAGTCGACTCCGATCATTTCGGTTCCAAAAAAGGCGAAGGCGCCAAAATGTTAGCTAAATAAAGTATTTTATCAACCTTATGGTAACTCATCAACTAAAAAATACACTTAAAACGATAGCGTTTAGAAACTCAAAGTGGTCAGACAGCGACTATACGGATGCGGACACGACTCATTTATCGAAAGCTTTTATAGTTTCGCTAGTTTTTAGAAAGAAAAGTAATTTATAAACTGGTAGTGAACAAGGTTAAGTCTGAAAGGAAATGAGTGCGATCTAGGATATTATAAAGCAGGCAGACTAGTAAGAAATGAGCCTGGACTAGAAATCCAGAGAGGAATTTCTTCACAACAGAAGAAAGAGATTCGATTAGAAATTTCTTTGATCGCCGCTACAAGATTCCCTAGTGTTTAGAAAATTGCAAAGCTTCATGTAAGCATATCGGCTTAGATCGAGGGTCAAAGAGTGAGTGAACGATTGTGTAAGCGAAAATATCGTTTCTTATTTTCATCAGAGTGACCGTGCGATGAAGGCGAAATGACAACACGTGTCCGGACAAAAGCAGGAAACAGCTAAGAACAAAACGGTGACCAATCAGACTTATGCGTCCATGTGGCGAAATCGGGAATGTGTAACAATAAGATCGAAACATAGGGGATACTTTTTTATTTTATACGTCCCGTTTTCACGTCTACTGTGAGGATTCCAGCACTTCTCACATTCGATTCGTTTCCTCGCATCCATTGTCCACCAAGCCCTTCCAACTCTGCGTGTGGTTGGGCAGCTACTTGAGGATTTTCATCTTATCTTGGATGTCGCAGAATGCTGGTCGAGCAATTCTTCCTGGAGTCGTGAAATAGCAGGGCTGGAGCGTTCCCAATTGGATTGCAGAGAGTCATTTTTTCGCCAGACAAGTCCGGTACCAATTTCGCGACCCCGGAAGGACGATGACAGGCTTGGCTGAGCCGGGGCTAGTCACTTTGCTTTCCGCTTTCTAACATAGTGGGTGTTTTTAAAAAACATTCGTTAACAATAATCCTAGTAAGGTGCAGAAACAGTGACTGGTTTTGAAAGACAACTTTGAAATGCTATTATAATTCGGCGCAAAACATTTCTTGTGATCAAAACGCAATAGATCTACACTTTTGCGAACAAAATGAAAGTTTATTACCCAGGTATCTTAAGGCTTCTGTTTCGCCTGAGATAGTTATTGAGGGTCTTGAAAAAGAGATAGATGAGTGACAAGACGTTACTTGGAAGTTGTGGTTGAGGCAGTTTCGTTGTATAGCTCATTTAAGTTCTCCAGCACTAACTGTTCAACTTGTCGCAGAGGATCGTCGTCCAGGAGTAACAGATATTTTTTGTTGACCACTAACAGATCCACACGCTGCATCCTCGTAGGAGTTCATGGATGTTCATGAAGATGTTCAACCATTGAACTTTCTGCTGCTATAGCTTTGCCGAAATTTATGACGAATGAAACTTATCAAATTCCCTTAAGAGTTCGTCGTTTTCTCTCTTAGCAATCGCGAAGTTGTTAAACAGCATACGTTTACTTCTATACAACAACATACATACAACACAATCGTAGCTGACGTTTCGGCAGAATCGCCTTCTTCAGAGCCGCTTTTTTTCATCTGTCTTCCACCGAGGAAGAACAGCCGCTCAAAGTCGCATATGGCTGACGACTCTGGCTGACACGACCCCGAAAAAAGCTGCTCTGAAGAAGGTGATTCTGCCGAAACGACAGCTACGATTGTGTTGTATGTGTATTATTGTATGGAAGTAAACGTATGCTGTTTGAAAACCTCGTGATTGTTAAGAGAAAAAACGACGAATTCATAATACAATGCTGAGGTTGATAGAAAGTCGATCCTGGGTTGTTAAACAGCATACGTCTCTTATCGCCCTTAATCCTGGGTCCCTTAAGAGTCTTGTGCGTTGATGTTTTTGATTCCAGCACTAGGATCCGAACAGTCACTTAAAAATCATTGCCACTGTGCTTTTGTGTCCTATACGTACCTAGAGGAGTGCTTTGACGAATTTTAACCTTCCCATCTGGGTGCTCTGTTACGCGGACACAAAGCGGTCTACCCGTTTTCCTCCACAATAGGACAGACCACATAATTTTCTGCGCTGCACAAACGATCACAGAGGCGGCTGAGAACTAACTGACGGGGTTGGGTATTAGGTGGGAGGTCAATAACCGCCACATAATTTGCAAGATGTTTTCTTAAGCACCTCTCAATGGCGTAGCTTATTTCGCTACATATGAAAGCTAAAGGGTAGTTTAGCATTGTTTCATTTCTCCATCAGCCATGAGTCTAAGCTTATGGGTCCTTCATTTGCGTTCGGAAACTCAGCTAACGACGAGGATACCTCACTAATTTCTAACACACGCCTGTAGCAAATGTTTTAGGTGATGGGGAAACGATTGCCGCTCTGCCAACATACCAATCACTGGAAGTTCTGTTGGAAATTGAAGACAGGATTTCATAAAAATAGACTATCCAATTTGATGCGAGGCCTATTGAATATCGTCTTAGTTATTTGTCCTCATAATTTCTTATTCGAAGGTTTTCTCGACAATCCGTTATGAAGAAGAATTGCATTGCATACAGCATAAAAATCAAAGTGTAAAGTCTTCAATTTTTTTTACTTCTTTAATTTGAAAATTTCGCATTCAATGAAACTGCGCTGAAATTTATATAATTTGATAAACGTCTAAAAAACCCAACTTATATAGTCATAAAAACCATTACATTGTAACATAATATATAAAGTTCTATATCGATTATCCCTCTCAACGATTTACCGCCTCATTGTGAGTGGGAGGTGTTCCTGGGTATCGGGCTGCAATGAACAACGGGAGGATTTATCCCCCCCCCCCCCCCAGTAGTGCTTCCTGAGCTGAGAAATAGTCCGGTGTTTCCATCAGGAAGCCCAGCTAAGAGTAAACCAATGCCAGGATCCACCACCGTCCTGTTATCAAACTAGTCTCATGGTGATCAATCTGCCTCTGATCCACAAGGGCGGCAAATGCTTGTTGTGGTGACGACCTTGGGCATACTTTGGCCAGCCTGACCTTGGGACTCCAAGAAAACACAATAGCTAAGCGAGCAAAACTCCGGATAGTGGAGGATGTGCTGGGTGCCGCACAACGAGTGAGGACGTGTCGCCCAAGTATCCAAGTTACCATATCGATTATGGCGTAACATTTAGCATGTCACAGTTTACAGGATGCCAATTACCACATCTCTCCCGAGCAGATGCTTGACTAATTGTAGCAGTCGTTGTCATTATATAAGAATCACCATCCAGAAGCAACAAAAGTTCTTTGGATCCAGGAACCTACTTGTGGATGAAGAATAGGGGAGATTCTGGCGCGGTTGTTTCGAAGTTCAAGAGGAAACCACACTGATCTAGCATTCATCATATGAAAGAGAAGATAAGCTGCACTTGGGAACACCCGTAGGCACTACCATTAGGAATAACGGTTAAAAAATAACGAAAAGAACGAAGGAGCTGCTATTGTTTCAGGGCCAAGTAAGCACAAAAGACTATTTTAGATATTGAATATGAAGCATGAAGCGTTCGGGGTTAATGAATTCCTTAGACATGCACCATACATTTGGCTCCATGATAAAGGTGATTAAATGCATATTTGGCCTAGACTTGCGAGAGAGTGCCAGTGTAACACTGGTTTTCATGCATGGAGACAAGGTACACCACTTTACCAACCACGGAATCTAGTCTTGATAAGTTTGCCGGATCGAACCAACGACCATCCCTGTACTCCGAGGTACTTCTAACAACTACGTTAGATGTACGAACAGGTCAAACACTTATTTTAGTATGTAGCAAATAATGCATTCGTAGTGGTGTAGCCATAGATGAGCACCTAATGTTAGTGGGGTTAAAAAATAAAATGAAACTCTTACAGGTCGAATGGATTTCGCCAACTAGAACATTACACTTGTATTCGTTAACTAATTCAGTTGTTAATATGATAGGATTATAGTTCGTTTGCTGGAAAAACGAGCCAGCTTTCTGCTTTTGTTAGCAGCTTCTGATAAATTGGTTTACTGCAGATGAACGAAGTCCAACATTTTCAGAAAAGCTGTGATAGAATTAGCTGCTTCTTGCGTGCTCTGTGCAACTGATACACATCCTCAAGCGAAAAGAAAAAGGAATGCAAATGCAGCACATCCATGTTAAACAGGAAAGATGCAAAACGTTCTGGACCATGTCTTAAGTCGATACACACATACATACATACATAGAAAATGTTAGTGATAAAGAAGGTCAGTAAATAAATGGACGAAAAGCAGAGGATTGATTCAGGCGCTATAGTTGGGCTTCTACTGCTGATGCGTCTTTGTAAAAAAAAAAAAAATAGCTTAACAACCGCGTACAGTCGATTGAAACCCTCCCCGTCCATCGCAGCTCCGTGAGAACAACAGCGTTCCAGTTCGTTGGCTGGCCGTGTCAGACGAACGGCACGTAACGATGACGACTCGTCGCAAAACAATTAAATCGTGAAAAACGCCTAGCTAACTGGCTTCATATAGTGCTCACTATGGCCTTTTCGACCGAAGACAGCCTTTGTTTTCAGAAAATAAGAGGAGTAGATCTCCAGTTCTGCAGTATAAACGAGCGATGCCTATATTTCAAATACGGCTGCCATGCAAATGTTGCGATGTCATGTTTCTTTAATGGTAAAGGAATTCGAGACGCTCAGGTGCCGGCATGTTTTGGTGCTTCTTAAAAAATATTTATTTAAAAGATATTGTGCAAGTGTTTGGATAAATTTAACTTGTAAATTAAAATTTCATTAAAGTTGCATGGTATAAATAAATGAAGGATAAAACTCTAGGCGTTGATCAGTCGCTGAGGAATGTGCCATGCATCCTTCATTAAGCATCGTTTGGAGGTGACTGAATGCATATCTGGCCTTTACAATGACTCGCGGTGGCCTGTCGATGTATCGAGCCAGTGCTACTATTCTCCCAGACAAGTCTAGTACCAATTTGTCGACTACGGAAGGATGGAAGCCTTGGTGGGCCAGGGAGCGGGAATCGATCCTATGTGTACAGCAGGGCGTCTCCGACCACTTTGCCCTACATGCCCATATGGCATCAACAAATATCAGGCGCTTTACGCTTTATGATTAGAGTATAGGAGTTTGTTTGTCTCTATATACACTTTTTATATCAGAAACGGCATTAATGTTGACAGATCAGGACCCTTTGGCAAATTTAGTTGGCAAATTCTGTGGTACGCTTTCTAGTCTGGCTTGGAAAGGTTTAATTTTATGATCCATTTAGTCTTGAACGAATCTGAAAGAAACAACGCAAATTTCACTCATAAAAGTTCTATCAACACTAGGTGTAGTTCTCTGGCAGTTGTCGAGTGCTATAAACAAATACACTACACCGCTGTAAGTCGAAGGTTTCCTGGACGATGCTATCGTTCTGTGAATGTTCGACACAGATGTCCATCGCTTTTCTCGTACAGTATTCTTTTATCTCACTGAAGGATTAAAACCAGAACAATGAGATGACGAAAGTTCTAAACCTAGGCAAAATATGACTTGCTTCTACTTCCTCAGTCGACTTTTGGGAATATGACATCACCAACAACAGCGAAGAGCGATGAGATCGGATTACCCAACTTCTAACCGACTGCATGAAAAGATTTGTTGGAATGTTACAATGAGTCGCCTATCTTTAGAAATTCAACAGCTAGTGGCGGAAATAAGCAGCCATGAAATAGAGCATCCGCCAAATTGCGTTCGAAGTTGAAAAGTTTGGAAACAAGTGTCCACTGTGCCCTTTGCGTCTCCGTCAAGTAGAAGATCAAAATAATCTCTTTTAGACTTCTTCAACAGCCCGTCGCCAACGGGTGGTCAGGTAAGTCTTTCGACTAGTTCTCTTATCTGGAGTCAAATGTGCTAAAAACCGCACCAACGGTATTGGACATAACTCGAAGTAACCTTTAGCTAGGATCCTGCTGTTGAACCAGAAAGTAGCTTTACACTAGATCAAGAACTAATTGCTTATTCGCTTCCTGTATGTTACATGCAAGCACTTCAATACAACATTGCTCAGAGAAAGTAATGGAATAACCGATGGAGGACGACCGTGAGAGGAAGCAGAGCTTTGAAAAAAAGTTGGGTATAATATATTAGCTCCAGTTTATCATAAAGCCTAATGCTGCAAAATAATGCAAAACTAAAGGGGATCACTTTCTTTTTCGAAGGGCACCAACGTAAAATAGGTTTTCTCTTGAGCTGAGAAAAGAGTGGCTATGGGAGCTTTTTGAGGACAGGACCCATCAACTCAAGGCGCATGCAACTTTTATCTCACAACCGAGGCTTCAACATAACGCATGAACGTTGTGGTAAAAATTTACATGTAGCTGCCTCTTGATTTGCTTGTGACATCGTTCATAGTGTTATCAAACATTAGCATCCATTTACGCTCAGCAGAATTCTTTGAATGACCCAGATATGACCACATGAGCCAAGAAGAAATACAGCAAAGTTATTAGATTAAAAATGAGCAGGATGAGAACCGCGGCTTGGAAAGACTACGAAAAAGTCGAGCAGTTAGCACTACTGAGTGAGGGAGCTTCATTCGAATAGGGCTCCGCCCCACTGCATTTGACTCGAAGACCCACACTGCGAACACGAACTACCGTGGACCATAGATTCAAATTTTCGGCTCCGAAAAGAACGAAAGACGTCGAAATGCTAGCAAAATAAAGGTTTTTTTTCGAATCAACCTCGCTTAAGCTTAATCATCCAAGGAAGCATTACTGAGTGGTTGTACTGTGGTTGAAGTGATGTTGGTTTTTGCGGCATTGTCACGCCCTATCATTTGAAGTTTGACATAACAGTTTGACACATGACAGTTTGACATATGAACATATGTCATACGAAATGAATAGCAATCAAAAAAATCGGTGTGTGAAGGTATCGTCGGCTAATCTTTCGAGCCAAACTACTCGGTTTGCCAACCGTACTGTGAAGTGCAACTATAGGTAAATGCTCTATGATGATCGGCGACGAACAGCTGAGTAATGGGACTGCAATGAAGCTCTGTGGTACATCCCAACCCTGAAATTAGACCAAAAAAAAGAAATTGCACTAAAAGAGGGTCATGGTACATGTCGCACTATCGCAGCTGCAAAGGTTGAACCTTTTCGGTTACGAGACTCTCCCTCATCCACCACACCGGTTAGAACTCTCATCTACCGACTACCACTTCTAGAAGTATTGCGACAACTTTTTGTGCTACAAATGCTTCGTAAAAGAAGGCTCTCAAAATTGAAGTATCTCTGAGGGATGTACGATGCATTCAACTTTATTAAGCATCGTTTGGAAAGGATTGAATGCATATCTGGCCTTTATAATGACTTGCAGTGGACTACCAATGTATCGAGCCAGCGCTGCTATCATTCCAGACAAGTCTGATACCAATTTGAAGACTCCGGAGTGATGGAACGCTTGCTGGGCTAGGAGGGCTGGATAAATCCTAAGTGTATCGCTGGCCGTCTGCGACCACTGCGCCACATGCTCCCATGAGTGTTTCGTAATGCAAGGGAAAGCCGGAACTGCCTCCGACGGCTCCATCGCCTTCAGAAGTACACAATTTTATGCAAGTGGTATAAATAAACCTGCTTCTTTCTTATTTGTTGTTTACTACGGCTATTCACAGCAGATTATCTGAAATACAAATGCAACCACAATGTTGCTGGGATATTTGCAAAACTCTAGACAGTAGATGTCTGCACTGGAGATCGAACATGCTATTACCCCTTCCAGGGGCTAATGCGCTCACCACCACATCATAGCTTCATATTTTAGCCATGGCGCTGATCGATAGAACTAGCTGTGAGGAAGTCGAAACGAGAAACCCACATGGTGTGGTGGTGAACGCGTTAAAGGATAAGATAAAGGATAAAGCTCTCGGCGTTGATCAATCCCTGAAGGATGCGCCATGCATTCGACTTCATTAAGTATCGTTGGTGGTGACTGAATGCATATCTGGAATTTACAATGACTCGCGATGGCCTGCCGACGTATCGAGCCAGTGCTGCTGTCCTCCCAGACACGTCTGGTACCAATTTGTCGACCCCGGAAGGATGAAAGGCTTAAGTGGGCCTTGGGCGCAGGGATCGATTCCACGTGCGTGTCGCAGTGGCGCCTCCAACCACTGCGCGCCCTTTGTTGAACGCGTTAGTATCTGGTAATAGCGTCTTCGATCCACATCACAAACTTGTTTCTGTTCGACAAAATGTGTAAATTCAAGTGGTTTTTATCCGATTCATAGAGTTTGTTCGGCAGGTTGGATCCATCATTAATTCCTGGAAAACCTAGTAAATGCTAGTTTACTTGAATGTGATGAATGTGGCCCAATGCTCTCCCATTGAGGAATCATTTGTGATTAATTTACGAGCTCTTATTTTTACTGCTTTACCAAGAACTATAAAAGACAAGTTTCCAAGATTTCGAGAGTAGACGTATAGTCTATTCCTTAACAGCAATTACGAGTCATTTCTTACATAAGAAGTAAAGGGAAGAGCATTTGGTGCTTGTCATTCTCCTAGAGATGCACAGTGCATTCCACTCCATTGCTCATCGTAAAGTTGACTGAATGTGTACCTAAGCTGTTCAATGGCTGTCTAAGACTTATCAATGAATCAAGTCGGTGATTCTTATAGGACAAGACTGGTACCAATTTTTCGATGTCGAGAGATGGAGGGCTTGATTAACCCCGGTCGCTGGATCGAATCAATGGCCTTATATGTTACGAATCTAACCACTGTGCTACACTTACCCCTTTTTCTTAAATCATTCCTCATTGCTTGCTTGAAGAATGTTGGTCGACCACATCGCAGTGCAGCTTGTATTAATCATACCTGTGTATATGTTCTAACGAACTGCCTTTTTTTTAGACCTCATCATCCCTCGTGAACAAGACACGGCTGACCCAGCAGCACCGCCCTGAGGAAGGCGAAATCGCCGAAACTTCTGCATCGAAAAATCTCAAAAACAGCAGTAACAACATCTACACCAACCTCGCGTTATCTGAACAAGGGCAGTTCGTAAAAACATATACGTGAATATATCGACTATTATCCTAAGATTTATAGAAAGTTGTCTCTTGAATCATACCAGTAGCTGCACCGCTGAATAGATTTGACAGCCTATACATAAAAATGGCGATACGTGTAACGCAATGGTTAGAAATTCACTCCAATACACCTTACACCTGTGGTCCTTAGTTCGACTCCACGCCCCGCGCTCGTTGCCATCACCAAGCCTTCCATCTCTCTGCGTTCGGCAAGTTGATGCCAAACGCTTCTGGGAGGTAACACAATGAGTTAATACCGCGATGAATCCCCGAGGGTCATTGTAGCACCCAGATATGCATTCAGTTGATCTCCGCGATAATGAAATCGTATGCATGGAACATTGATTAATGTTGAAAGCTTTGCCATTTATCCTTACATTCTATAATAAATACATGCTATCACCGAGCTCTGGACTCTACCTCTCTAGTCCTACGAGTATCAACTTAAATACTACACAAAATCCCTTTAGGCTGCGCTTAGCCCGCTATCCGTCTGACCCAAAAAGAATGCCACGTAACCTAGTGACAATGCGGGTGCCTTTTTTCGGTGAATAATGTCCGCAGGTGTAAGTACGACTTAAAACGTCTTCAAATACTTTTTTAAAAAATATATCGAAGTTCTGATCAATAATTTTTTCGGAACTTCATGCAGAATGGTATTAGCTGCAATGTAAGATCCATTTTGAGGCGTATATCCCAATGCGATCAAAGTTAAATCAATGTCATTGCATAAAAGAAGCCTAGAATAGTTTTCATAACGAATAGCTCTTTATTGAGCATTACAAATCGAATGTGTTCCCAAGCTGTTGCTTCGGCTGTGCCTTGTTATTCCGCAGGTGCCTGAACGTTTTATAAGCGTCTTCTTCAACCAACCTTTTCAAGTTCTCATTGAGTATGATGGTGAGCCGTTACGATTCCAGTCGTCTTCAAGACTCTTTCCTTCAAGAAAAATCCATCTCTTCATTCTTAGTGAGTATCGAAATAAATACTACACGAACTCGCATTAGTTTACTCTTAGCTCGCTATCCGTCTAAACAAAAGAGAATGCCACGGAAGCGTCATTAAATCTAACTTCTGCTTTGAAAATTGCAGAACCAACTTCGCTGGACATTCATGGGATGTCTAATAACTAAATAAAGCGTCGGCTCGCAAGCTGTTTCTACGTCTCTTCGTCCTAGTTTGAATTCATGGAACACTTGTGCGAATTTTAAACGTTTACAAATATTAATCAAATAGTTGGTTGACTTTTTATTTACCGCCTTTTACAAGTTTTCACGGTGGGTATTATTTGTGAAACGATCACAATGATGCTGAGATATTTGCAAAACTCCGGACTGCAGGCGTCTGCGCTGGTGAACGAATACACCACTACCCTTTCCGGGGGCTAACGCGTTCACCACCACACCATGCTGGTTCCTCCTTTCGCCTGTCCCTCAGTTAGTTATATCGATCACTGCCATGAGCAATCACATGTCAACCTGTGGAGTCCAAATCGGAAATAAACCCAATTAAGCTGAGGCCGTAATCGAAATCACAGTGACGCGTTATCCCGTTGACAGAATAACCGATGGCAACGATCGATAGAACTAGCTGAGAGGTAGGTGAAACGAAGAACTTGGTGGTGGACGCCTTAGTCCCGCAAAGAGTAACAGCACGTTCGTTCCTCACCGCAGATAACTGCGGTCCGGAGTTTTGCAAACGTCTCAGCATCATTGCGGTTGTTTCACAAATAGTTCGTGTTTATCAAAATCTAAGATGGAAATGCAAACCTGACACAAAGCAGCAAGGCAGAATAATGCACATATTTATGTTTTTTTAAACACTACCCTTATTTTACGTCTTCCGTAACAACAGCAGCACTGCTAGAATTCGATTCATTTCCTCACATCCATAATTTACGAATTTCCTCTAGCTTTCAGGTATGGCTTTGGCTCTGCTTGATGATTTCCCTTTCATCGTGAATGTCGTTAAATGATGCTATGCGAGCCCGTTTTACCTGTAGTCTTGAGATAGTCGGGCTAGAGCGTTTCCAGTTGGATTGCAGAAAGTGAACTTCTTCTAGACTAGTTCGGTACCAACTTGTTGTCCACAGGAGGACAAGAGGTTTGGTAAGCCTGGAGTGGCATGTGGCATCGAACCAGTACCGGGCTCGTGATAGTCGGCATCGCTCCCACCACTGTGTA
>MQTX01000191.1:758269-779187 GCA_009735665.1 Angiostrongylus cantonensis | reverse complement strand
TATATATATATATACCTAAGCACATGTTTTGGTTGGTGGACCGCTCGTGGATATTACTCACTATTCTACAGGTGAGCTCGCGCGGATCACATCACTTCTATTCACATCGACATCTTGTGACTGTCTCCCATGAAATGTCACCTTCGGATCTCGATTCGGATTCATAATACATATATATGTATTGAAGTATATATTATAAAATTTTTTACAATATTTAAAATAAAAATTGACCTAGAGTGATTGACCCCTTGCAAACCAAAGATATCCGGCCAACGGCGTTTTCAGAATAGGTATTTGCTGCTTTTTGCAGATTAGAAGGAAATTTCCAATCCAGTTGCTTCCATTTTTACGGAAAGGCAGCTTATCCTCTGTTATGTAACAAGCCGCATAGAAATCATATATATCTTTTTATCAACCTCCTGCTAACTAGGTAATCGACGATGGTATTGATTATTCTTGGCAAGTCTAGTGATAGTCGGGTTGAAAAACCATTCATATAGTTATTTCAGTGGAAAGCTTTGAAATTTTATTTAAGTATAAGGCCTGTCACCTCGACACGGAGAAATAGTGACCGCCTGCCGTGGTAACTAAATGAGCATCGATTTCTCTGTGATTTCTCTTCGTCTTCTCGACATTCGAAGCTGACGATATACAAAATTAAACAACCTTTGCCAATGTCACGACAAACTCTCAACAACCACGACCGATCACCACTCCAAGCTTCCGGTATTTCTTCGATGGCTTCGGTTTGCTGGGGTTAATTTGTTTTATTAACAATTACTCCTCCTAATTGCCCACTGGCGTTTACTTTTTATCCATACCTCCTTAACAGGAAGTTGTGATCAATGTTGTAAATTTCATAGTCAGCTACTTTCATGCAGTCTCTGATTTCGTTTTGGGTTCATGTGTATTATAGGCGAAAACCCTAAGAACGACCTACCGTCAAAGGATCACTCCTTGAAAAAACACATTCACGCCATAACATGTGCCAGCTCCAAGATTTTTTGCTTGTTATTACTACACAGCCTAACCTCACAAGTATTGCACTGAGCGAATCGCAGCATTTCTTGAATTTGACCATTTTCCTGGAATCCATTTTCCACGGCGGTCTTCGAACTTTTCTTTGAGTGTGGATTCTGCAACTTCTTCTGGATTTTCCATCTTCGTCGCGAATATACTCTAATATTAGTTGAGTTTTTTCTCCCTGGAATCCTGAAATAGTCGACCAATGACGCTCCTATATGGATTAGTAAGAGTCAGCTTGTCCCAGACAAGTCCGGTACTAGTTTTCCACGTTTGGAGTGATGAGAGGGTTTATGGATCCTGGGTGCGGGCGTAGAGAAAGGAGGTCAAACCATGACGGGTTGGGCTGTTCGCGTGTTGAACAGGAGATCGTTACCATTGCGTTATCCCCTCCCAGCCTTAAATTTTTCTTACTGAAAATATTCTACCTCGTTGCTAAAATGAAACTGTGTCTTGCCATTTTGATGGTGAACATACCGAATAAGTTGTGTATCACCTTCGAATTTGGTAAAGCTGCAAGAGAAAAAAAAATAATACAACACAAAAATCTAGTCTATCAGTCTTTTATTTAGCGCTGACATCGGTTCGTTATGGAACGGTCTTCAGTAAACAAAACGGAATCATCACACGTACGCCAGCCCGTACAATAAAATACGAGGATTACTACAAAATTAACGGATCTACACAACGCGTTTTCCGCAATGAACCGATCTCTATATACAAGAATTAATCTCCATGAGATGATGACAGCAACACACAAAAGGAAGGCATACCGTTGGCAAATCCTCCATGGAATGACTGCACATGCTGGAAACACAGAAGGTCCACCATACAACAGTCACAATGCGTTGAAGTCCCATTTGAAGATGTTCCTCTTGTCGGGTTTGGTAAGTGTTATGAGACGAAGCTGCCGATGCTGTTGGTAGCGATCAAGGCAAATCTCGTAGTCACCATTGATGTGAATCATGGTCGTTTCTGCACGGTGTGTGAAGAGAATTTGTTACAGTACTGTTCTGAAGTGAACCAAGTTATGGCCTTATATACCGAGAGGGCCGGTTGGCCACGCCTCCTTCATGTGATGCGCTAGCGACGAGGAAATGCCAGCGCTTCATGATCACTAACATTAATACCGTTATAGAAGCTGCCAGTAAAAGAAATAATGGAGCAAGAAATTAGGCGAAATTTTGCTTAACAAAAATATTCCTATCTAGGTTTTCGGTATCTAACTAAAGGTTATTTAAACGAGAAAGGCAGAACGAATGAATCCTCTGCCAAATTTATAGAGACGCTGGAAGTTCAATGAATAGAGATGCTCTGCAATAAAAACAACCAGAGGGATCGTTGGCTCTGTTCAGCCTTAGGCCAAAATGATCCTATTATCCTCAAAGGTCGGGAAACTGCTTTTTGGAAATGCTCCATTTGCTTAGTAAATACTGGAAATTCCCTTCGTAATGAAAGCATGGCAACGGATAAATAGAAGTGTTTGTTGACTCGTCGTTTTCTTTTTCAGCAATCGCGAGTTAATTAAACAGCATGCGTTTACTTCCATACAATAACAGACATACAACACAATCGTAGCTGACGTTTCGGTAGAATCGCCTTCTTCAGAGTCGTTTTTCTACGTGCCTTCCACTGCGGAGCGCCGCTGATCAGAGTAGCATATGCTTGACGATGATTGTACGATGATTCCAGAAGAAATAAAATTGACCAGCACTAGATGACATTAATGAAGTTGACGAAGTCTTCGAGTGGTAGTCGAACTCGTGCACAACACAAAAAGTGGATGTGAAACAACGCACGCTATGGAAAAAGTGCTAGGATCAGCAGATTGTGTAACTCCCAGCCAATAAAAAGCCAAATAGGAAATGAATTTACAGACTTTTTAGCACATCCTTTCAACACCATAATGAAAGCGCAGAAAGATTTCTCATTGCGACAGTCATTGACCAGCTACTAAACGGTAGATCTTGGATTTGCTGCTGACATAGATTGGAACGAATGAAATCATCTGGTCAACGGAGGCCACTCATTTTTTTGTATAGTACCCTTCTCCAAATATTTATGTTTTCTAATATTAATACTGCCAGTTATGTCTGGTCCGTCCAAAGGGTCTCCCTGTCGCTAAGAACCGGCTACAAATATTTCCATGGATATTTTCCGTCTTCAATTATCTTTTGAATTTTAAAGAATGAACAAAGGATGTGATTAATGAGAATATCTCATTTTGTTTTTATCAATCTCTGTCGCTCATATATGACCTTCCTTGAGAAGTTGACTTTTTGGCTGAAGCTTGAAAACCATGAAGCACCGTGAATTTTCCGCTTACGTCCAATTTCATTCTCGAAAATGTGAAATAATAAGGAATGACGCACGGAAGTACAAATTGATCCCTTAGAAATAAGCACTTCATATGAGCTCATTAAGCGCCCAAAGAGGTGATTGAGAGCATATTCGGCTTATGCAGAAGCTTGCCGTGACATAGCAATGGCTTAGGTGAGTGTTCGCTTCAACTGCCGGCTTTGAAATTATAGAGGGTTCGGTCCGCACAGGGCTTCCGATCGAACCAACAACTATTTTTGCTTTCCAGAGCACTTCTGTTTCAATTAGTTTTGCTAATTTGGTTTACAGAACGATTTACTCTGTGTTAATTATTGTTATATTATGATGCTTTGCTTTGCTTGAAACTACTTTTCAAATATATTTAGTTGTGAAATTGAAAATCAATCATTCTTACCTGCAGAGCATTTCGGAAAGGTTTTCTTTTTTCTTCTCCTTTTTTTCCTCTTCTTTGCGGAGCAGTCGAGATTCTTCAGAGTTGTCGAACACCATAATTCTTCTCGACTTCAGAGATTCTGTAAGACTTCAAGTCATGGGGAATACGAAAAATTACACAAGCTGTTCGAAACGGTCTTCTTTGGTTTACTGACGCAGCTGGAGAATAGGATATCACAGACAACGAGGCCTTCTAGAATTTATCAAGCCATTGTTGGTCGAACTCGGAGCAAAAATGATCGTAATTAGTAAGCTCCACATCCTTGGGCTTTTAATTTCAAAACTCCAAAAGGTGAAGATCCAGCCACAGGTGATTGTGCTGTTGCTCTCGAGCCTTCATTGAACAAGACCGTTAAAAAGTCCAAACTTATAACAGCTGTAACATTGTTTGTTGTTTCCCAACAACGCACGAGCATTTGCATCGTGATTCAGTGATGGATTAAAGGTAAAAGGAAGATCATTAATTTATTCAGACGAATTAACACATTAAACCCTTAAAATAAAAAAATATATAACAATATATTGATTAGAAAAATTATAAATTTTAAACAAATAAATTTTACTAGGATAGCCTCAACGCGTTGGGACCAGGAAATGAACTGCTACGATTCTTGTCAATGGCAGCAACTCGGCCACGAATTATCGGGCAGTCGAAAATCGACGCGAGCATGGTGGAACGAAGCGGCAACGGTGTTCGTACATGCTTTCATACTCTATTCGACTACAGTATATTGTCCACTATTCGATTGGAAATGAATGGATGGTTAGGGATTAATCAAGAACAAAATGGGATACATTCACAGACGTGTCAAGAAACTAAACGTTGTCCGAGCACTTTGGATCAGATAAATATTACCAACGTTTCAAATTCCACTTTAAATTTCTCAAATGTTAACAGCTGGTATGCATTAGTATTCTTTTATAGTATTCTCTATTAACAATCATCACAAAAATTATGCAGCAGAAAAACCCTCGACGGGCCGCCGCATTCCGTCCTCTTGTAGAATACACCGATGAAAATAAGGTTTCTAAATTCTACGCCCACCTTTTTAACCAGCTGACCTCCCAGCTCTTCTGCAGCTAAGGAATGAGTGGTCACCTCTACCATGTCGAGAATTTTACTTGCAATCCGCTAATCATCACCTGAGGAGGTCTTCTCAAGTGTAACTAGAGTGGACGCAAACAAAAAACTTCAATATGTTCATGTAATGATAAATATTTGAGAAGAACAACATAGTGGCAGCTATGAGGACATGCCTATTCCTATTATAATTCATCTAAAAGATGAAAGGACATAATTATAGCCATTTGTAGTCCAAATGATCCTTTTGCATTCACAGAGTTGGAAACAATTTATGGGTCACAGAAAGCATCATGCAGACGTGATTACTGTTTGAGCAGACCACCACCATGGGCGACGAATGCGAACGAGCACAGAAGATGCAAAACCAACTGACTGAAGCACTCACAACACATGAAAAGGGTAGCATCCAGCTATCCAAATAAGCAATTTTGTTTCATACGCTGACTGCATTCTGCTTAAAACCGCAAGACAGTAGATTGACCAACACGTCAGAGTGCGTAGGGCTCATGATGTGAATGACTTTGCATGGTTTGAGATGCAATTGCACATACAAACGTTGTATAATAAAGCACATTTTATCACACAGAGTTAATATGAAGGTTTGGCAATGGTGAGAGGGTATTCGTCGATGTTTTGCAGAGATGAAGAATGAGCTCTCAGTAGATTTCAAAACGAGATGCGTTAGGAAACTTATTCAAAAAGGAAGCGACTGTCCGTGAAATAAAGGAAATGTGAAAGCTCTATTTTGGCTATTTTAGGGTTCGAAAATCGTCATCAACTCAGCAGTGATGGAATTTTGCCTGATGAATGAGTATGAACTTTGATAGCAGCTCATCTAAGGTTCAAAGTGGTGCAGACTTTACTTCGGCTGCGGTAGAACTGAAAATTGTTTCAAAGGAATGTTCGAACGTCATTTCCGACTTAGTAATCGAGCACTGCCCCGAAAAAGAATGAAAACATTTCCATTGATACACTAACAGTGCAAAATTCAATTTTTTAAAATTCTAATCATTAGGTTGATAATAGAAAAAAATTTATTCGATTAATTGATAATAAACAACTTTAAGTGGAAACAGTCGCTAGCAAAATCATTTTTGAAGACAGCTTTGGTCCTGTATCTCACAGCAAAATCACTTCTGAAGACAGCTTTGGCCCTGTCTCTCACAGCAAAATCACTTTTGAAGACAGCTTTGGCCCTGTCTCTCACAGCAAAATCACTTTTGAAGACAGCTTTGGCCCTGTCTCTCTCCTTCTCTCCTTTGTTCTCTCAGATACGTCGTAGTGATCACCTTGAAATGGTTTGTCTCGAAAAACTGATCAAATCAGCGGCTTCTTAGTTGTATGTAAAATGCATTGCATTTTGATCACAAAAGAAAGGTATGAAAAAAATTTTTTGAAATCAATCAAGAGCACTGGCACTTTCGAATATTGTGAAAATCATTTGCAAAGGTCATAGAGTTAGAAGTTCATTGGATAGTTCAGGGAATGCTCTTTCTTCTAATAGTATAGTACTCGGTGAGAACCTCAATGTCCTATTTTCATGCTGTGAGGAAATTTTCAGTGAACCTAATGCGTCGTCGCCTCAACGACTGTTATCACTGTAGTACTTGAGTGTTGAGCATCTCAGAACTGAATAAACATCTACAACGCCTTTTCGCGTTAAAAGCCGATTTAATAGAAATCCATTTTTCATTCGATCCAAAAGACGACAACGATATCTCAGCAAGAGCGGGAAACTCCTAGCTCGGCTAATCTTAAGGGAATAATACAGACCCGTCAAGCAGATTACCTCTGAGGTGGGTATTATAAGGAGAATGCAAGGACTCTTTGTTTAGACGAACTGATCAGAATTTAATACACGTAAATCTCAGCAAACATTTTTTTTCATTTACATATATCCTTTATATGATCCGTTCTTGAACGTTGTGCATATTCTAAAACATCTTTAATTTAGTTTATTCTTACACGCACGAAGGCATTAAGAGTTAAGTATACATATGGCTATAAGTTTTCTTTTTTGTAAGCGAAGTAGACAAAATTCGTATGCTGAAGCGGGTTTTGTCTTTATTTCTTTCGGTTTTTATCTTTTTGATGATGCATAAGGTTAAACGCTGATCGAGTATAGTTCTCCCTGTAGTGTTCCAAGGGGTTCGCCTAGGTCAGTGGTTAGAGACGCCCTACCCTAAACATGAGATTGGTTCCATGCACCAGACTCATCAAGGCTTCCATCCCTCCGGAGTTAGCAAGTTAGTATCAGAGCTGCTATGAAGTATAGCGGCACTAACGTGAAACATCGGTAGGCCACCGCGAGTCATGTATGGGACAAATATGCATTCAATTACCTCCAATGATGCGCAATGAAATTGAGTGCATGGCACATTTCTCAGAACTTGATCAACGGCGAGAGTTCTATCCTTGATTTTTTACTGCAGTGCTCTCCGTTTTTTTAGCGGCCGTTCGTTGACCTTCTGGATCGGTGAGGATTTGTTTTCAAACATGTCGACGTCTTTACAAACAAAATAAGGTTGAAGAATTTGGCTAGTGTTGGATTGTGTGAGACCAGTGACTACATTGACTGATATTTCTTACAATTTCATTACTTGATACCTAAGGACACATATGAGGAATAAAAGATAGAGCTATAACGTTGAACGATGCCTTATGAGAATGTCATGATGCATTCGACTCCATGAAATATCGTAAGGAAGAATGGGTGCACATTTGACAAATACAATTTCTGGCAGAGTCGCACCGTTGTATAAAGTCAGTATTATTGTCCTCACCAGATAAGTCTGGTTGCATTTCGCAGAACGCGGATGAATAATGAGGATTATTTGTCTCTGAAAGCGAGTGAGCGGCATTTCATTTCGTTAGAGAAGTGCAAGGAATTACCTAATTCATTATCACTTCCCAGCTAGTGAAACTTTATCGCCAGCATTTCAGTTATTGTTGGGGATTAGTTACTTTTAGCTCGACCTCTTGATTGGAATTTTGAACTATTTCTCCGCTGGAGATACGCTTCTAAAGGATAAATTCTTGCTCTACATCGTAGTTCAACATCAACAGCCCCCGTCTCAATGAAATATAAAATCATTGGAGGAATGGGTGAGTTCAAGAAATTCACGATAATATTATGGATTAATATAATATTATGGATAATATATTATAATATAATATATTATGGAAAGGGCGCGTGTGGCGCAGTGGTTGGAGGTGCCACTGCGGCGCGCACGTGAAATGCGCCCATGGCCCACCAAGCCTTCCATCCCTCCGGGGTCGGCAAATTGGTACCAGACTTGTCTGGGAGGATAGCAGCACTGGCTCGATACATCGGCCGGCCACCGCGAGTCATTGTAAAGGCCAGATATGCATTCAATCACCTCCAACGATGCTTAATGAAGTCGAATGCATGGCGCATCCCTCAGGGATTGATCAACGCCGAGAGCTTTAGAGAGCTTTTATTATGGATTATCTAATCAAGCAACATAGTATTTAACAACACTGGCTGGATCCTCTTGAAAAAATACTACTTTGCTTTTTAAATTTTTGGTGTTTTATTTCAGATAAGATAATCAATAATTTGCACAAAATGATTCAAATAACTGCATGCTCTTGAGTATAAAACTTTCTAAAGAACACTTCATTAATCTCATCCCACGTACTAAGGTGGGCTGGTAGCTCTAATGCCGATCATCACCAGCACAAAGCCGGCTCTCCTCAAGCCCACCAACCCTCTCATCCTTCCTAAATTGGTAAACTGGAGCATTCTGGAAAAATTTCAGTCCTTCAAATTCTAATGTGAGCGTTCCAGCTCGGCTGTCTCACGATTGACTCGACGAGCATTCAACCGTACTCATGAAGAAGCCACAATCGTCAACCGACATCCAGGCCCACTGGCGAACAGTTCGGAAACCTTCGTGAATACGAGGAAACGAATCAAAAGCAAAAAATGTTGGGTGCAGTGGATTGAAAACAGGTCTTCTAAAGAAAAATATAGGAGAGATTTTACCTTAGCCTCCGACGTATTGCAGAATAGTTTTGATTGTTTGAAGCTACTTGAAGGATATTGGATGGGTATGATGCAGCCGTTAGCGCCACATGACAGTACACGCATGATCCTAGGTTCGAGTAAGCTCGACAGCAATCTTCAGATGTCGCGAATAAAAACGAATACATGGAGAACTCCTCAAAGGTTGATCGACGCCGAAAACTTTATCCTTTGTAGTTCACAGAGTAGAGATATTTCACGTACATGAGGAGTAGCATACTGTGCTATTATGAGCATGTTGAATTTCAATCATTCACGGATAGTGTTCTGGGCTTGATAAAGAGGGATGAAAAAACGCTAGAAATTCTATAACGGACTTTGTTTTAGCCTCGGCGTCGATCAATAGTTCACCATTTTCTTGATGAACAAATACAAAGTTGTTATTTGAAGTGTTTATTCATTCAAAGTACACACGGAAGGTCAGCTATTGCGAATGAATAAATACCGTAGTAACAATCTGATTTTGGCTCGTCAAGAAAACTGTGAATTAGTTAGAAACTTGTCACTGTTATCGCCAACATTTTTACCGTTAATGATTACTGTTTCTTTTTGAAACTGACCGTCATTTAACCTCGGTAGTGAAGTAATCGATATGCGTTTGTATTGTTCAGCTTGCACGAGGTTGATAACGTTGTTCATTCGGCTAACGTTTCGACTTTCACGATCAACTTCCTATTACGCTTGGCGCTGATCGTATAACTTTCTACATTCTTGTTAAGTAATCATGAGGCGTTGCTTCATCATTTCTAAGGTAAAGCTGAGGTTTCGGCAGCATCGCTTTCTTCAGAACTATTTATACTGCCATGCATATCATTCTTACTGTAGTCAACTTAACTAACAGAAAAGAACGAAACTTGAGAAATAAACTCAAGAAGATTAAACTTAGTCAGCTGTTTACACTGCTTGAACAGTGAAATACTACAAACTTAATAGTATTTCCTAAAGTCGATTCCTAAAATCGTGATGACTTGACTCTGCGAGGAACTCAAGAAAGTCCAAAATTTTCATAGCTTACAAAAAGTCGCCTATCCGTGACGTGGCCGCTTCTTAGCTTGTGGTCTTCAATTTTAACTTCTATTATGTCTGAGTGCAAAATTTTGCCCCTTGCTGGAATAGTTCATTACTGTGGTAGATTTTCTGAGCTTCAACAATAATTTCCTTTTTTACCCTTTTCTAATTAGCATTTACCACAAATGCAAAAGGAAGACAATGCAATACCAAAAGTTTTGAAGTAGAAAGTTTTTTTTTCATCCATGATAATGTTCAGATATGGTAGTGGGTGGCTATGAATATTCATGCCGTTCGCGCGAAGAATGCAAAAAATCGCATTCTATGCCATCAAATAACTTTTGGTTCCACCACACAATACAGTAATCATCTGCTGAGTGAAATACCACACTTGGAATAGCAGTTCTTCCGAGCTGGCTTCCGAGCTGCAATCGATATCCCTGGAATTGTTGTAAATTTATTGTAAATTACGTAATTTGAAAACATTTCGCAAAACTCTTTCCTTCTAACTGGGCTTTCGAAAACATCGTTTAAGCATTTATTTTTTATTTGAATATGCGACGTAACATTACATATGGTGCCAGATCCCAGCACTTCGGCCGCTTCTTTGATCACTGTCCATCATCCACGAAAATCTTGGAACATGCGCATCGATTAGAATGTCGTTTGAAGAATTCGTCTTCTTTATTAATGTCATAGAACAACGATGGAGCCGAATCTTCTTGGAATGCTGAGAAACATTTAAATAAAGTGTCCACAACTATTCACCACAAGAGTTTCGAAGATTGGAGAGAGCTTGCCCACACAAATCTGGATCCAACTCGCCGACGCAAAGATTGGCCCATTAATAGGGTAAAGCCACAGATCATCATGCACTACAAACCTTTTTTGAAACTCCTTTCTAATCATAACACTTACCACACGAAGCTAATCGAAGGATTCAAGAAATTGAAAACGTGATGAAATCAACTACCCTAGAAATCATCTTTAGGCCTTACCTTTTAGTGATTTTTCTGAGCGTAACCTTCTTACATTAAACACTAGTTTTCGGATGTAATAGCTCCAAATACCGGGTTTATTTAAAGCTACCAATCTTATCAACAAAGCTTTGACCCTTACATAGGTTGTAATTGAAACCACACCAAAATAACATTGAAATACTTTGGACCTAAATTTTTAAACAAGTATTCGATTTACAGTGAGTTGTGTCAATTAGAATAGGAAGATAATTAAAGATACTAAAGGCAAATAATGATAAACAAATAAAGGATAAAGCTCTCGGCGTTGAACAATCCCTGAAAGATGTGCCGTGCATTCGACTTCATTAACTATCGTTGGAGGTGATTGAATGCATATCTGGCCTTCACAAGGATTCGTGGTGGCTTCCCGATGTATCGAGTCAGTGTTGCTATCCTCCCACACAAGTCTAGTACCAATTTGCCGATCCCGGAGGAATGGAAGGCTTGGCGGGCCACGGGCGAGGAGATCGATTCCACGTGTGCGTCGCAGTGGAGCCTCCAACCACTGCGCCACATTCGCCCATTTTTATGGGAGGGTAGTAAGCGAAATACAACCAAAACATTCCTGAGATATTCCCGTTGACGGGTGATTTCTGATGGCACAGATCGATAGAACTAGTTGAGAGACAGGCGAAACGAAGGACCGGCATGGTGTGGTGGTGAACGCGTTACTCCCCGGAAAGGACAATAGCGCGTTCGCTCCCCACCGCAGACACCTGAGGTCCGGAATTTTGCAGATATCTCAGCAATCTTGCAGTTATATAACGAAAATCCACATAAAAAAAACTGTGGACAATCGGCTAGAATCAATCCAGCTCTGAAGAGGGCGAAGGCGTCGAAACATTAGCTGAACAAAAGTTTCTGATCGAATTCTTGCTAGCTCATCAAGAAAAAAAGCATGTATTGGTTAATCATGCCGAGATTGAAGAAAAGTCGGCTTTTAAAATAAAATAGGAGAAATAAAATCGACAAGCCGCCAACAGGACACAGTTCTCCTTGTTTTGATACGACAAATTTCCAAATTTGGAGGACCTACAACACGTTCTTTATCGTTTTTTTCCTCGAAGCTTACATTCTTTATACAACGAAACGGTTGCGTTAGCACTATACTCCTGTTGTCCATAAGAACACAGCGACTTCTCTAGACGCGCTACCTGCTGCGCTAGTGCAAATTTTGTCATAAAAACTAGGCTTAATGACTTTTTTAGATGACCTGATATCAAGATTTGCGGGCTCCAGAACTTCTCACATCCAATTCGTTCCCTTGCATCCAACTCCATGATGTGTTCCGATTCGCTTATGGATTTGATGGCTGTTTGATAATTTTTGTCTTTTCCTTTATTTCTTTGAGTGCTGGTCGAGTTGATTCTTCCTCAAATGCTGGAACAGCCGTCCTAGTGCATTCCCAGTCCCTTAGGAAATGCAGAAGCGATTTTTGTACGCTGGAGACAGCGAAGGAATCCCAAACGACCCATGCACTAAATCTTTCTCACCCTGGGACGACGGAGGCTTGGTGACGCTGTTGCGAGGTTGCACTAGATCTTTGCCCAAGAAAAACGAGTTCAATAGCATTGCGCTAACCGTTCCTCCACTTTAATAATATTTTGATAAACCAACAGTGAAAGATATTGGCTTGCAATTAGAACATTGCTATCATATTTTTTGATAGTAAGGAAGGTATGAACAAGTGTTGACGTTCTTAAGTACTGATTAAAGAACTACCATTTGTCAAAAAAGCAGGTATGAAGCCGATGTGACGCGCATTTTTGGTTGTGCACAACTCATTTACAGTTGCCGTCATGTATCTAAAAATGTTGCGCCGGAATAATTATAGCAAGATAGGAGTAAAAACATAAGCGGCCTAAACCTCCTAAAACAAAGATAGCAGCTGAAAGCCTCACCACCATATCTATACGATGATGGTTAGTAGAGATACGATGTTTCACGTGTCACCTATGTCACCTGTTTTCCTATTTATCTGTGAGTGATTCGATCGGGCTTCAGTAAATTCTTCTATTTCTCTCACGTTTAACATTCTGAGAGATCCATTCATTAAAGGCTCTTGTCTATCGGTTGTCGTTCATACGCATTACGTACCCGGTCCGCACTATCTTCGACAGTTTGCGTACTGAACGGTACCTTTGATTTTTGATCACTTACGTTGTTCGGTGCTGAGGATCCCTTCCCTCTCGCGGGAGACTTGTAGCATCGTCCTTGCGCGTTCCGTGACGTTAAGTAATCCTTCATCCTGCTTACGTAGCGACCACGATTCAGATGACAAACGTTAGGCAAGAAAAGTCGTGAGGTCGAAAGGGTGGGTACGGACTCAGGCACTCCTTACTGTCTTCATGGCATGCTCGATGCCTTTAAAAGCTCCCTAAGCCCCTCGCTTCTTCCTCTCTCTGGAACTAAGTCATATATCACTTTTTGATTTCCAAACCTAGATAGACGTAGAGGTAGCATTTGGAGACATTGGTTCCGTTAACCGTGAATGTGGCAAACCGGACCAATCTGTCTCTCACTAACATCGTTTCTGCAAGATTCAGTCGAAGACCAATCTCACCACAGAAGATATCAAAGTTAACAAGCAATCGCTCCAGTTGGCTGATGATTAGGCTTAAAAGAACGATGGCATCGGCAAAGTAAACATGATGATGTCTTCCATGACTCCTTCTGTATTAACCAAGTTGAAAGCTTTCCTTAAATCGAGAGACAAAACGGCCGCTCGTATTCTCACGATACTTCAATTGGTCTTATTATGGCGTGGATGCACTCCATTGTACTACACTCTTCGAAACCGTCCTTGCTCACATGATTGTCCTTGGTCCAGTATTCTATCAATCTTGTTTAAGGTCACTGGAGTGAAAAATTTTAGTATACGACGGGTGGAAGCAAACTCGATAATAGTTGCTGATATTGTGAAGGTCACCACTCTTGAGCAACAGTACAGTCTTGCCGGTCTTCCACTGAATAGATACCTTGAATTTTGACATGCAACGTGTGAAGAGCCGAGGCAATGCGTTTATGAGGACTAGCGGGAAGTTTTCCTTCTTTCATTTTTGTACTGTCCAAATCTGGTGTCGCTCGATTCTTTACCGACGAAGTAGCACGTCGAATTTGAAGAAGGGAAAATATATAAAAAGACATATCTATACTCGTTTTTTCCTATGATGGCAGCATGATGTGACTATTAAAGAGATCTGAGTAGTAATCGTAAACGATTTTCTCCATTGCTTTTCTAGAAGCTGTAACTGTTTCCTCTACACCTGGGAGTACAACCCTCTTCGTCTTATAGTTAACGAAGCCTCGATGGGATTTACCAACGCTTTCCCTAGCCTCTGCGACTTCGATCGTAATTGCTGCTCTTCTCTGTTTAATGAGCCAATCGTATTCCTCGTCGATGCCACCGAGAACGGTGTCTTCCTAATAGACAACTAGTGAATTGAACAAATCCCAATTTACGGTGGTTTGGGACCTCGTTTTTCAAATTTTGCCGCTTGTTCGTCTTTCCGTGAGAAAAGAAATCTTGTATGAAGGAGGTGATGGTCTGATCCGCAGCAGAACATTGGGACAACAGCGACATCGGCTAGGCAAAGCTTTCGATTTACTCTGGTGTGCTCTATTTCATCGTAATACTCTTCATTAGGAGACTCTCACGTCCAGCGTGCGGTGCTTCTGGAACTGCGAGTTGTTATGAGTCTTGGCAGCTATGATAAAATCATTAAGGCGCTCACACTTCTCGTTTCATTATGATCCGTGGGTCCCAATGTGACGCTTTTCAAACGTTCTTCTAAACCCAATCTTAACATTAAAATCTCTAATAGCGACCTAGAAAAATGGGTTTTCTATGTGGGACTTCTCCAAGTCCATATAGAACGCTTCGATTTCTTTTTCGTCATAGTTTGATTCCGACGCGTAAACGACGAAAACGGTCAAAGCCGGTATTGATCTACGCCTTCTCAACAGAAAACGTTCGATTCGGGTTGCTACTTGTTCGAACTAATCGATGTTCATGGCAAAACTCGTGCAGGCAAGAATGCCAACGTTGCCAACTATACTGTGGTCGCATGTTCGGTAGAATAGTTCTACTTAATTTTCAAAGACGGCGTTAAATGGGTGGCGTTTTCTATTCTCAGTCTGTCCAATAACTTCATATTTTATCTTCCTGTCTGCATGATCGAATCTCTGTTGAAGACTTATGGCAAGTGTGCGTGCACTGTAGATGCAGATCATCACCTTAGTCTTTTGCGATTTAGGCAGCTTAGAAAGGCCCTGAAATTTTAACAGCTCTCCGTACTCGTCCTACCAACGTTGCCGAATAAGGAAGTCTTTAGAGTTACATGGAAATGCGCACATTTTTTAACACTTCAGCTTTTTGGTACCCACATATAGCTCGCCGAGGGCTTGGGGTTGGGTATACTCATGGGTTGCTCGCCGGGTTCTCCCAAAGTGGACATGGAGCTTATTTGGTGGAGGCAACTCCTAACCGCCTCCCATATATTTCCCTGTCACTTGATTGCAGGCTTTTGGGGCTGAGCTGACTTGTAGAATACAAACCGCATAAGCGAGAACACACACACACACACACACACACACACACACACACACACACACACACACACACACACACACACACACACACACACACACACACACACACACACACACACACGCATGAATACGCCTCATCAATACAGAAAGTTTGCTCCAAATCCGCGCAGCAAAAATAGGGAGCCCATTCCCTGTATCCATCTGTGTCTCATGGAAAGAGTGGTCGCTTTTGGTCCACGATTGGCCACCTTCTCACCACCTGGGAACGGGACACGCTGCTTCTCGACTAACCGGTATGAGATCCCTCTATAAGAAAAATCTAAGCCTGAAGTGTAGGTAGTACTGTGTTGCAAAATAACAAATAAGTGCCGTCGAAATAAACATTGCTAAACTAGAAAGTGAATTCATTATCCTAAAAACCGGTCTTCATCAAAAATCGGCAACAACAATCAATAATTCTTTTACATGACTGAATCATCATGAGGACTGTATAAAACTTTTACTCGATTATCGCCTCGGCGTTTTCATCTCCTTCAGAGAAACACTGACTTGATTCGAAGATCCACAGCTAGTCGTTGTCGCGATGTAGATATTCCTTGCCGTATCTAGTCGAACCCAGTGCACGAAACACCCCTCTGATTAGAAACATCACCCACTACCAAGAGGAGCAGAAATTGGTTACTGCATTTCCTTGCACAACGCCACATTATGGATGTCATTCGTAGAATTACTTGTTTTATCTGAACGCTGTCACGTTATCTTATAGGTTATTGAAGCTCCGCTGATGACGTGTTCACAGAACACAATAGTGAAAGTAACAAGAGGAAACGGAATTGGTTAAAGCATTGCCATGTTCCATGACACATCGTAGTCGTGATTCATTGACTTACTCAGTTCTTTTGTGAAGTGCCTCGGAGAATCATCAATTTGTTGAAAGTACGCAGTGCATTGTTTGTTGGACATAGTGGCAAAGGTAACATGAAGAAAGGAGACCATTTATTGCATGTAAATTTTTACGAACTGTGGGAGTCATTCTTCACAGAAGCACATGGTTAATGTGTAGAGAGTCGTGGGACGGCTTAAGCCTTTTGGAGGTGGTAAGTGCACAGTATGAGCTCATAGATAATTCCAGTAGTCTGCAGATTTCTATGTTAATTCTTTCATTTTATCGCACAAGCTTGGAATACGCAAGACCAATATGATGCAGCGCTGCAACCCTGCCTAAAGCAACACATTCTACGACCATCGCCTATATGCCGCTAAGCAAGTCAAGGCAGAGAAAGGTCGAGTCCTCTCTTATTATTTCCACCATTTTATAGTACAAACACAATACACCGCACCTTCGCAATGCCAAAGGTGAGCAAGGCATCCCATGCCTAAAAAAGGCAATTATATGAAAAACATTCATGATGTGCCGCGGAACAAGACAGTGCAGTAAATTTAATAATTATCCCCAGTTTTCCTGCCTGTATCACTGCATTTTAGAAGACATCTCAGGCTGCACATCAAAAAAGATGACGATGACCATCCGAAATGCGCACGTGAACAGGGTAATTCTAACGCCAATGATTACGACGCGCCATGGAACACGGCAACGAGGTAAATTATCCCACCTTTCATACCCACAGTTACATGGATACTTGGATGGCCCGTCCTCACTGGTTGTGCTGGGGCCAGCACAGTCTTCATTTTTTCGGAGAATTTCTGGTCTAGCCATTGTGGTTCTCTGCGATCCCGAGATCAGTCTGGCCAAAGTCTGCCCCATCTCCTTACTACCACAGGCAATCGCAGCCTTTCTGGATCAGAAGGAGATTTGCCATCATGCGACTAATTTGACACCACGGCAGTGGTGGATCGTGGCATTGGTTTACTCTTAGCTAAGTCTCCTGATGGAAATACCGGACTCTTTCTCAGCTTGGGAGACCCTGCTGGTGAATGAATTCTTCAGCTGTACATCGCGGCCTGACAAACAGAAACACGTTCCAGCTATGATGAGGCGGTAAACCGTTGAGAATCTTCATACCTATGTTACTATTTTTTTTTTGAAGAAATACCTCAAGCCGCACATCCAACAAACTGTGATGTTATACCGTATCTCTGACATGAACCTAGTACTTCTATGACCACTGATTACGACGTATCGTTCAACATGCCCATGCAGTAAATTATGACCGGTCTTGGTGTTTCCATTTCGTCGAGAAATTCTGCACGCCGCACCCCCAAGAAGCTCGTGATGTTCATCCTGAATCAGCACAAAGCGCAAGTAATACGACGAGTGACTCTTGTATACTGTGGAATCCGGCTCCACAGTAGACTTCAAAAACCACATATATATATGTATATATATAATATATAATACATATTGTACATGTAAAGTATATATATACACTTAATGTGTAATATATACACATATATTTACAGAAACTTTATTCGTTTAACGTTTTGACCAACGTCTGTGCCTTCTTCTTAGCCGATTTGCCGAGTCCATGATCCACAGTCGTACGCTCTGTCCTTATGGATTCTCTTAGTCGAATCGAATCGAATTTTTGTGTGTGAAGCACTGAGTAGCCAATGCAATACAAATTCCATTCAGCATTGAATAATTTCGATGATAAAGCACTATCGAAAGAGCATTGTCAAAATGACCGATCGAAACAACCACAAAGGGAGAGGCACTTTTCCAGAGAACTGTTGATAGTGCTGCGATGATCCTTTCAAAAACCAAGAAGCAATGATCACCGGTTAACAAACAGACTTCAAACCCTTTCCATTCTCAAAAAACTGCTCAATTTTCCATTTTTTTGCTGAATAATCACATAAGTAATATTTAAAGCATGAGTAATTGTGCTAGCATTCACATGAATTTTGTCCTCCACTTCGAATCAACCTAAGCCCATGTAAGTTGCCAGTACTTCACTTAAAGAGGTTTACTGATATTCAGAATAAATAAGAAGCTACATATCTTGTCTGGCAAAGCATGGCAAACACAGCTCATCTAAGTCTCCAATAGTTAAGCGCATAATGCTACGCATGGATATGCATCGCCAAAAACAATCAGAACTCCTCTCTCTTCCGGCACGATGAGTGTCTTTTATACAACACTAGCTCTTGACACAACTATGGCCACAGTGCTGTGATACTGGAGACAGTGACGAAAATGACAGTAAGGCGCTACTATTTAAACACATGGAAGAAAGCACTGAATAATCTCCGTCTATGGCAAAAGAGAAGGCTCGTTCGGAAACCGACTTCCAGTTAACCTCGATATAAATAATCAAGACCTTCATGGATTGTCCAACCTACACGGGGTTCTTCCAAAATAATTTCTACCGTAACAACCCCGTGTAATCCAAGTCATCCAAAAAGATAGCAAGAGAGAAAAAAATGAAAATGGTTTTTTAAAACCTAGTGCAATAGAACACTCGCAACGGTTTACCGCCTCATCGTGTCTGGGAGGTGTTCGTGGGTGTCGGGCTGCGATGTATAGGCGGGAGGTTCACACCTTGGCAGGGTCTCCTAAGCTGAGAAAGAGTACGGCGTTCACATCAGGAAGTCTAACTAAGAGTAAATCAATACAGGATCCACCACCGTCCTGATATCAAAATCACATGGTGGCAAATCGTCCTTTGGTCCACAAGAGATGCGACTGCCTGGTATGGTGAAGACATTGGGGAGAATTTGGCAAGACCGAGCTCGGAATTGCAGGGTACCACAATGGCTTAGCCAGAAAATCTCCGAGAAATGGAGAATGTATGGGGCCCGCACAGCGAGTGAGGACGGGCGGCTCAATTACCGAGTATCGTTTCTGTATTGGCGCATAGTTATTGCTGTATTATTATTGTTATTGTTACAAACGGCTTAATCGAAGTATTAAAAGATCATTCTCTTCTACGGGAACGTCGAAAAGCACGGTGTGACAAATTCGCATAAAGTCGAGCGTTCTACTTCGAGCTAGTGACTATTCGATATCGAAGACCGACTCGAAGGCCTGTACTCAACTGACCAATCAACACAGAGGCAAATGAGGAAGAACAGTGAAGCATCTTACGTGCTCGAGTGCTTAAATGATACAAAACGGAATTATATCATACAGACTTACCAGCAAAGAAGAGCATGGCCGAGAGGCCGCCTGACGGCTTGCAAGGAAGAATGGGCTCACTAATCAATAGCTGTCCTTAAATAGTACTTGGTGAGCGCGGGAATCGCTATTGTCGTATAGTCGATTTGACGGGATCGGACCAAATTACTCGACCTACCTGTTTTTAATTATTGGTTGACTTTGCCGACATATTTCACCGTGAAATGATTATTTTTGAAGTGCGCTTGACGGCAACACCGTGTGGCAAACCGTGCTTATGTATGCCACACCATGTGGGTCGTTCGTTTAGCCTGTCTCTTAGTTAGCCTTCTATTGATCACTATCATTAGTTATCAACCGTCAACAGGATTAATCTGGCGAGCCCAAATCGACAACGAACCCAGTTAAGCTTAGGCTGTAGTCTAAATCAAAATGTTAACTTTTTGATTTAGTGCCTATTACTATTTTGCACGGCAGAGTAATGTATGTGATACAACCGGGGCTGGCGAAACGAAGGATCCGCATGGTGTGGTGGTGAACGCGTCAGCCCTCGCGTTCGTTCCTCACTGTAAACACCTGCGGTCCTGACTTTTGCAAATATCTCAGCATCACTAAAGTTATATTTCGCAATACATAACCTGCCATTAAAAAGAGTAAGCAGTAAAATAATAAGTTGAAATTGATCTCATATATAATAAAAGGTCCCTTAAAAAGGGGTCAAACGAAGGCAACTGCAAAAAACAAACACTCGAAATGAAAATGAGTCGTTTATGACTCATTTGGTCCATCCATCACATCACATTTACTACGTCGTGCAGTGTTCATTTAATCTAATGTATGCAGACCGGAATGCAAAAACACTCTTCTCAGTAGTGTTTTTTTCTCGAACAGCGTCAAATACAATACTTCTGGCTTAGAGACTAACGATGTGATACAAAAGGTATCGCAGAGGTCCGTGCAGTAGGAAGAACATTCGGAAAAAAGTGCATGAATCCAGTGTTTGTCCGAAGCTCTATGTGTTATAGTAATTATACGACTACCCGAAACAGCGTGCAGTTTTCCTCCAACTTTTCCACCAAATATCTCAACACCATTGCCGTTGTATCACGTCGAAATAATTTTAGAGAATAAGGTTATGATCAGTTGATAAGATTTTCCATTCAGAAACTTATCCATTTATCGACGCAAGTGTTCCAAGCAGGATTGGGAGAAGAATATTCGTAAGCTTGGAAACATTTTCATTGACAGCGCCTGAATGCCTGTGGTCGGCTTGCTAGGGAACAGTCTTGCCAGTAGTTTTCTTGTTCAGCAATCGCGAGGTTGTTATACAGCATA